>OZ008349.1:4284957-4780452 GCA_963931975.1 Cataclysta lemnata
CATTTTCACTCTTGACAGGAAACTGTAATATCGGAAAAGAGAATTTGCGATCGCTTGAATAAACTATTTTGATATTTTCGGAGTATAGGTACCAGATATGAATAAATCAATTTTGACTTTGACTTTACTTTTTTTATTAAAGCCATAGAATATTTCTTTATAGCTACAAAATTCATAGCTCTTTCCAACAGTTTTACAAAAACGAATAATCAATATTAAAGCCATTAATGGATTTTACGTATAATTTTATAGATACCCACTAGGTTTAGTTGCGAATGTAGTGGATATTCTAAACTCTTTTTTCCCTGCTCTTGTCTGGCCCACTCTAAGTGGGGTCGGCACAACATGTCTACATCTAATCTACCATTCTCTTCTATCAGCTCAGCATGAGCTCCCCTCTTCCTCATTATGATATTTCACACAATCGGACCACCGCTTCTTCGGTCTTCTTCACCCATACCCATTGACATATTTCTAATTAGTACCATTCATTTCTCCTCATCACATGTTACCCATACTACGGTACCGAACGACGATAATTTTTTCTATCATCAGCGCTATTTTCAAAACTCCTCCAATGTACTAATTTCTAATGTACTATTTCCCATTCCACACATTAATATCTTCCTGCCGCACTCAGAGACGTCAAATAACTTTAATGAGTACCTACTTAATTACATACCTATTACATGTGACCTGACATAATTGGCGAAACGTGGGTGCTAGTTCACCTCTGCCTACCCCTTCGGGGATATGGGCGTGATTTATGTATGTATGTATGTACTTAATGTAAAAAAAAATCATTTAAATTTAGACCAAAGACCTGACAAGATTAGAGACTAGTTTTGAATTGTCATTTTTTGACATTCAGTACTCATTATCGTTAATTGACGTCTCTGAATGCGGCAGTACGTATGCATTTTTTGTGCACTAAAACACTAAAGTAGGCACTAACAAGTATTTAAATAATTACAAGACAGTCAAAAGTGTCAGGATGTTATTATTTAAGACAGAGTTGACTACTTGGATGTAGGTACAGTTTCGGATATGGCGTGGCGGGCCGGACGCACACCTGTGTTTGGCTCTAGTAACACACCACCCAGCACATTCCGATTCTCCACCATCATGCACGCCGTGGCATTCCTAAAAATTCACTCGTGTGAATCATAACACAGATATGTTTATTCTCAAACTATCGCCGACACAGCAGAATCATTACTACCTATTAGTCTGAGTGCACACTTATTTTGTAATTGATGAAAAATATTTTCATGTCACCTATCGCTTCGATCGGAGGGTGTCATAATAATACAAAAAAATAAAATAAACAAACGACGACGATTTATCAAACTCACCGAATCAACAGTTTTTAGTAAATTATCCGATTGATTCTGACCACGGTGCACAATGAAAAGTTTGGAAGTCTTAACGTTGTAATGCATGTTTTAATTAGTCGTATTGTTGTGCAACAATTACTATGGGGACACTAAATTTCTTTGTAAGTGTTGCATCTGCCATTTCAGTCGCGCGAGTCAAAGGTGTTTTGAACTTTGCTGGCTGAATGTTAGGGCTTTTTTTTGTTTGTTTGCCATCGGGTGGTTGTAAGTAGTGTCAAATATTAATGTCGAAACGGCCGTGTGTTACATTATGTCTACTGAACCTCTGGTTTCGGTTTCATCTTTCGCACGGCCTTGGGAGACCCATTAAATATCCGAGCTCGTGTGGTCACTATTGAGTCGGGAAAATTGATCGGAAGATGATTGATATGATTTTGGTTTAAAACAATTAGTTCTAATACAATATAAATTTTCGGATGTTACGTTTCAGAATCTATGATGGCCATTTAGCGACAATAATATACTGCTATGAATGATAATTATCAAGCGATAATATAACACTAAAATTAAAAGTTCTTTTAATACATTCACACATAACGTATCATTCTTAATGAATAGAATTACAAGGTGCCCGATACCTGTGATTATCTAGTTGAGAGTTAACTGCTCTGAGCAACAACAAACAAAACTTGGCCTACTGTTTAGCACTTTAAGTTCACAGTTGACGGCTCAAGAAATACTAGCCGGTATCTATTATCTAAACACTCCGACGATTGTCATTTCGTAGAACAAAATGCAATTGTAGTACTTTCGTGCGAGCGGTTTTATTGTAACAATACATACATAAATAAATTACGCCTATATCCCCGAAGAGGTGAGCAGAGGTGAATTAACATTTAACTGTAACATCGTTTTTATTTATCATAAATTTACCTACTGCAGTGATGGAACTTATAATTACTTACATGTATAAATAACTACAGTGGAGTGTGGAGAAAAGGACATACGATAATAATAAATAAGTTAGCATAAGGGGAGGGTGACGATGATTATGAACTAGGTGCCACCCACTTTACTGGCCAGGCGGCGAGAATTAAAGCTACAATTTACCCATACATTTTGACATTTTTATGACACACTTTGTTAGCCATTAGCGGCAACACCAAGTAAAGGAAATAAAGAAATAAATTTCGTTGCCAGAAACCAAGTTGTGTACTTACCTTAATTACCGTCACTACTTCACTCCACTTCACCAAAATTGCTGCGAATGCAACTTTAAATGAAACATGCCGACAAAATAACCGTAGGCCTGAAGACATTAGACTAGGGAAGAGTTGGAGCGCTAGCCTTATATATACAATCCAGCCAGGATACACCATTTGTCCACCGTCCGCTCTTGCCTCCAGTTCCATGGAAGTCAATCAACGTATTGTACCAGCACTATTCTATTTTCACAGTTCATAGAATTAGATCGGGGGCTAGATCATAATAATGCCGTTGAATCATCCAGATAACTACTCTTATTTACTGCGTCTCTACTGCCGCACTTAGAGACGTCAATTAACTTTAATGAGTATTTAATGTCAAAAAATTTCATTCATATCTAGACCCGGCAAGAATAGCGTCTAGTTTTGAATTGTCATTTTTTGACGTTAAGTACTCATTAACGTTATTTGACGTCTCTGAGTGCGGTAGTTAGATTCGTTAAAAGTAACCATACCTAAGTTATATTTAAAATAAGTACCTAAGCTACAGATTGATTAGGCATATGAAAATTTTGTAACGTATTATGTAGCTCATTTGATGCAAAATTGACGTAATTGCAAATTTTTGTGTTTTACAGGAGTAGCAAAAAAATATTAAATGAATTTTCCTTTTTAAATTAATATTCTTCATCTCTGTTTTAACAAAACATGTAAATGCGTCATTGTTCCACCAAAAGAGCGATGTATTTAAATTTTTAAGTGCTCGCTGCACTTAATTCTAACCATCCGATATAACGTAATTTTTTTTTTCATATTTGACTCAAACTCTAAAGCAACAACGTTTCTTTGTTACAGGCGAAGTTGTACAGTTTCGATAGTTTTGCTGAGTTGCTGAAAGGACCAAATGAAGTCTGGCTAGACAATGCATCGCTGCCAGCAAACAAAGTTCTGGGTCAAAAAGTTCCTGAGGAAGACGTAAAGTCTCTGGTGGTAAGCATGCATACTAATATGTAAAAACAATACGATTGCGTAACCGTAACATTAGTATCAAACATCCATCATCTGCCTGCCCGGTTCCCAGTTTATCTGCGGTCGACGCAGTATGTTTCCTCTCCCATTAAATATCGGTCAGACGACGGCGTTTGATCTTCTCCCTTTTGATTAATATCAATCACACAAAGGTTCTAGTGATAATTGAGTAGGTATATAGAATAATGATGCAAATGAGAGAGTGATTACGATGACAACATTCCAATCCATTCTGCTCAAGCATTACACCCTTTTTTTCTTTGGGTACCTATATAAGCTTATTCGTTTCTTATTCATTTCTAAAAGCTTTGTCAGTAGATACCGATGTTTTTGTCTGGTATTGTATTGATTGAAACATAATTATCAAATTAGCAGGGATATGGTCCGGCTCTAAGTTAATTAAATCGTGAGAATGCCACCGGTGCCGAGGTCTGTTTCCTAAGCGACAACAATGATCGCGACCGGCAAATTCGCTGACGTTAAAAACGTGCATCCGTAAGAGTTTTTCGTCTGTATTCAGGGAATCGCCTTCGACGGTGGCACTTATTGTTGTCCGATGTCGGCCGCCGTTACGTGAGAACACAATCGTTTCGCAATTTGGACGCTTTAATCGAATGTCATTGATCGATTTGGGATGTGACGATAAACAAATCGATTGATGATTTTTGTTTTAGTGACAACTGTTCGTTAATTCAGATAAGATTGGATTGACGAATTGATGATGAGAAAATTCAATTGAAAAATAATATTAGATTTAATGCAGAAAATGTAGAAATAAAGAAAAAGAAACAGACACGACAATACAATTCCCACTGTTCACACACAATCCAAACTAAAACATAAAATAGTAAAAGTATACAATCTTATGAGGAATAAGTCTAATTATATTTTATATCAATCTAAATCCTGTCTCTTTTTCTCCAGGCTGACATTGACACAAAGCTGCCTATGATGTACCGGGATCTCCAGGCGGTTTACGCTGGCTTACACAATCTCAGCGGGGTCCTCAATAATGATGGTATCGGCAGCGATGCAGAGCTTGGCCAAAATATAAATGTTTCGGCGAACGAAGTGAAAGCTGTTCTGTGCTGCTTTTATGTAAGTATAATTTACTGAAGTATAATTTAGTTGAAAAAAGCAATTTAAACAAACCCTAAAAAATAAATAAAACATTCTCGAAAATTAGATAGTTTTAATAAATGAAGTCACTTCAGACCATCCTTATTGATGGTTTTGAAAAAACTCGCTATCATTACTAAAGTTTACTAATTTGTGTTCAAATGTTTTGATTGCCAATTATTAATTTTGTTTTTTCCTTTTTTACAGGATCTTATGAAAGCACGTAAAATAACTATGTTACCGTTCAGTAACTCTGGTAGTTACAGTGTAACGATCGACAACTATCTGAACAATAGCTTCGGCATCTACCGCGACACCCTGAACTATTTGGAGTATCTGAACCAAGTTTTCGACTACATGGGCAACCAGAACTGAAACGATTGCCTAATTTGGCAGTTTGCTGATATAAAAGTATTGAAATGACGAACTCGCTTTGGATATGTAATCATAATCTATCTGTATGTTAACGCTTTCAAGCGTACACGAAGCGTGGATGATTCCTTATAGCCAAAAAGATAACGCGTTGTACTTATTAATTTTAGGTCGGCAAGGCTCCATCCGTTATTTGGGATAATATTGTTATAATGGAGCCTTTTGTCCAGGTGCTTCATCCTTGCTGTTAGTTTTAACTTAACGCCATGTTCCTCAGTATTTGACGGTTGCCCGCAAGAGGGTGCTGTGCAAAGGAAATTATTGTTTGGCTGTTGTATAGCGATTTAAACTAGTGGAAGGGACGTCATTGCCATTACATTGCCATTTCGGTCTAGAACGGATTAGTTCCTTTTAATGTAAATAGTGACGAATTTAAAATGTATTAATAATTTATTGTGTCCTCATTAACATTCTAAATTTTCCGATTATCCTAGTCAAGGTCTAAACTTATTTATTTCTCATTGAACTCTACTTAGTTTCAATTTCTTTATTATTAATATTATTTAAAGTAGATTTTAGTAATAAATAGTCTCCATTCCACCAGAATTGATTATGTAAATTATTGATTTGTGTGACAAGTGTTTATTGTTTGTATACAGTGGGCATTCAAATGAATAAATGCTTCCTATGAGATGTTTGTGTACGGAATAATGTTCGTTGCTTATTTTAAAAATGTATACATTCTATTCCTACTTTCTTTAGTATTACTTGACTCTTTGTTAACTATTTATATTACTGTTATATCCAATGAAATATGGTTAGCTTTAATAGATTATTATATAGTACAGAGCCAGTGTATTATTAACTTAATCATTCTTTGTATAGTAAATATAACAACTATTTATAACCAACAAACATGATAACTATGTTTGTGAAATTAAATTATTATCACATTATTTGTTTTTGGTATTTTATTCCCTTTAACCCCTAAACTTTACACCATAGCCCTGTATAGTAGTAATACCAGGTGGCTTTAAATAAAACGATATTATGACATATTGTTGTATAACATTTCGAATGGAAACATATTTTATATTCTTAGTGTATACATGGAACATAAAAAATCTAGTGATTAAAAAAATACCGGTTAATTTTCCTTACGGATCAAAAAGCCTCCCGGTAAGAGTAGTAAATATTGTTGATTTATTAAGCTCAGCACCATCATCATACATCCTTACATGTCAACACTGTTGGGGCACAGGCCTACCCTATGGATTGAAGCATCACCCACGCAGGCTCAGTGTCTGGGGATATTAACGACTACAGATGCAGCCGGGACCAAATGGCATCAGACCCCGTATTATGTAAACCGATTTCAGTTGCTCTGAACCCCGATTTTGTAAGCCTCTTTCAATCGCTTTCGTCTACCTGTCACTCTCACACTTTGCGATTATTCTCAATGAGTGAGAGTGACAGGTAGACGAAAGCGATTGGAAGAGGCTTACATAATAACCCCGTTGGTCTACCCGCCACTCTTTCACTTTGCTATTATTCTGAATAAGTGAGAGAGACGGGTAGACCAAAGCAACTGAAATCGGCTTATGAGGGGGCCGGAACTCGACATAATAATATTTTGATAATTGCAATACAGGCCTTTTGAAATTACAAAAAATATAAAGAATACCAGAATAATAGCCACCCACCACCCTTATACCTCTCAAGTGGATGTCGTATAATGGGCTAAGGACTAAGGGTTAAATAGCGAAATTCCACAATTTAACCATAGATACCCATTGAGTTATAAGGTAAACTAGAGACCCTATGCCAAACAAAAATAATCTCCCAACTCGAATCTACCTACGGTGGCGGGGTGTGCGGGGCGAGCGGGTGAGCGTGGCGTGGAATCAGTTATATGCTGCAGCGCTTAACAAACAACATAAGAGCTAACACAATTAGCAGTCGATTATCGTCTAACCAAAGTATTAAAACATGCAGCGCTGATCGCTGATAGAATACAGTTTTCTCGCGACCAAAAAATCGTAAGCGCCGCCGATTTCATGGCGCTTACGCGTTTCTTTCAACGCAGTCTAACAAAAATATCATTGCAAATGTGGAATTATGCTATTCAAATAATATTTGATATGTTTTAATTAATATTTTGTTACAATTAACGATGATAAGTCACACCACTATCTTTTTGTTTTGTTTATGATTGATTATTGCATGTTTTTAACACGCAGAAGGCATTTTTAGATCGATCTGTAGCCATAATTTCGGCAAGCAGTCGCTTCGAGCGTTGGCGAATGACTAAATGAGTTGTTGCTCCGGAGCATCAACACACGGACTACATTTTTTGTTTGCGGTGTCGCTTCTATACGCTAGTAATAGTAGTTCAATATAGATACCATCAGTTTTTTTACCATCAGGAGGAGCTCGCTAGCGCAGTGGCATATTGCGCTTGGCCTGCGATCGCGAAAACTAAGCAATGTTCGATGGAAGAATATAGGGAGATTGGGCCATAACCCACCACGCTAGCCCAGTGCGGGTTGGTGGGTATTAACGACTGCAGATGCAGCCGGGACCACCGGCTTAACGTGCCTTCCGAAGCACGGAGGAACTCGAGATAATAAATTTTTGGTCACCCATCCAATGACCGGCCTTAGTAAAAATTGCTTGTATACGCAATCGCAAAGCAGGCGCGCAAAGTGACTGCTCAATCAAGCTCCCCCAAGTCTCATGTCCGTATAAAACTAATATTATTGATATATATATATATAGAAAAATCCAAGAAGTTTGCATGGTGTCTTTAACAGTACCTACATAACCTTGGGCTCTAGATATTCAACAAGGAACTAAGGTCAACAACCTCTACAATTTCACAAACTATTAGCGCGATAAAAACTGCCGAGTTCGCGGGTGACATCAAAAAGGAGCAACTGATCGTTCGCTAGCATTCCTCCACAGTTCCCAGGGTCCAGACTGGAAACAATTTCATGTCTTTACACAACGTATTCACGACGACACGAGTATTAGCATTGGTGACTGGCGGCTCTGACAAATTAGAGCGAGACTGAAAAATAATAAAAAACACTCTCCCTTAAATGCTATTACAAAAATAAACTTTACTGGGTGGCGACAAAGTATCTTGTAGCACGGCAGAGCTTAAACTAGATCGTGGTTTGCTTATGGAGCTAAAATATTAAAGAATTAGGGTGACAGTGGTATTGGTGAGTTCTCCTGTGTTGAGTAACAGATTTAATTTTATCAATGAAAAACTTCTATTTCGCAACTAAATCACTATTCAGGAATTTGGGAAATACCCACTTCTACCTACTTAACTCATAAAATAAGTCTATTGTAAAACTAGTAATAAAATTAGTTTCATTGATACAATACTCGTAACTTCATTTATTATTTTAAATAACAACAACAACAGTTCAGTCATATTTAAATGTTGTTGGGCATTAAATTGGGGATTATGAATAAGAATAATAAACAATTTATTACGTTGTAGTTAGTAATAGAATAAAACGAGTTAATTATAAATACATACATCTATATTCATACAAGCACAATTAAGTTAGGTCCCATGTAATAGGGTCGCGAGGCGAACCTATTGCCAATATCGGATATTTAAATCGCAGTATATTGCTAGGTGGTATCAGAGGAATGCTGTCCATTACTCATTGCTGTCGCTCATTATTACGCTTTACCCTTAGTCGCCTCGTAAGATATCACGGGAGAGTTCAGGGTGGTGACAATTGTACTCTGCCCTGCCGTCACTACACTTTATCAGTCTGTTATTTTAGACATGATATTCTTTACTATTAAACTGAATTTTATTGGAGCAAGTTCCATAAATGACGCAAGGGTGTATATGCTTTTGTATCCCGCCACAGTGATACAAAAGCATACACACCCTTGCGTCATTCTGCTACTGATCACAACAGATTCAAACAGGGCCCGCTATTGACTAAATATATTAGTAGTGGCTCAGCAATAATATGTCATCGGATCCGTTAGGTGCGACGTTTGTACACTGGATTAGAAGGACCCGGGCCCCCGGAGTAGTCTTCTATAGCATATTTATATTGGTACCGACACAAAATAAACACTTGGCGCTCGGAAAGTATTCTAAGATTTGAACTTTGTCAAGATATCATTAAGATACAGAATGGTTGAAAAATAGCGATCCTATTGAAACACATAGGCACTCTCATAGATGAGTACTAACGATGAGTACTCTTTGGTTGGGCAACAAAAATTGAGAAAGGGATGCACGAATAGTTTAACCTCGTAGAAAGGATGAGTCATCATCATCACCAGACCTTTAATGTCCCCACTGCTGGGGCACGGACCTTACCTATGGATGGAAGAATATAGGGAGATTGGGCCATAACCCACGCTGGCCCAGTGCGGGTTGAGCGGTATTAACGGCTGCAGATGCAGCCGGGACCAACTGCTTAAATTGCCTTCCGAACCCCTGGCAACAGTCGGGGCGGGCACATTCTACTTTACTTATTCGATCCCAGGCCAGCGTGGTAGACAAAAACAAAATTTTCATCATTCATTCATTCACCATAATTCACACTACTAATCAGATCAGTCCTGATGATTTTAGTCCTATGATTTAGCGTAGCCTATATTTTCCTCATAAGTTTGTTCTAGGCGATGAGGAAAAGAGACATAAATTAAACTTTAACCGGAAATATTGCGTAAGAATTCGAGCGATATTTGAACATTACCTATAGTAGCATAGAGCTGTAGGCACAGAATAATTAGTAGATTCGTTTTTTCAATAATTTTTACACAAATTCCTGCATCCAGACAAACGGGCTCTAGTTATTGTGCCAGTATAAATATGCCTTTATGCCATTAAGATCTTTATCAGAAGATGATTTATTAGTTATCGGAGTACTGCACTAATAATTTTCATGAGAAATTATTCAATTATTGCATACCCAAGCGTGCGCAACAGGCGATCCGCACGCATGTCGTCAGTATAGATTTAGTAAGACGACTGGACAACTTTGCCGATAAAAAATTAAGGGCCCCACTACACTGACGCGCAAGGCTCGCACGCAGAAGCCACGCTCTTTTGGTGGGTATCGATGGCAGCAAAACTTCTTGACAAGTCGATCAATTTGTTCGGACGATTAAAATACAAATGTATTAAACTGACGCAGATAGTACATTGAAAACAACATGACGGCCGTCAAGTCAAATGTAAGAGCGCTTACGCACTACATCCGATCCGAATCCGCCAAAAAAATATTGGTCTAGAAAACTCGGACAGAGATCGGATGTAGTGCGCAATTTACAATAGAAATAGTTCGACGGCTACAACGGACCGTCAAAATCTCGGATTCGGATCGGATGTAGTGCGTAAGCGCTGTAACAGTAGTTGTCAAAAATTACCCTATTTTGTATTCTATTCGTTCGAATAAATTTGCCACTTGTCTAAGCCCCACGGCATCTTATACACATACGGCGGGTTTCAATGATCTATCTACAGTTTAAAGTAAGCTTACTAAAGTTTAGTCCTAAAGTAAAGCCGTGTGGTGACGGCAGAGTAGAATACAATTGTCACCACCCCAAATCTCTCCCGTGGGTGTCGTACAAGGCGACTAAGGATAAATTAGCGATGAGGAATGGGCAGCAGCGTTCCTCTTATCCCACCTAGCATTTATTACATGGGACCTAACATAATTGGCGAAACGTGGGTGCTAATTCACCTCTGCCTACCCCTTCAGGGATATAGGCATGATTTATGTATGTATGTATGTACTAAAGTTTAGATGCCTGGCATTTTTTGTTATATTACGATAAAAACCAGAAGTTGCCAAGCAACTAAGCTGTAACACGTCTATATTCTACTGTTGATAGAATATTGGGAACCGCCGAAAGGCAATTGTAGCGTGTTCGTGTTTACCTATCAAAACAAGATTGTCACAAAAGCTCTAGGACCAATACGTATTAGAGTAACACTTACGTTAAAATGACGCGGCCCCGCACGCTGCGTAGATCCGTGAAACAATGTTTACTCGTCCTCGTCAGCCACGGGATCATAGAATGACCTACCACATTGTGTACTACGTTGGGTCACATTTTTTCATGTGTAAAATCGTAATAACTAATAAGCATAACTAAAGTAAGTATGAAAATGGTAGCAATACAGCAATAATAGTAACAATGGTACCTACTAAAACAACTTAATAGCGGTTACAAATTTGAATGTTGCATTTATATTTAGTGATAACCATGATGATGATGTAATTATTTCAACAGTTCCTTATTACCTACAATTAAAAATATTATTACATATGTACATGTGGGATATTTTGCAAATGATAAGCAGGTTGAATTAGCATAAATCAAAAATATACTTTTGCATAGTATCCGTTAAGGTCTTATTCTATGTGATGACTCACCCACTACGGTTTTTTCCATTTCACTTTTATGTTAGGTACATTACGCCCTTTTATGAGAACAGAACTTAGATTTCCCTAATCACCACTGTAGATAGTTTTTATCTTTGTAAATATTTTTTAGTTATAACAGCCCGTATTTTAATTTTATTTGTGAAACCGTTTAACAGAATTATGAAGTGCCGATACGCGGCGCGAGTAATGTCCTACCTACATTTTCCTGCATTTCCTTTTTGAATTCTCGAGAATGTTTTTACTCCTATAGAAAATCCTCTACAAAATGAGAAAAAAATATAGTTTAGTTAAATTAAAAAATATATAATTTTCGAGGAAGTTTTTATGCCAAAAATGAATGTATTTCGATGATAAGAACGTTTATCGTAAGCAATGTTTCGTAAAAATAAAAACGTATCGAATATTCTAATATTTACAACATATCCAAAAATAAATATGCTCACGAGCTGAAAAATGTTATCGTTTTTGTACTAAAATTTACATCTTCACAATCCTCTTCAAATGAACAATTATTGAATTTAATTAAAGATGACTCACACACTACAGTTTTCTCCATTTTACGCTTATAATAGGAAGATTTTGGTGGTTAGAAAAAGGATAGCAGCGGACGCGGGTTCGATTCCCGCCTCAAGATCATGATTTTTCGAAATTCTTTTTCTAACCACCAAAATCCTTGTACTAATTTTTCTAACATTTATATAATGTTAAAATTAAAATCGAATAGTTGATACATTACGCCTTTTTCTGCGAACAGAACTTACATTTTCAGCCACTGTGGATATTTTTCATCTTTGTAAATATTTACCAACACCAATAACAGCCCGCGTTTTTATTTTATTTGTGAAACCGTTTAATGGTCCCTAAAGCCCAACATAATATTTCCACATTCGTCGACGGCGGTACAATCGCGTTTGGAGCGAACGAGCATGCGCTCTTTATCTCGCTCACGTCCCCTTGTTTTATTTATTAGAAAGATTTATTATTTACCACGGTGCTCGCACACGTCGCGTCACGAATTTGAGACGAAAAAAGTCGTATGTTAATGGCGGCGCGCACGTGACTACCTTTTTTCGATATCGACAGAATTAGCATCGGGTCGACAATTTTACTTCCTTACTCTTACAATGTAGCACGAGTCGAGAGGTGATTAATATATTTTTTTTAATATTACCCTCATACTATCATCTAGCCCAAAGTAAGTAGCATAAGCAATTTTTAATTTATTAAAAAAAAAAACTTAAATAAATTTTTGTAATACCTATACTACATAAACATATAAACAACCATGACTACAGAACAAATGTCTGGAAGTTCTGGAAGAAAAGATACCCCTACTAGGTTTCAAGCCCGGGACTTCTTGATTGATAGACAGTGATCGGATCATTCGACCGAACCGGGCATCAGCCTTATTTTTAAAATGACGGTATTGTTGATAATAGAGGTCATTGTCAAATCTAGTTTTAATCTTCTCTGAACCCATCTTCCAAATCATTCGGGTACAGTGTAGAACATGTAGGTAGCAGGGTCTAGCTAGGTTTTTATGGTCGACAGCCTGTTTCATACCAAAACTCCTAGAGAATTTCCTATTAGAAAATGAATGTTTTCATATTCTTATTAAAATAACACAAATCTAGTGATTTTCACCTGATTAGAGTGATTAGTACCTAATTATGTTATTTTATTTTTTTCACCCACTTCAGGCCAGGCATTTACTTTCTCTTTAACATGATACTAACTAATGAAAGCTGGAAAAAAGCTGCAACTACAGGACTTTTTAGGGAAGATAATAAATAATAATAGAACTTAATAAGAAATATTTTTGATATGTGACAAAGATTGACTAAAGTCCGCTGGCTTATTAAAATCCACAGAAACCACAGACCGGGCATGTTAGTCAGCCTAATGAGTAGAATAGACTTTGACACTGATCATGTTAATAAGTCACACTTTAAGGAATTGCATCGTTATCACCTCACGCTCGATTCCCACATCAACTTCTACGGAGTAATTTTCCGTATTGTGTCACAGTGTGACCTTGACATCCTTAGTAGACCTTTAATTAGAACAAGTACCCCAATTAATGACCATTATTATCAGATTACCGGGAATAGTGATAGAGCCTTGCTCTTGACTAAACCACAGGTCTGCCCTGACCAGAATACTCGGGGTAGACTTCGAGCCTTAATTGTTTGCTAAAGCACGTTGTGTGCTTTGCGAACCAAAGCAAACATACGTACTCGACAAAGTTGCGCAAACGAAAAAGTTTTGTGCACATTCTGTGTGACAAGGTGAAAAAGAATAATATTTAACTGCCGAGGAAAACAATAGGTGGCCGTCACCTATATATTTGGTGCAAATTGTTAAATAATTGTTATTTTGAAAAATCGTCTTGGTCATATTAGTTTTATATTAAATAAGGGAATTAATAATTCACTCACTAAACTCTTGTATTATAGATACTACTAGATGACGGACAATTCATGTTGATAATTATAATTAAAAAATATTTTAAATACACTACATCAACAACCAAGAATCTCAAATATTTTCCACCACCAGGATTCTAACCCGGGTCCTCTTGCCGATAGCCAGTGATTTAACCATTCGACAGATAAACATATTATTATCTGTTTTTTTAAATGTGATGAGATTTCGCTTCATATTCCTTACTTCTTTCCTTTAGGGAAGTTTTATGAAATGTGTGTTGTTCGGTACAACTAAAGAATATTATCCCTCCTCATCATACATTATATTTTCGCCCGCAGAGCATGGAAGAGTCTTAACCTTAATTATATACATACATACATAAATCACGCCTATATCCCCGAAGGGGTAGGCAGAGGTGAACTAGCACCCACGTTTCGCCAACTATGTCAGGTCCCATGTAATAGGTGGCGAGCCTATTGCCATTTATCGGGTACAAAAGTCGCAGTACATAGCTAGGTGGTATAAGACGAACGCTGCTGCCCATTCCTCATCACTGATTTATCCTTAGTCGCCTTGTACGACACCCACGGGAGAGATTTGGGGTGGTGACAATTGTATTGTACTCTGCCGTCACCACACGGCAATTATTAATTATATCTTATGAAATAATACAAATTTATTCGTTAAACTCGCGTATATTATATGATAATACAGCGATTGTATTCAAAGAGAGTCTAAAGATGAAATCTGTGATGATTGGTTATCAATTATACTGTAGTTAAATCTTAACGAAGTTAATGGCTGTGGCAGACTAAGGCTAATAAACTTTTGTGCGAATTTTTCAATAAAGTAGATATTATTATTTGAAATGAATTGTAATTTTTTTCTGCCTAAAAGACACTATTCTATTAATTCACATTCCCAGCAAACAACACAAATTAAATGTTGGTACTTATAAGTTTAATTGTCGATTTAAAAACTAACACACATTTTCCCAGAAATATAAGCCGATTAAGCGCACTGGTACCTAATTAGGTTCCAGACAGGATTGAATAATATAAATGATCATGAACAATTATCTTTTCGTCTTGAAAGGTCATACTGGTTCCGTTTGCTTACGTCCTCAAGCCTTATTCTAGACAAAAAGGACGTAAGTACCACACAGCATAAAACACTCTCCTTGCGTATATTTGCTTTATCAGGCGAACAACGTCCTAACTGACATTATATTTCTATACAAATTTGCCCCTTTTAACCCACCATTAAGGATATGACTAAATCAAAAAGGTGCAAGTCGTTAAACATTTAGATACACAAAGCATATTAACATACGTCGAGTAATTGTGTCCCGTGAATAGAAACCTAAGCGACAGACCTCTTTGAATGGTACTTAAGTCGTTATTGACAATGGACATAAAGCAATGCTCGCGAAACTATGACAGGAAGTGCGGCGCGTGCCTTTCTTCAGATGTTACCAAGTGTTCATTAAATACGTATTAAGATTTCTGTCACATTATTTATTCGAGTATTAGAGTATTTTATGGATTATATTATCTACATTAAAGCACCAATGAAATGTCTAAAATATCTTTTAAAATTTATTTTGTATATTACTTAATAATGATACTTACGAATCTTTCCCCACAAAAAATTATTGAGTAAGTACTTATAGTATCAAACTCTTATTTGGTGCAACAATGTCGCATTTACATTTACTGTTAAAACAGGAATGATTATATTAATTTAAAATAGGAAATTTATTTAATCTTTATTTCCTACTCCTGTAATAACACAAACATTTTACAATTACGTCAATGTTGCACCAAATGAGCGAAATGCACTCTTTTTTTTTGTGGAAAACTGGTTATATTTTCAGTTTAAAATTAATCAATTAGGTGTATCATCATATTCGCTAAAGTTTTAAAGGAGTAAGTAAATAGGGGAAAGAAAATTTACTAAAGTCATATTTATTTATTGTAATAGATCCCTTTTTGCGAATTGTTTCTCACTCCTTCTTCTGTTGGCAGCCAGCACTTGCTCGGTGTAAGGGCTTACTGTAATTATATGGAATATAAAATTAGGTGCCTGATATTATGGCAATAGGATAAACAATACTTGCGACGTAAAATAGTTGGTGAGACGTGGGTGTTAATACACCACCTGCTGACCTCTTCGGGGATATAGGCGTGATTTATGTTTGTGTGTAAACTACTACTAAAATCGAACACAAAATTATAAAGTAAAGACAAGATAATACTTCATAATAAAGGTACTCTTAAAATTAAGAAAAATACTTTGTAAAAATTGGTACTTTGTTCAATTACAATTAACGACCCCTGGCCATGACGTTGATTTGTTGCATGCGATTATTGTGTCTTATTTATCTACGACAAACAAATTCAATGTTTCGTTAGGTTACCTAAGGTAACGTAGCTGCTACAATTTTTTTGACAATTCGATGCAAGCAGTTTTAAACTATTGGATAACCGAAATAATTATGAAAAAAAAACAAAAATAATATTTTTATAATGCATAACTTATTCAGAGCATAAGCATTGCCATTCGACGTAGTAATAATGTAAGTTTTTTGAGCACGCACTCCTGTGACAGTCGTGTGGAGCAGCTTTGAATTTAATTGAAGAGAAAGCAATTTGGAAAATGATAATAAGTCACAGGTTTGAGGAGATCGATAGCGATGTGGCTTAGTGCACTAGACCTGCGATTGCGTAAACTAAGCAATGAGTTCCTCAGCAGCATCTGCAGTCGTTAATAACCCTCACTATCCGCTCTGGGCATGCGTGGTGGGTTGTGGCCCGTTCTCCCTATTTTCTTACATTCATATAAGGTCTGTGTCACAGCAGTGGGGACATTAAAGGGTTGGTGATGATGATGTTGATGAATTGGCCAAAAGAGTTTGGCCCCCAACGATACGTAGCAACTACTAAATAAATATTTCTTGAAGCTGTAGTTTCCACAGTATGTTATCCCATAGAGTTTCGCAATAGACAGAAGGTTCTGTGGAAATGAAACTGATTTTAATCTCTCGTTGTGATGTCTTCATCATAATGTAACAAAATAATATGTTTAGAAAATAAGCGTAATGTTGTCAAAAAATATTTGTTGTTTATTTATTATATTGAAGAGGCCTTTATAAAACATTAGGTACGTGCCAGTCCCATCGTGAGTTTAAATAAATTTAATTTTACACCATAGACTATCAGCTGCGAATTTGTAGGTCAACATAGACTTTTGGACCACTGGACTGGATATTTGATCTTCAACTAAATTGTCCCTCTGTATGTGGTTCTTTATCTTCACTCTTCTGGAACATAAGACATAAGAAAAACGCTACAGCCCGTTACTCGTTATACGACACCCACGGAAGAGAATGGGGGAGGTGACAATAGTATTTTGCTCTGCCGTCGCACAGTATGTATTAAAATAAAGATTTTGGGGTTTTGGGGTTAGTTTTTATGTATTAAAATATTAGAAATTACTAAAAATATTTTTTTATATGTGCTGAAAATGAGGTTTTTTACTTGGTTTATGTACGGCTTACATTACTGTATTGATTTTAGATGTATGGTATCGAAAATAAAAGGCTGATTATATAGCAATATAGCCGTTTTTTAACATAAAATTTGAAGGAGCAAAAACTCGTGTGCAAAAAAAATTTTTGGTAATTTCACCAAATATGCAAACAAAGCTTAATTTTATCTCTCATTTCTCTATATTGAAACCGACCATGTATAAAAGAAATCAGACAGTAACTACACGTAGGTGTAACACAGCTGCGAACGTTAGCAGTATAAAGATTCTGCCGAACGTACATTCGTATGACTGTAACTGAGAACCTTGCCCGGCCTAGGCAATCTAGTTCGAAACGGAAGGAGAGGAAATTTTTGACGGTAGGTCAGGGATTTATTTCTCACGGCAGGTTATTAAGATGTGAGTCATTGCGCAGTAGCAACTCAGTCGATTCAGGGCTTGTGATTATTCTTATATTCTTATATTTTATTTACTTTTATGTAAAGGGAGGAAAAAACCTGACTGAGTTTCTTGCCCGTTTTTCTCAGGACAGGGCCTCCTGGTAGTTTGCGAACGGATGGCGTAAATTTCTTATCTTGACGATTCATTAGTGTATTGTAATCATACCAGATATTAATAAACGAATTTTGATTTGATTGATTTGATTCTTCGGCGATATAATGATGAACATCAGAGTAAATTCATAATTATCACATTTCTTACACTCACACCTATCATCTAGCCCAAGTTAGTTGAATCGGTACGCATCATTCAATAAACGTTCAAAGCAAGTTACGTAATAAATGCCTCAATGCATCAATGAGCGTAAAAAATATTAGAAGCGAGTACGCTGCCGGTGCTGATTACTCCACTTACCAAGCGCAATTAATAATGATCTTTATATCTATAGACATAAGTGCCCGCTTGACTATCGCATGTCGTACCGTTGGCAACTCTTCTCGTGCAAATCAGTATTCCTTGAAAATCTTAACAAGGCCCATTCCCTTGTATAATCACGACTTCCCATATCCTATTCGCAGAATGATTCATATGGGATACATCTGTGGTGAATCATGAATTCACCTGTGCGATCTCTGAAAATGTGACAACGGTGCTTTACAATGGTTTACTGATAGGTGAATCATCGTTCAAAAAACACGTAGCCCATTGACGGTATTTCTATTGAATGACTTGCATAATGCCTACTCAAAGTAGAGATTAGTTTAAGTCCAAAGTACTATTGTCATTACGGTGTTGTATTAACCCATTTAATTGCCGTGTTGTGACGGTGGAGCAAAGTACAATTCCCACCACACATAACATCTGAGTCGTACAAGGCGACTAACAGTCATAACTATGACGATGAATTAGCAGCATCATTCTGCTAGTACACCTAACCATTCTATGGAAATAGGTACACTCCCAATGAGAACCCTAATAACTAATACAATTGGCGAAATGTGGATGTTGACACACCGTTGCGTACCCTTTCGTGGATAAACAGGCATGATTTACGTGCGTATGTAAGCATAGTCGATAAGGACTATGTGTAGATGTGAAAGGTATGAATACAACCTTTAATTTCAGGGCTGTGATATAGATATATTCAGTAGAAAAGAAGTGTATTTTTTCAAAGATTTTAGTGGTTAGAAAAGCCTCAAGATCATAATATTTCGAAATTCTTTTTCTAACCACTAAAATCTTTGTACTAATTTTTCTAACATTTATATAATGTTAAAAATTAAAATCAAATAGTGTATTTTTTCATTTCATTATAGATACTCAAGATAAATACTTGTGAAACCAAATACCAATCGAACCTCAGTCATAAACGAATCGAAGCTTATGTTACATTATACTTAAATAATACTTTAAGTAAACTTTCTTTAGGATCAGGAAATCCCTACAGAGGGTTCATAAAAAATGCCCTAATCGCAGATAATCTGTACAAGTGTACAACAATAAAAAACGCTTTGTTCGCCCATTGATGACCTCGTGTTGGTGTCGAAAAAACTTGTAAAAACTTTTTGTTTGTCCTCTTATCTACAAATAAAGCTGGGCTATGATCCCCAACTACCAATCAGCAGCTAAGAGACATAAAAAAAAACAACTTAACTTCACGTCGCTTTACAACCTTCTTTGATTTAGTTAAAAATATATATATAACATTTTAAAGGATTTTCGTTCAGGGTTTTTAAGGATTCCTTATCTTGTAGCAAGGTTTAGGTAGAAACTATAAGGAAACGGTTTTTAGTATTAAATCTATCGTCTATTAAACGAAGAAGCACGGAGAAACTTGGTATAATTTATATTTTATGTCACACCTGACAATAAAGTAGACTCATATACAGGGGGTATCATAAAACTATAATATACTTACCTCGGTCGATAAAAAAGAAAGCCTCAGTCCTCGCCTTCGGCTCTATTTAATCGCTCTTGGTATATAATCTACTATTTGTTTCACCCACCCAATGATCGACTACAGTCAATGTTGCTGAGTTTACGCAATTCCACGCCGAACATGCTTTGCAACTGAACTATATCATTTTTTTTTTAATTTAAAGAGGTATTTATAGTTAAATAATTAATCAATATTATACAATGTCTATCACCTAAAATTCAGCTCCTAAGCTTGTCCAGTTTAAGCCGACTGTTAGACTTGTGACCCCAAGGTCATCTATCATCATTATCACCATCATCAAGGTCTTCTTACAACCTTCGTCAGATCGTCGGTTCAAGTCGGGCCTATCAACGGTATTCCTCCAATATCCTATTCTCTCTGCGAACTCTGTAGTTCTCTATTTTAAGCATATAAATATCTTATGAGAGTGACTTAAGTAAAATACAATTTGCACTTCAATTCAAAAATATAAAGATATTATTTTGTAATTAACCTTACCTGACCTTTAGAATTAAAGGCTGATGGTGAAAACAGGAAAAATAATCCTAGACACAGTGGGTACTCTCTCACGGAGATGCGTGAAGTATAAATGAGACTGTGATAAATGACAATAGGTTAGAAAACCTCTCACAACGAAGACGTGCTCTAATTTAGATTTCAATTGGTGACTCACTAAATGATCTTGATGATTTCAAAGTAAAATCGTACGACAACTTTAATGAAAGCTCTGGCTCCTATGAGTCAGTGATCTGCAATGGAAAATACATTCTTTTTTATAAGTAATTTAAAAGTTAACGTTTTCATCGTCATTGTTAGTTGAGGCAACCCATCTATTACTACAGAACTATCGACTATTTATCCCCGAACTTCTGCTAGGCGTATTAACAGACACATTTCGCCAAGTTTTTTTTGATCCCATGTAATAGGGCGCGAGCCTATTGCCATCTATCGGGCACGTAAATAGCATTTAGCTAGATGGTGTAACAGGAACGGTGTTGCTCATTGCTCATCACGGTTTTAACCCTTAGTCATTAGAACGTAATTATTCGACAAATCTTCTTTATATTACTTAAGTAGTTTTATGTTTTACCCAAAGAGGGTTAGTGTCTAAGCCAAAACTTTGAGCAGTGTGGATTGGAATGTTGTCATTCCAATCACTCTCTCCGTTCATCGGTCTCTCGACATGGTCCGTTCCGTTTCTCTTCTATACATTCATTCATCACTAGCAACCTTTACGGTGTGATGGATGATATGATTCAAAAGGGAGTGGATGGCTTGATGACGTCTCACCGATATGAATGGAAGAGGAAACATACTGCGCCGACTCCAGATAGACTGGGAACAGGGCAGGGAGAAGAAGAAGAAGTAGTTTTATGTTTTGAGCGTTGTGGAGATTCATTAAGCTATTTGGACTCTCCCGCTTACAAAACGCTAAGTTAATTTAAATATTATCCAGGTATTTAAGTCGCCATAGCCAATCCGTACTGTCGAGGGCAGGATTTTGTTTTCAGGGAAAATACCAGATTCTTCGATAGAAAAAAATTACTTTTTATTTGCACAGCACACACAAATTCGACCGCTCAGGTGGACGCGCGGTGAAGCAAGAGAATGAATCGAATGATTGAGTGATCCACCCAGAGTTGTCATAAACAAACAATCGTAGACAAAATCTTTTTCTTAATTAAGTTTTTGGTGGCTTTGCCAACACGTACTTGTATATCCCAAACACCGACCCCAATGAAACTTCATAATTGAAGTAAACAAAACAACATGCATTTTATGGGGGAAAAAATTAACAACATCGAAACTAACCGGACCACCGTCGAAAGTGCCAAACGAGCACAAACAAAGAGGCGATGAGAATCAGAAATGTCATACGGCAGCCTAACAAAACATGGCATCGGTGACTTTGTCCAACGCATAAAGGTCTGCACACATCGCTGCGTAAGCGTCAAACAAACCACGCCGAAGAGTCATTAACAATCTTAGACTTGTGGTTAGAAAAATTTGGAAAAATGTGGTTACAAAATTTGGAAATTAGGGTTCGAAAATTTGGAAATTGTGGTCAGAAAGAGCTCGAAAATTTATAGTCTTGGTGCGGAATGACTATACTTTTCTTTGAGAAGGCCTATAACTTTCTTGAAAGACTTGATGGTAGAAAAATTAGTAGGTATATTCTTTGTACAGTCAACAACACGTGAGGCTATCACGAACTGTCAATTTTTATTAGTAACGAAGTGCTCCTAAGTCCTGAGTAAATTATATTTAACTTTTGATTACTAACCCCTGAATACAAAAACACTACTAACATTTTGAGCACTGCTTACAAAGTTAAACTGACAAAACCTGTCAGAATTTGTATGGAAACACGTCAATTGACAATACTTACATGTTAAGCAGAACTCAAACTTTGAGTAGCGTTTCTGTAAGTCAGTAAGTCTCTGCCACCCCGATATTTTACACATTCTACCAGTACAATAATAATTATTTGCTGGCCATCTCTATCGCGCCACATAGGTAAGTCGCAGTTAGGAGAAGATATGTTTGGTTATTGTTAGCAAGTGTCAACGCACCTTAAGCTTGCTAGCAGAAGAAACAACATGGACACATTCACACGATCTCAGATCACGAGTCAATTATCGCGTTTGAACAAACCAGCGGTATGGGAATGAGAAAGAAGAGTTTTTTTAAAAAAACGATTCTTTTGGGGTTTCAATAACAATCATTAAAATCGATTATGAATCAAATATGAATGTTCTATAAATATTTTCCAGGGTTAAGTAGGTATGATAAACTAAATAATGCAGAACATTAAAAGTGTATTTTATGAGAATATTTATTTCTCAGGATTTTTGGATAAATGTACTCAGTATTTTGTGTAAATAATAGCACAATTAGTACCTACATTTAGTAGCATTTTGCTGTATGTTGCATAGTGATGTCGGTTTTTATCAATTATACTATAAAGATAAAAACCGAGAGCCGCCGAGTAAGACGGCCGCCTTGGTCAAATGCTCAGATTGCTGGGTATTGGCCAAGAGGTCCCGGGTTCGAATCCTGGTAGGGGCAAACTTTGTGGTGACCACAAATGTTTGTTTCCGAGTCATGGTTGTGTATATGTTTATGTAGTATATTTTCAACATTTATATACATAATTATTTTAAAAATATGTCCGTCATCTAGAATCAATAACACAAGTGCTTAGGCTACTTACTTTGGGCTAGATGATAGGTGTGAGTGTAAAAAAAAATATTTATTTTATTTATTTTTTAAAGTATTATTTATGTTAACAAACGTTTAGATAACTCAAGACAAGGTCCCAAAAATTCGTTTGCGAAATCGCAAGTGAATGAAACCGGATGGTAACACGATATTATAACAATTGTACTCTATTATGTGGTTAAATACGCATCGACAACTTAACGAGCTGTTTGTGCGTCTATATCAGATTACAAACGAGTGGTGGCGGTGAGTTTTGATGGGAAATGTAGCGGAAAATTGGGGATTTTCATATTTTATGGGGCACTAAACAAAATTTTTAAATGATCGTTTAAATGTCGGTTTGGGTTTTAGACGATGGACGCTATGTTATAAGACCCTTTCTCAAACCCAAGTGAAAAAATATTTGCTGTTTAAGAATTTTGGCACAAAGTGTCCTGGTAGTTTGCATAGTAGGTGTACAAATTGACACAATGTCTTTTACAGGCTATGCCCAAAGAGGGTTGGTGACAGGCAGGCGACAGGCTATAAAACCTAAGCCAAAATCTATAAGCACATTGGTCTCTCGACATGGTCGTTTCCATGACTTTTCTGTACATTCATTCATCACAAGCACCTTTCGTGCAATGAATAATATGAATCAAAAGGAAGTAAAAGGCTTGATGACACATCTGATCTAACCAATAGGAACGGAAGTGGAAACACCTATACTGCGCTGACCTCTAGTAAACTGTGAACAGGGCATAAATATGATGAGCGAAGCTGGAAGGGGGTTTAAATGATTTAAACAGCCGGGACTACGGCTTAGTGTCTGCTTATATTATGACGACATCACCAAAACTAATTCCAAAATTTTCGCAACATAGAGATAGAACAATGCCTCCCCGTGCCTATTTTGCCCGCATTACTTTTCCCACAGACTGCTACCACAATAAATCTCCGGATAAACATTAACTGACAGTTGGTACAATATTTCATAAATGTGACTAATAATATATTGTTCGAGTAATAAATAAGCTCTGTTCAAACATCCACGGCACCGCAAAACACAGGAATGTCGCGTAGGTCAAATAAAAGGATCGAGCCCTTAACAATAACATAATCGGACGCGCTGGCGCCGCCGCTGAGACGATCTCAGACTAAAGACTTTACACCTACTTGCTGCCAAACGAAACTCGACCTTAAAGCACCGCAGCCGAAGCCGCAAAGAATACAGCGGATAAATATTATATAATGGATACCTATGGACGTGTGAAATCAGGATGACACCAATACAACACACAAAAAATTATCAAGTTAGCCGTTATGTTGAAGGTTTTTGTGTGCACAATAATAATGATTGATACGAGTTTTGTGTTTGAAAAACGAAATGCATTATACGTGATCGCCTTCGTTCTCATTCCGTTCATATTAAGACCCAGAAACACACATTTTAAGACAATGTTGTCGGGCTATAAAATGTATATGAGCGCCGTGTTTCTATCACTGCTCTATTCGTGCAAGCGGTAATAAGAGCAACCTATCTGACTGAAAGTTAGCCTAAAAGTTCATCAACTCCAATTACTTTTCTGATACATCGTAAAAAGCGACAAAATCAGTGTGATGAACTATTGAAATTTAGAAGGCAAAGTCTAGGAGTACCCATATCACTTTGATCTTATTATAAAATACTTTAAAAATAAGGGTAAGGAATTGTAGACAAAAAACTAATTTAATAGTACGACACAAGGCGGTAGCATTTTTTATTGCTTCGCTATGGAAATTATGCTAATTGGCAGCCATAAACTACGATATTAGGAAGCTTTCAGCGTAACTGGATTGTTTTACCAAAACTAGTTAATATAAAATGGCTGGCCAGACCAAAGCCCGCCGTCAAGGCAATTAATATAAACGGTCGTCACAAAATTTATTAAATTTATACAGCGAACCCCACACCAGACGAATTCGGAACAAAATTAAATAATCCACCGTATCAAAAATGGCGAATCAACGCGTCAGATGGACCATCCCAAAATTAATTGGACATAATTAATAAAGCATCAAAAACAAACTTCTGCCTCCGGACCTTGTACTTCAGATTATTTTATTTGTTACACGGTCCGAACATCGCCTGCCTGCAACAAACACGACCTTAACATCAAAAAAATAAGGCTCACATTGTGTAGCTGGTCAGAAATACAAGTTTATCGTGGTGTGTATCTAAGTCTTTTTTGTTACAACATTCCGTACAAAACGCGCGTTGTAAAGAGCCCCCGACGATACCACCCATTCATGAGGACAGTGGTGACCTATTGAGAATCGAATTTGATGGCTTAGTGTGGATAGGACAGGTGATTAATTCACTAGTAAAAACATATAGCTTGTCAGCAAAGTTGGTAGTAGTAATTGGTGGTAATGTTTTAGTACTAACACAAAGATTAAATATATTATTTTTTGTACAGGGACAGATTTAGCTGATTCCGCACTAAAAAGCACCCTGGGGCACCCGAAGGGTGGATGGCAAACCACCATAATCAGCCTAGCCAAATGGAGTTGGTGCCAAGCAGGTGGCCGGATGTAAAACCTAATCTGATGCCTTGAGCAGTGTGGAACTCATGTATAGATCCCAATTCCTCCTCCGTTCATTAGTCTCTCGATGATGAGCTTTCCATTACGTTTCTATACATTCATTCATCACTAGAACCTATCTGGTGTGATGGATTCTATAAAACAAAAGAGAGTGGAAGACTTGATGTCGTCTATGCGATATGTGATATGTATAAGGTGACAACATACTGTAAAGTATCTTAAAAAGCACGCGAAAAAGTAATTTTCTAAAGGAATTTCTCCACTTATCCCGTAAGTATTCTACAAGGTCTGATATTTCTGCAGGAAAAGATTAGAAAATAGGAGTAAGGTGATCAAAACGTCGGGTTTAATAATAACAATACCAAACACCTAAATATACGCGAGTTGAATCCTTTAAGGTTGAATGCGTTACATGAAATCAATTTAATAAATGTGTCTGTAATTAAAAGAACAACAATACAAGTTAAAAAAGTTAGGCTTATTAGGCATAATCAAAGGGGATTGAAGCAAGCACAGCCCATGCGTATTGTTATTAGGGCCTAACGGCCGGCGTGGCGGGTCCTTATATTCTATCTACAGTTCAAAGCAGGCTTACTGAAGCTTAGTTGCCTGGCATTTTTTGATATATTACGATAAATAACAGAAGTTGCTATGCAACTAAGGCGTAGTACGTCTATCTTCAACTGTACATAGAATATTAGAACCCACGCGTCGTAAATTAACGGGAGAGAATATCCACAACAATCCAACGCTTTTTTTAGGCCACACGCGCGTCGCGAGCAACCTCTTGTAAAATCGACTTTGGGACTGTACGGCACTTGGTCCTTTTGTTGGGCGGCCTTGAGAGCAAAATTTACGGCCGCGCTATGTTCAGCACCACTATTAACACCTCGGTGCTCAATGAAGACGTAACTATGGAGTAGCAGAAACAAGCGTGACAAATTGGAACTGCCCGTCCTTAGACAAAGACAACTGGCAACCCAATCGATGCACCAAAATTTTTAAAAGGTATCTGATTTTTATTTTCAAACTACCCACCTATTTTTTAAAGCAGCACTGAGTGTCCGTTAAGTTCAAATGTTCAATGTGGTTGTTGATGGGGCTAAACATCATCATCATCTTCCTGTTTTCTCTTTCATTAAATCGGCTAGACGCCACAATCCATTAAGTGTTTTATGAATCTCAAGGAAAGTTACTACCCGTATTGATTTTAATTTGAACATTATTTATAAATGTTAGAAAAACGTCTTGGTTGGCCGAGTGGTAATAGGCATCTGCTCGGATAGCAGAGGACACGGCGATTCCCGCATAAAGACTATAGTCGTATTTACGGACTTTTCCTAGCCACAATATTCTTTGTTCTAAAGGAAAGTGAATAAAACAACCATCTCGAGAAACTGATGAACGGGGAGATTGGGGTGACAACATTCCAACGCATACTACTCTAGGTTTTGGCTTACTAAACAATACTAAACGCTTTTAAATTAACCGATTAAATAGGCGTACGTGCACTTTATCCAGTATTCAGTTATCAACAAATTAGGACTTAAGCCTAATATACTTGACCCACGATACTCTAATTGCTGTCATCAAAATTATTATCATTGATCGATTTATAAACAGGCTGGCTCTGCTCCGTAGTTAATTTTACATCGTGAAAATTTTAAAATGTAAATTAAAATAATCTGTTGCGCAAGGCATGCGGGTAATGCGGTAGGTACAACGAAAATGTCCAACGTTATTATGACAACAACAACAATTTCATGAATATAAATTAACATTGTTACAATTACGCGTGCCTCTTCGGCCGTTCGGCGACGAAATTCGTTCCGCTAATTTGGACAATCTCGAATTCGGACACCGATTTCGAAATATCGATGCGTATAATTAGTAAATAGGTGGCTCGGTATCTTCACAACGGGACGCAGCACCTCCCTGACACCTTGACAATAAATCGGGAATGCACTTTATGAATTTTAAAAGGTTTCGAACATTCACGCATCCAGAGAAAAAAAAAGCGATTTATGATCACTTCACCCCCGCTGTAACCATTCAAAGCCCAATAATTGTATATTCTTTTACAGTAGTGTGCCCAGTACGGCCGATGAAGGCAACACCGGGAGAAAAAAAAGTATTCAACCAAAGGCACAGGCGCCTTTAATCACCGCTATTGAGATCTATCGCGGGATCAAAGCGCACGCGGCGCCATGACGAAATGACCTCTCAAAATATTGACTTAAGGTGCAATTTGGGTGTGAAATCCGTCACGCCCGTGGACCTTTTTTGTGGCGAAGCGGATGCTCGTGTCAAACGCTTTAGTATTTTGAGTTTGTTTTGAAAATTCTTTTATCTGATGTATTATTTGGTGTTCCTATTGTTGGTTTCGCACGGTTCATCTGCTAGGGGTGGTTTGTTGGGGGGTGCTGAAACTTACTTGCAATAATTTAGACGTCAAATATGGGTTTTTGTGTTGGCGGGTGACGTGGCGATCGTTTCAGGGTTATTTATGACTTTGACGGGTTTTCGGTATTGTCCGAAGGAATTCGCGGCGGCTTTGATGCGCGTCCGCACGTTGGTGGCATTTCCGTTTGAAGATGGCTTTTTTTTATTCAAATACGCTGTATTGTTCGATATGCTTAATAAAACTTGTGAATCTATAAAATCGATAGTATGTGTCCTTGCGTCAATCATGGTCATAAATAGAGGACACATACAGTATTTGTATATGTATACATCAATCACGGCCGTTTATCCCCTCGATGAATTAGGTGAGCAAAGACATTGGATAGGTGAGCAAAAATAAATCCCATTGAGCTTCTGCGTGCTTCGGGAGACAGGTTTCGTGTAGTGAGTTATGTCCCACTATCCCTATACTTTTCTATGAAAAGGGAAGGCATGTTCCCCAATAGACCGGGATATTATAGGGCTGATGATGAAACTTATTCTGATCACTTATGAAGTTAGATACTAAAATATTTAAAACCAATATTCAAATAAATCATCTAAGTATTGTTAGTTCGCGGTTGAGTTTGTGGTTTCAGAAGAAAAGATTTCAACGAGTGCTTGTTGAATTTTCAGTACTGTATTTTTACTTGGTTTTAAATGTTTAATGGTGTGGGTAATCATTTAGCGCTATACTAACTCTAGAAGAATTTTATCGTATTCGAACGTTGGACGCAGATTACCTTAATAGTACTAGTAGATTTTTGTCAAATTAGTTACGCCTGCTAATTGCATACTACAACAACCAGCAATTAAAATTAAAAGGGTCTTTACAAAGCCTTAGTAAAATGCAACAATTCATCAATTAAATGTATCAATATCACAATAAAAAATCTTTATAGAACACTTCTGTCCTATTTGCGGTCGGCGCAGTATCTTTCTATTCCCCTCTTTCTTCACTCTATCTATCACTCGTCATCTCCTCATCCACACCCATCACCTTTAAATCATTCTTCGCACAATTCATCAGTATGAGTCTTTTTTACAGACCAACTTTCCGATCCATACATGACGACAACAAAAACAGTAATCAAGAGAAGAAAACAAACTACCTACAAGAGACGAAGTAAAAAGCAGAATAAGCTCCATTAAAAATTCAATCTTATTCTCTTATGATTGGGGAATTCAAAAACTCCGTAACCATACTTTACCGTGGCGGCAATGCCAGCAATATCATGTGTCCACGCTTCTCGATTTAATCTCATTAGTGCAGCGCTGAGTGAGCAAAAACGGACAATTGAAATGTGCCCCGGTGCAGCTGTCTGCGCATGCGCGTAGACAGGTGACCCGGGCATCAGATTGTCGCGATTCGCACACATATCGGTGAATGTTGCAAGTAAGAGCGAGTAGAGATTGTGGTAGATTGAGATTTATGTCGGTAATAGGGTAAATAGTCCAAAATTGGAAGGTAAAATTTCGAAATAGAATGGTCTTTTAAAACTTTTCTTTGCAATAGTTTTCTAACATTTATTTGATTTAAATATAACCAACAAATGATAGGATACTGAGGGCCTGTTTCACAATCGACAAGTTAGTTCTGAGTACCTAGCTTACATGGCAGACCATTTGACAGTTGTAATATGAATATATGTCAATTGAACTGTCAAGAAAGCTACTCTAAACTTACTTGTCGATTGTGAGACAGGCCCTAACTGCCGCACTCAGAGGTTTAATTAATGTTAATGAGTATTAATGTCAAAAAATGACAATATAATTAAAACAATCGCTAGTCTTACCGGGTTTCATGGACGAACCCGGATCTTATTAAAGTTAACTGATGTCTCTGAGTGCGACAGTTTATGATTTATTAGTGTTAATAAATCATAAGCTGTCGCACTCAGAGACATTAAAGTGCATTTTACGGGGTACACTTCATGTCCGTCACTTATGTCTAAATTCACCATATCAAAATGTTACCTCTGTAGGCTCCTTAGGGAGCGACCCCCGAAGAGCTATTCAGGGATACTTCCTTTGAGCGAATACTCAAGTACATCTCATTGTATTCTTTTTTTAAGGTTTCCTGTGGCGTAATTGTATTGTTTTGTCATTATTAAATTTAGTTTCGAATCAAATGCATTGTATAACACTCCAGTCGAATATCGCCCTTACATGGCATTTGTAAATTTAATTTTGGTGAATAAAATAGAAAATATGAGTTTTATGTTGGCTTGGGAATAGTATAACAGGAACATGACATCCCTGATGCACCTCAGGGGTGTTGTAAAAGTGGACTAAGGGCGATTTGCCAGTGTGCGCCAATAAGAACTTTTGGGTACCCGAATGTTGGAGAGCATCCCACTAACAATAACAGTAGCATAGCTATTAATATTATTATATTTATTATTATAATCTATGAAGGTTAGTGTCATGTACGCGACCGGCTGTAAAACCTGACCCAAAACCTAGAGAAGTTTCAATTGCAATATTGGCATCTCAATCACTCCCTCTGTTAATTAGTCTCTTTCATCAGTTTTCTGTGCATTAATTCATCACTAGCACTTTCCCGGTGTGATGGTTGATATGAATCAAAAGGCGTCGCTATCATTACTTAATTATGCTGTGGATTTTGCTGTGGATTTTGAATATAATTGAAACTAACTTTATTATTGTAGCATTTGTACATAATATAAATAAAGCAGATATTTTTCGTGATTCACAATTCAACCCTTCCTTGGCGGTGTTGATATCAGCCTTTGATGTTAGGGTCTAATCATTTAAATATTCACTCTTACTACTAAAATTTCAAAGTCCTAAATACAAGTGTTCACAAAATTCATGAATGAACCCTTCCCATGAAAACTATCTTAGCAGTCTTTACGCATAGTCCTAATAATCATAAAAGCACGAAACAAAAGCGCATCCGAACAAAAATATCAAGTTACTGTACCAATAAAACCCCTGTCCAAATATTTAGTACCATAAAACCAATTCAAAAATAATATATAGCAGAATCGGCACGACCCATTTGTATGCATCCAAGATACGAGTTATAAAAAGATTATGTTCGTCATTTTAACTTCTTTAAAATGTTAGCGGCCGCTTAGTGAACACGTCACGTATAAACACGTTATAAACTGTGCCTCCAATAAATTAAAAATATACTTATGTTAGATATAATTTGTTGGTTGAGGCGACGGCTGTAATAACAGCCTCGTAAACTCGTAAAAACGGTGGCAACAACCTCGCCTCTCCCGGCCGACATGTCGGATCACACACGCTTTCCACGCGAAAAAAACAACCTGCAAGCGCAGATAGAAATTCCTGCACTCGGCAAATACTCTCAAAGACGTAATCAAACACATTAACATATGAATAACCATCGCCAATAAAGATCAGAAATCGATTCCGTATCTCAATAAAAAAGACATCAAAATCAATTTACGATCCGTCGAGAAATGGCTGTCGTAACAGTGCTCCTTTGAGGGCGCATCATAATGCTAAACGCCACTTGTCAAACGCTAGTATTTATAATATTATGACAATAAAAAAGTATTCATTGAGACAATAGTTCGGGATGTGGACCCATAATAAATTCTGATGCGCTCCATTTATCACGGCAGATAATGATCGGGGCGAGCACAGGCTCGGGATCGAATTCTTTTGAGGTTTATTCACTCAATCCCGTCAAATTTATTGCGTTTAATTAAGTTGTTTACGTACAAATTAACAATGTTCGCTAAAACCGCACTTTACTAGTTTATCTTAATAGGCCACCAGCGAATTAATTTAAAGAAAAACCTTCGATAATAAATGTTAGATAATAAATATAACACACATTTTATTTTTGATCTATGTATTATTAGCAATAATTAACCACAATTCATACATACATACATAAATCATGCCTATATCCCCAAACCACAATTCCCTTCATACAAAATGCAAAAGATAAATAACTTCGAATGGACTAAATTAATGGCTAAATTATTAACTACAGAAAAATAAAGAAACAATTAATTGTTTTTTTTAAAATAAACACTCAATTTCATAAATAGCGCCTGTGTGTTCAAACAGGGCGGCTCGATAAATCGACAATAATCTCCCCCATTACTTTTTCGACCAATCAACGTTCCAAAAACGCCATACTTTTTTTACGCCCCATTCCACACAGGATGACAGTCGGAAACTGAAATTAATATTTATGATATCCAAATATTTGTATGTATAGTTATAAATGAGTTTATTTTTCTCATGTCATAGAGACAATAAGTGACAGCAGTGACACTAAGTTATTCCTAGGGGAAAATGCTGTTGATTCCAGCAAGTACTTATAAAAAGAAAATTAGTCTTACGTTGGTCGGTTAACATAGCTAAAGTAGTACTGTAATGTAGGTAACTGATGTGAGCTACTCAAAATTCATACTCAATTACGCTATCTATTATGTAGACGTATTTATGATATATCTCATTTTATTGCCACTAAAATATGAAAAGCATTAGCGAACCTTTCACACGTCGGGCTCATGTCACCGGGGCCCATAACTTGAGATTTAGCGGGTGTTTTGTGTTTTACCGAGATGTTGCGATGTGATATTTTTATGGTGGTACTTTATTTTGACAGTCCATTTTTTCGCTTTACTGCTTTTTGCCACTTTGTGGCGGGCGGTGTGCCGTACAAAAATTAGGTGTTTGAGGGTGACAATAAATTATGCTATCTGGTTTATTGTTTACCTACTTACTTACCGCCCAATAAAGCAGGTGCCATTCAATTATGGTTTTATTATACAATCAAAAACGGGTGCTTTTCTCGTCCAATGAACAACATATATTTGATTTTGGTGGTTAGAAAAAGAATTTCGAAAAATTATGATCTTGAGGCGGGAAATTTCTTTTTCTAACCACCAAAATCTTTGTACTAATTTTTCTAACATTTATATAATGTTAAAATTAAAATCTAATAACATATATTTGAATTGATTTATCATAAACAAAGTCTAATTCTTTAACCTATATTAGGTATCGTCAGCTTCATAAGTACGGTCAGTATTAAAAGTAGATTACATACGTACATAAATCACACCTTTCTCCCTTCAAGGGCAGAGGTGTTTTAACACCCACGTCTCGCCAGCTTGTTCAAGGTCTTATGTAATAGGAGGCGAGCCTATTGCCATTCACCAGGAACAGAAACTATTAAAAATGTCAAAAAGCTATAGCATCGAAGCTTTATAGAGAGCTACTTGAAAATTACACTTTTTATGCACTTCTTCACAGTTATATCAGGAGCTAGTGGGGTTTGGAAATTTCGAAAATGCTAAGTTACACTAAGTACCTACTCTGCCATACGATAACAAACACTGTGACACGAGATTTTTATATATATTTTTTTAGTTTTATATATTCGAAGATTTAAATATGTATCACTCCAAAAATAGTTCTTACCGGTAAAATAAGAGCGTGCGTAATTCAAGGCTCTCAAACGTGACTCTTTAAGTTGTTTTTGGGGACTGGTTTGTGACAATGTGCCGGGTTGTGCGCTCTCACTCTGATTACCAACTATCCCACACTGTCCATTCGATCTTTTAACCTTTTTGGTGGGTACGAGACGGATTCCGTAAATATCTGACGGTGTTACGTGATTGATAAGCTAATTACTTTATTATTCGCTTCTTCTCATCTCATAGTCATAGTATAATGTGTCATGTCTTTTACTGATACTTAAATTTTATATTTATGCCATTGACATCAATGTTAATCTTCCTCTTCTGATAAAATTCTAATTAGCAAAATAGTTATAAATATACTATTCGAAATATCTGCTTTCAGTTGTAGGTGGTGCTAAATACAACATATCACCTATATACATCACATAAATCAATAAATATTCGGTTATTTATTTAATGTAGTCAAAAACATAATCTACGTAAATATATCACGCCACCTCCAAACGGGTAAGCAGAGGTGTATTAGCACCCTTAATTCCCCAAGTATGTTTAGTCCCATTTAATATGGGGTGAGCCTATTGCCATCTATCGGACAAGACATCTTCATCCTTAAGTTGCTTGGAGTAATGCTCAATAGAGAAAATTCGACATTTATTATGTTAACTTGACGTGCTGTCCGCTGTACGGTGAGGGACACTTGAATTTTAAAAATTCTCGAATTTCTACTTTCTATTAACTAAAAAGAATGTGTTTTTAAGTACATTCTATATTCATTAATAGTATCAATCAACATTTTCTTGGTGTCTGTAATATTGTATAATAAACAATTATGCTGTAGCTCCAATACTTTTTCTAGTACCTAATAAGGTCTAGTAATGTAGGTTTTGTTTAAAAAAAAAGTGTTAATAGTATACAACTTCTTAGCCACCGCTGCTTATATGGGAAGTAGTGATGGGCCGGGTCTCAATGGTGGTATATTTAGTCGTATATTGGATAGTATAGTTAGTCGTATATTGGATACGAAAAGGTATAGTAGACTATATGAGAACGTAGTATATCTGCTTCTTCCTGACATGTTCGCAGTTTTCTGGGGTCGGTGCAGTAGTATATTGCCTCTTCCATTCATATCGGTCAGATTCGTATCCACCATCACGCTGGAAAGATGCTAAATATGAATAAATGTTCAGAAAAGCGAAAAGGGCCATGTTGAGGGACCGATAAACGAAGACAGTGATTAGGATGACATGGTTTCAGTCCAAACTGCTCTAGGTTTTGGCTCAGGTTTTACAGCCAGCCGCATGCCTTACCAACCTTCTTTGGATATGCTGTCGATTGTGCTTTTCCTTAACCACCATTCGGGTGCCACAATGTGCTTATTGGAATACACTACCTTATAACTGATTTATTTTTATTTATTGATGTTAGAATAAATATTACAAGGAATAATTTCGCAACTTTCTGACTTCTTTGACAATATTTTTTCTATAAAGATTTTGGTGTCAAGACACGTGTCTCGGGTGGCCGAGCGGTCAGGCACCTGCCCGGATAGCAGCGGACGCGGGTTCGATTCCCGCCTCAAGATCATAATTTTTCGAAATTCTTTTTCTAACCACCAAAATCTTTGTACTAATTTTTCTAACATTTATATAATGTTAAAATTAAAATCGAATAGTTAATATTTTTTCTAGCTTAACAGTTTTCGTTCGATTGTAGTCTTTTCATTTAGCTTAGGGCTCACTTAAAATTAGTTTTCGGTTCATGTCATAAGTTTCACATCTCTAATCTGGAGCGTGAACCGGTATCAAAGCGCGGTACTACCTACACGTCACATGAGTAAATAAACGGTACAGAGAATAGCCTTCATACAACCGCGCGAATCGGTTGCACTACTACAGGCATGCGGGTCATGTGTGCGTTACCACTGGCCGCTGTCGCGCACGCGGCGGGACTGGAAAAACCGGTTTGTGACGCACAGCCAGTTGCATAGTGTCGTGTTGTTAGTGCAATGGTGTTCTTAGAAAGCTTTAAGAGCGCTTACGCACTACATCCGATCCGGATCCGAGATTTTGACGGTCCGTTGTAGCCGTAGAACTATTTCTATGGTAACTTACGCACTACATTCCGATCTCTGTCCGAGTTTTCTAGACCAATAATTTTTTGACGGATTCGGATCGGATGTAGTGCGTAAGCGCTCTTACTTTGTTCGGTTTATCTACTCATGTGCTACACGTGTTGTATAGGCATGACGATGGGACGCCGCGAGAAAGGTAGCGGGCCAGGCGACAATACAGGTCCGTCACCGCGGAGGTCCTCGCAGCAGGGAGTTATTGGGCGATCGCGCACCCACTGCGCCTGCTTCTCACAGCTCCGTTGTCAGGTAATTAATTTATAGCGAGCACTAACAAAGACACCGTGGTAGGAATAAGGGCGGTGTGTTTGCCTAAACGCGGGTCGGTTCTCGAAATTGAGACATTAGCGGCCTCTCTTTGCCACCCGAAATTAAAGCGGCTATCTTTATGTGTCACGCTTTCGGAATTTATTGGCGGTGGAATACCTATAGTGGGGGGCCGACAAGATGTTTCAAAGTAGCGTATTATGTGTGGACTACCCTTATGATACATAGTGTGTCGGTTATTTCATTGTAAAAAAAAATGTATTATACATAATTATGTAATTATATTCATCGTAAGAGGCAAATATTTACAAACAACTATGATAGCTCTAATGTAATAGGGAAGAAGCTATTGCAATCTATCGGGCACGTAAATAAAGTAGGTATATTGCTAGGTGGTATGACTGTTCTAACCATATGTCGCTTAGTACGATACTCGCGGCAAAAATTGGAGGTGGTGACAATTGTATGTATTTCAGCGTTTTGGTCTGGGGCAGAAGCCCTACATACCAAGAACTGTATGTAGGTAAAAGAGATAAAGCATTCATCTAATTTATAAATCTTAATTTTGCCTTACAATACTGATTTGTTGGCCTGGCTGGACACCTCGCATAAAGCGTAGGCAATGGATCTGAATATTTATCTAAGGCCTGTAGAAGCTTGTCAATCAGCTCTCATAAACACTGCATATAAATGATGATATTTTATCCATATACAAATTCATTTTCATATCTCTACGACTTCATATCTCTACTGGTTATAATTATAGGATGGATGAAAATTACTTGACTGCAATTATTTTAACTTTCCACAGATTATTTTCACTTCGCAAATATTGGGCGATATCCAAATTCTGTCTCTTTCAAGCGGTCGTATTTCGTCGCCAAAAAAAGAGACGGCAGCCCGTCGGCGGGCCCTTTGCTTTGACCCATCATTTTTCACGTCTCATTCAATAACTCGGTGCATAGTCGTTGAGATTGAGATCGGGATTTTGATGGTGCGCGCAACATTCCCAAGGATATGGTGTTACTTCGCGTGCGGAATGCGAGCCGCTGCTTCGTCCTGATGGCCATAAGAAGAAAATAATATAAATAACTCGTGAGATTTTCCCAAAAAAAATTGTGGTTTGAAAAAGTTCGTAAAATTATAATAGTCTTGATGCGGAAATCGAACCCGCGTCCTCTGCGTCCTCCGCATAACAAATGTTGAAAAAAAAAATCAAAATAATAATCATGAGATTTTCTTCTTTAAAATATTGGTAGCAGCCAACCATATTTTGACAATAACTTGAGATGGCAATAGATTAAAAAGGAGTAAAGCGGCGCCAACAAAAAAAATTGGCAAATATTATTCTGGTCCTGAAAATGAATATTTTTCAAAATTTTGTGTGGGGATAGTTTAATAAATAATTTATTTAAAGGGATATGTTTGCAACATAGGTTGACTCTTTTATAAAATGTACAGTCCTATTTCTTTCTACTGTCAAATTTCTTCAATCGGTTGTCAACCTTAACATGGTAATAATAGAGCACGAAATCGATTGTGAAATTTTGCCATTTTGTGGTATTTTGACGTGCTATACTGTATAAAAAACAGATAAGAAAATATTGTACTTCACGGAAGTTACGATTGATATAGTGCTTCTTGGTTTATGAAGGCAGAAAATAGATATTGTTGGCGAGCGTGATAACTAGTCATTTCTACGCTTCTGGTGTAATATTTTCTGTGAATTTTTTGATGTCTTTATATCAAATATTTCCTCAGCTTTTCTCTTGGCACTTAACTTGGTTCGGTGCGTTGGTGCCGTTCTTGTTAAACTCACTTTTATCGTTGCTTACTTCGAATTTTTCATTAATATTAGGAAACAGCCCATGTCTCGCTCTCCGCCTCCGATATCATTAAAACAAAAGACGTATTAAGAAACATCTCAGTCACAGCGATCCTTTTAAAAAAAGGAATAACAAAAGACTGTTAAGTTGGCAAGTGCACACGATTGACAGCACAGTAATGCAGTTCAACAAGACAAATAAACATTGACAACATAAATAGCGTCAATTTGTTAAACGTCAATTTGCGATGGGCCCGCACGCATTGGTATCCGACTCAAAAAGCAGAATGTCTACTCCAATGCCGTTCAACGGAACATTATAATAATAATGCACTTGAAGGTTGTTAAGGTAATTTAATAATCGTATTAATTATGACCCTGCTCGGGATGTATCAATGGTGCTGCTTGGGAGAGTGTTTAGTGTATAAGAGTCCTCATCCCCTTAGTCACATTTTACGACACCCGCGAGAGAGATTGGGGTTGATGACAATTGTTTTCTGCTCTGCGCTCAGCAAAGGGCACTTCTTTAATGATAATTGACCAAAATGCTAGGTATACTAATGTTTTCTTATATTTGCACGAGCACTACACATTTGAAATAAAACAACTTTTACGGATAAGAAGAAGAATCGCGTATAATTTGGTGTTTGGCATTTTAATTATTTAACCCGTTTCGATCACTTTACAGTGACTATCAGTTACTATCAAGGTATACTACTAAATATATTTAGTAGACAATATTTTAGTGTCCATTTCTTGTATTATATATAGTATTATATATTGTGTCAATGTTTTATTACTTCATTTTCAACTGACACAAACAACCTAATCTATCGGCTATTCACAAATACTCACTTTGGATTAGTCGGTAGGTGTGGTAACATAGGTAATTATATCATTATCATCTTCCTGCTCTGTTTCCAGGTGTATGTTTCCTCTTTCATTTACATCGGTTAGACGTCATCAAGCCATCCGATCCATTTTAATAATGTCCGAAACCGAGTCCGTGTGGTGACGGCAAACTAATTAAAATTATCGCCAAATTCAGTGACGCCATTTCAGTCCAGATTTTGAATCTAATTAAACCTGAAATCTTCAAATATTCCTGTAACTTAATTAGTGCTTACGTAGTTTTACCCGCTAATCAGTGGCAGCAACGGTAATTCCGGATATTGGCTATCTGTACAATTTGCGACCTGTTACTTAAAATTACTAAGCGGGAATCATTCGAGCTCACAGAATCCAATTTGGTGCCAGTCACTTTTATAAGGGACACTTTACTCGGGTTGATTGAATTTATGCGCTTGCATGAGTGCGCACATTGTAGGCTGGTGGTGAGCCGTCAAAAAGCCTTTGCCAGCGTCGCCTGGCCTACACAAGCCATCTAGAGTTTGCTCAAACCCTTTGGAGCACAATGCGATCCCAACGTTTTGTTTGCCTCCAACAATGCAAAAATGATTACTGTCGGCTACTTTAACAGATTAACGCCTTTGTACAGAGTGCGAGAGCAAACCGTTTATCATTGAAAACTAACAGCAGGTACAGTTATTCATTGAGAACTAAGCCCGCAGATGTTATCTGTAAAACAATGTCGCCGTCCGTTTTCGGGTTTTCTCGTCCGCTTATCGGCGATCAGTCTTTGATGGGCCGATCCAAATTGTTCACACCTATTTGTTGGTGCAGCGGTTTGTCCCAGATAAGATTTGGACCCAATATTGGCAGTCGGGCGCTGTCTGTGGCGCACGTCTTAATCCCGTCTCGTGTTTGAATAGACGCGATTGTGAATGGAACTTGTTTATTTATTTCGCCCACTTCAAATTGCGTGTTGTAACATAATCGCTTATGTACACAGGAGCACCTAATCACTGTTTCTAAGAATATGCACAGTTATAAATTCATACATACTTCTCCCATGCTGGCCTGGGAGCAAAAAAACGTAGAAAGTACCAGCCACGACTCATACCAGGGTTACCTGTCGTAAAAGTCGACTAAGGGAGATTGCCCGGTGTAGAGCAATAAGCACCTTGGGGTACCCGAGTGGTGGAGTGCAAACCACCAATAGCATACACAAAAAGGGTTGGTGTCATGCAGGCGGCTGGCAAAACTTAATCCAAAGCCTTGAGCAGTATGGCTTGGAATGTTGTCGATTTTCAATCACTCTCTCCGTTCATCGGTCTCTAGACATGGTCCTTTCCATTTCTTTTCTGTACATTCATTCATCACTAGCACCTTTCCGATGTGATGGACGATATGAACAAAAAGGGAGTGGATGGCTTGATGGCGTCTGATTGATGTTAATGGAAAAGGAAACATAGAGCACCGACCATAGATAAACTAGGAACAGGGCGGAATAAAGATCTATAATTGACGCCACCAAATTGGCTTACAAATTTTTATCTACTTCAACATAATCCAAAAAAGGACTACGTAATTTTAAAACATTCCTAATTTCCCTAATGACCATCCGACAGCCGCGTATTTATAAAAATAATCTAAAAACACGTGTAGGTAGGCGGCAAATGATAAGATCAATCGACCTCTGACCACGTACCATGAAGTATTAGTGCGATCCAAACACAGGTGACAAAACGGGACGCCGCTCTACTCGGCTTATGGCGTGGTCTTACTTTAACAATGGGAATTGAGTCGCGTTTAAAGTTGGTGGTAAGGCCCCTGGTGAATCAGACAGAATACTCAAACCTTCGGTTCTCAGAAAGGCCGTCGTGAAAACTGAATGGGAAAGCGTCAAAAGATTGGCGCCACCTCGTTTGAGCTCCCCGTCGGGCTATTAAGGGCCAGTTAAATAGCTAATTTATAGTGGCACATAATTGGGTGGGCCAAAGTGTACCAAATATGTACAGAGCAGTCGCCCTGCCCCATCCGCTGGCGCTTGGAACTGCACATTAAGCGCGTTTACACATTACGGTTTTTGAATAAAATATTCAAATTATTAAGTATTTTGATCTTATTTGAACGTTAGATAAATGTTAGAAAAAATGTTGCTAAGGAAAACTTGAAAGACATTCTCTGTATAAAATAATTAAAAGTTAATTTTTAAACGGTCGGTCAATTCTCAAAATTTGAAAATATTCTGGTAATAAATGTGTTTGAACTTGAGAGGGGACAATATAATTTGACTGCGTGGAGATCTGGAAAAATACTCATCATCATCAGCAATCCTTTGATGTACCCACTGCCAGGCCTTCCCTATGGATGGAAGAATAAGGGAAAAGATTTGTGATAATTTTTGCAGACCATGTTGTCAATGGGAAATAAGGAATTTACTAACCTATTTTTATTCTTATTAATAGCAGTGTGCATAATATGTCAGTAACTTTTATTATATTAAAATATAAAGTAAATGTAATATAGTATTATATTAAGATTTCTGGCAGGGTTGGTTTATCGCTTTCAAATAATTCATATTTGCCAGAATAAATTTCGGCAGGTACCAATTTCACGTAGAGTGTAAACGCGCTTAAGCCTAACTAGCGGCTTACAGCGGGCGGTTAAAGATAAAAGCAGCGGTCGGAATTAATCACAAATCCAGTTCTGTTTAGGCGGCAACTGTTATTTTGGTCTTGACAAACACTTTTGTGAATGGGCGCCGAGCTAGCCGCGAGCTCTCGGTCTGACCGACCGCTTATAATTCACGAGGGGTGCTTGATGAATGAGATTCCATATTGCGATACATTATATTAGCGAGCATCAATGGGCCCGCTGAATGCGTGTTTGTGGAAAAAGCTAATTATTAATCAGAAAACAATTTTTAATTGATCCTTAAATGATAATTAAGACGGTGATAAATATTCCCGGCTTGATGAAGCGATCGTTTTTGTGTCAGGACTGGTTGTCTTGGTGCTGTTTCATTAATCCTAAGTTGTAAATTAGCGTCTGCGGACAAAGTGTTTTACCCTTACGTGGAAAGTCAGCGTTGCCTCGGTTTTAAGTTGAACTCGATGGCAGATGGGAGCTTAGCGCGCTCGTCCTGCGGTTGCATGAACTAAGCAATCTTCCCTAAGGCCTGTCATTGGACGGGTGACCAGAATAATATTTACTACTAATAAAATTTATAAATTATTTAAAACTGAGTTATTATATTAGAAGGCAGTTCCACCTGCAGTCGTTAATATCTATTCGCGGGCTAGCGTGGTGGGTTATTGGGTGGGTGGCCCATTCTCCCTATATTCTTCTATCCTTATGAAAGGTCTGTGTCCTTACAGTGGGGAAATTAAACGGCTGGAGATGATAGTGATGACGGTTTTAGAGCTTTAGGACTATAGTATGAAAACTTATTAGCAGAATAGTTGGTATAGGTTTGAATTGTATAGATTTTTAGTAAATTAAATTTAAATGTCTCAAAATGTAAATGTATAAAGTTCACTGAGTTAACGTTTATGAAACATGAAGACCATACCGCTATAACACCGCTATAAGACCATACAGCTATATTTCGAATTTACTTAGGTGAAAATCGCACAAAATCACAAAAGCAAAAGTTGGATCGATGACTCTCTAACTGCCTACTCAAATATTTTCTTTTTTCATTATTAATAATATTAATAAGGGTATTATTCTCAAATTGTCAGTTCTTGATCTTGATAAATTAGGTAGGTACTTCATAAATAACTTAATAATAAAAAAAAAATTTATATCGTAAATGACAAACCAAGACTAATCTTATAGAGGTTGATGGCGCCATCTATTGTCGAGTAGCAAGACTATGCAGCATAAATCGATATTAATAATATAAACTGCCGTAACATTTGTACTTTATATTAATAGTTATTTCTAACTTATTTCGATTTCGAGCTAATTAAAATATCTATTTCGCAGCCATGGCAAAAGTAGTTCTCAAGTAAAGCCCTAGATGGCAGTGCATGTGCAAATATTATTATGTCTGTAAGTTAAAATACTTCGCTCTTATTATCGTAATATAAGTAAACAATATTTTGATTCATAATTAATAATAATAAAATACTGTTTGTAAGTCAAATATTTCATTTACGAATTTATGAAGCTAAGTAAAAAAAATATTACACTGGGCGTACCTACTTAGATTTAGTCAATAGTTTTATAAAGTCTGCCGTGTTAAGTAACTAAATTTACATGACCTACATCCTGAGTAGCCAACTCAGGATTTAGGTGAAAAATACTATTCTTTCAAAATTACCTTTTTAAATTTTCAATGTTTCTTAACAATTTAAGTACATTGAGCAGCAAGATTCACTACCACAATATTATAGTATTAATATTGTGGTAGTGAAACTTAATCAATCGACTTTTTGCTACGCCAAATAGGTATACGATTGATAATCGATCGATTGCAAGTATTTTATTTTGTTTTTATTTGGCACTAGGTATGCCCACTTTGTGCCACATGCCCTAAGGATTCACAATATCATGGTACCTAATAGGGTTCGTAAATACGTACCAAGATTATCAAAATAAACACGTTTCTCAAAAGCGACCACATTAATTATTAGCTTCGCCCGGCGGTGAGCAGCCTTGTAACTAAACGCCTATAAATAAAATGCTTAATTCAAAATCCCCTAAGATAGCCATCTTCGGTCTACTCAGAGCCAAAGAGCGCGACGAACATCCTGTCATTTCTACCATTCCCACAAAAAGAAGTCGAGACCTGGTGTTTATCTTCAATCGGCACCCTGTTACTCGTTCCACGTGAAGGTTAACACGGATTCGTTAAAAAAACGACACTGGACCCCCAAAAGACTGAAAAAGGACGAGGCAAAAAGACTACATTTCGGTTACTGAGCGGCGCCTAGCGGGTGCTACGGCGGCGTCTGTGAATGTAGACCGCTTTAGGGCGCACGACGCGATCGACACGACTGTTTTTTTTTTAAGTTTTTATAGTAAGCTTAAAGCAACTTAACCTGCGTGTATTTTTGATGTTAACATATGTTTTTATTCTAATGTTCGATCACTTTACAGTATCCGTGGTCACGGGGAGATTGTAATGTGACCGACTCTACTTCTTGTTTTATTGAAAATAAAATGTATGGTGCTTGTGCAAATGTAAGAGAACATTATAGCAAGCTTATATTAAAAAATGTGGAGAAGGCAAATCATAATAGAATTTGTCACCACATCTTCCCTTGGTGTTCGTGCTAAGCGACTAAAGACTATAAAATTATGACGAGGAATATAGGCAGCAGCAGCGTTCCTATTACAACTCTAGCAATACCTACTGCGGTTAATGTATCTGTACCTGGTAAATGTAGACTATCTACAGAAAACGATGATTCCAGAGATGAAATTCCTTATAGTACTATTATTAATATCACTAGATAGGTACTAATGTTAGCTTTAGTTTGCTTATAACTTAATCCGTTTAGGTAGCGAGAGAATTTAGGTACATCTTAATATGAATAATAGTCAGAAACACAATTGACTCATTGCTTAAAATTAAATAACAGCAAATCATTCATTTTCAACCTACGCCCAATTCTAAGTAATCCTAAATATTACAGCGAATTTTTAAAGCCGTGACCTACTTATTTTGTGTCAAAGTCCAAATTAATTGGATAAGTTGGTTCAGTACATTATTCCGTGTTAAGAAGGAACAGAGGTTAGTGTTAATTTATATTTGAACCTGAATTAGATTTATGAATAACAATGTGATGCATTAGTCACTTACAAGTTTCAAACAAATACAGAAGCTAAACACTTAGTAAAAATATTAGTTAAAGATATAAGTATCGTATTGTGTAAACATTGAAAAAGTTCAGATGTCGGTGCCGATATTCGCGGCATGTAGTTTTGTTTCGCGTCAGAATACGCGCCTAATTTATACGCGTTCACACTGAGACAGTGTAGTTTTGCGCATGCGCAGCTATGCCTAAATTAAATGGAACTTTTACAAATAAATGGAATATTGTAGCGGTAGTATTGGAATACATTAGAAAGTCGCAATAATTGAAGAACGGAAGCAGTTGTTTGTGTCATTCAAGTGGTCAATTACGAAATATTATGTAGGCATAGTGTAAGTACACAAAATAAAAAAATTGCATAACTTTGGAATGTTGTCCCAATCCCTCTCTCCATTCATCATTCACCAGAGACTGATGTGACTGTGGTCTGTTCCATCTCTTTTATATACATTCATAAATCACTTGCACCTTTCCATGAAGAGGAAACATACGGTGCTGACCCCATATATTGATGGATAGACGGATAGACTGGGAACAGGGCAGGGAGAACAAGAATATGTGATAGAATGTATCTTCTTGGTTTGCAATAGCTTCGCTAAATGGTAGTAAATAAATATACCTTAAAATAACTACTGCTATAGATATCTATAATATTGATGGCTCTCACATTACAATTCACTCAATTAGTATAAAATAAAACACACTAGTATTATAAATCATGTCGCATAATTTAATGGGAAATAATTGCGCAGAAAGTAATTAGTTAAGTCGTTTCAAAATCGTAGCAACATCGCGCAGTCTAAATGCCGCCGGAGTGCCGCATGTCTGCACGTCACCTAACGTTCTCCGCGAGATTTTGTTTAGTTTTGACAGCTCTTATGATGTTCACCGCGTAACCATAAAGGCAGATACTCATCTACGATCGCCTTGAATGGTCCCGATCTGATATAAATCACGGTTAATAGGCGGTTCTTGCGCACAATGGCTTTATTTTATTGTGAATAGCTAAAAATTTTACGTGACAAAATTCTGTGTTGTCATGGCGATAAATCAATCAAATTATAAGACCTTAACTTCACAACAAACTTTACATACATGACCGACTTTTTGATGCGATGGAAATTATTAGGGAGATTTCTATAAGGTTCTAGAACAATCCCGCCTTAATAAAACGATAGACAAAATGATAACCATAGACCCAATTAGGTACATAAAAAATAGTCGTAATAACGTATATGATGCCAAATTAAGACGACATACCTTTTTACATCCCGTGGGTGTATTATGAGGTGATTAAGTCAGATCTGGTTCCTATAATGAGGCAGACGACCTATCCTTAAAATATTCAATTTCAACAGTATGACTATAACCAACCCGCACTGGGCCAGCGTGGTGGGTTATGGTTCAATCTCCCTATATTCTTCCATCCATAGGAAACGCCCGTGCCCCAGCAGTGGGGACATTAAACACGGCTGGTGATGATATGACTGCAGATTATACTCCACCAACCCTTAATAATTTACAAGTAAGGTAGGATGATCTTAGCTTAACATTTACACCAGACGGCACGACAAAAATCTATTGTTTCTTCAGTTTGTTCCAGCGTCAATCCTTCTATTTTGGACACACCATAAAGAATACATTTTATTATGCACACTACAATGTATTGATAATGTAGTTATTATGTAAAAACATTGTAGTTTCTTTTTTTCCGTAAAATTTCATTAATAAATGAAAAATCGAATTGCACCCCCTTAATCTAATAGTTTTATGTTCTCTAACCTCCATATCTTGCGATTTAAAAACGACGGAAAATCGATCTTTAGCCATAAGAAGACATATTTGTGTCTCAACGATTACCAGCCTCCGGCGGAGCTACAATGTATCAACATTTCGTTCTTATTTTTTGTAACATCATAATTCCGATATAACATCAGCAAAATGCAAGTGCAGTTCGAAATGACTTCTTGTGCCGTGTTTATCATTAGAATCAATTATTTCTCCATTTACGCGTCTGTAAGGCTGTGGTTTGTGTAGAAGCGATGAAGCAACAACAAGCGAACAGGTGCTATAAGAATATAGATGCTATAATAATATGGCACCTATATTCTACCCATAAGTTAGTTTTCTGATTCTCGAATTGGGTACTGGGACTAAAAAAAACAAATTCTACTTTCACCTAGCCAATAATATGCTTCCGTGATGGCCTGTGAGCAAAAAAATATTTAAATCGCGTCAGCCCCGATGACGCCTGCCCAGGGGGTGTCGTAAAAGTTTACTAAAGAAGATTGCTCGGTGTGTAAGCTAGAATCTTGATTTGTATGGATTGGAATGTAATCATACTGAATTTTGTCTTTTTTTTCAGTCTCTTCGTTTAATCATCTTTTCGGTGTAATTGGTGATATCTATCAAAAGGGAGGGATGGCTTAATCACGCCTTACCGATATCAATGAAAGATGAAACATGTTGCGCTAATTCCGCAATGATGATGAGATAGCCATTATTTTATTTTTATTCTAATACCTACTTAAATGGTGATGATTATGGAGAATGTACCCACCAACCCGCACTGAGCCAGCGTGGTGGGTTAAGGCCCAATCTCCCAATATTCTTCCATCCATAGGGAAGGCCCGTGCCCCAGCAGTGGGGACATTAAAGGGCCAGTGATGATGATGATGATGATGACATACATAAATCACGCCAATATCCCCGAAGGGGTAGGTAGAGGTGAACTAGCACCCACGTTTCGCCGATTATGTTAGGTCCCATGTAATAGGTGGCGAGCCTATTGCCATTAATCGGGCACAAAAGTGGCAGTACATTGCTAGGTGGTATAAGAGGAACGCTGCTGCCCATTCCTCATTACTGATTTATCCTTAGTCGCCTTGTACGACACCCACGGGAGAGATTTGGGGTGGTGACCATTGTATTCTACTCTGCCGTCACCACACGGTCAGTTTTGTGGCCATGTTTGATGATAATTATAATATTACAGTACAATTATTACAATAAGCGTCTTAAATAAAGACTATGGTTTATCCTTGAGCAAAAAATATTATAATAGTGAAATAACCTAATTTAATTTATAGACATCGTAATCCACATACACTGACTTTCCACTCGTAAACAAACCACGGACTTATGTCGCAACTCCTCAATGTCGGCAATTTTGTGAGAACATGATCGCTTTTTATGCGACGCTAAAGAATATCTGTACAATATAAAACGTCTACGTTAAAAAAACCCTTTAAATTATGCACGCCTGCAGCTAATGAGTATAAAATACCGGGCAACTACGTGCGTATATATATCACAGATAACAGGCGAACAGTAATCATAAAAATAGCTGGGATTCTCGAGCAATTCAATTACTGGCCCGAGTGACATTGTTGAAATTTGTCGCATAAATATTCATTGTTACTTTATGAAGGCACGTAGTTAACTGGCCACCGGCACACATTAACCGAACCTAAATAATGAAATAAGTGACCACCAAAAAGGACAAGGGGTTCACGAAAATTTAAGATTTTTTTTCAATTTAAGTTTAGTAAGTAGGCACTTGGGTTTTCAAGTGAGCAAGAATTATTGCGGGCTTTTTTGGTAGTTTATTATTATGTTGTTTCTTCCATAACTTTAATTACTTGACGTAGTCTAAACGATAAAGCCATGTGGTGATGGCAGAGTAGAATACGATTGTCAACAACCTTTGTCAAAAATCTCTCCCATGGGTGTCGTACAAGGCGACAAAGGATAAAACAGTGATGAGGAATGGCTAGTAGCGTTCCTCTCATACCACCTAGCAATGTGCTGCGACTTTTGTGCCCAATAAATGGCAATAAGCTCGCCATTACACCTATTACATGGGACCTAACATAATTGGCGAAACGTAACGTAATAATTAACCCCTTTAGATATATAGGTGTGATTTATGTGTCTATGCAAATGATAAAAATTCTTCTCTGTCATGTCGCCCTACCTATATCTAACAATCGGAAATAGTGTTTTGGTATGCCACCTAGGGTACCTAGCAATACTACGATTAACGTGCCGACAAATGCCAATAAGTTTAATTTATGTTCACCCCTATTCATGAGACAAAAAAGTTAACATAACAAAAACTCTCCACCTAAAAACACTGAAAAGCGAAAAATAAACTTCTTAAAATTTGACAAGTCTTCTGTAAATCTAAATACCTTTTAATTTAAATAAAGTATTATTATTATGTGTGCTAGGTACCTACCGATCTCTTTGAAGTCGGTGCCAAGCCAAATAGGTAATGTATTACCTGCGCCCCTGCAATGACTATTCCTCGATTGTGACGCGCCTGAACGGAACGCGAATGGCACTGACTTCAAAGAAAGCGGTAGGTACCTAGCACACATTATCATAATACTTTATTTAAATTAAAAGGTATTTAGATTTAGCCGCGTGGTGACGGCAGAGTAGAATACAATTGTCACCTCCCCAAACTCTCCCGTGGGTGGCGTACAAGGCGACTAAGGATAAATCAGTGATAACGATGAGGAATGGGTAGCAGAGTTCCTCTTATACCACCTAGCAATGTACTTACTGCGACTTTTGTGTCCGATAAATGGCAATAGGCTCGCCACTTATTACATGGGATCTAACATAATTGGTGATAAGTGGGTGTTAATTCACCTCTGCCTATCCCTTCGGGAATATAGGCGTGATTTATGTATGTAGATTCACAAAAGAATTGTCAAATTGTAAGAAGTTTATTTTTCGCTTTTCAGTGTATTTAGGTGGAGAGTTTTTGTTATGTTAATTTTTTTGTTTCTTTTTTGAGTCGGTTCTTTTTTGTTAAAAAATATTTATTTTTAACTTTTCTGTGGTTGTAAGGCTCATCTATACATATTAATCAAGCCCAATCACAAGTTAGCTACTGTAAACCACTGAAGAATTATCTTAACTGTGCTTGGTCTTCATCATCGGAGATGCTAGCAACCTATCTAGGTGTAAAGCTCTCTTCAACACAAATCAATCAAGCCCAAACACAAGGTAACTGCTATAAATAGTTTACGAGTTCCCTCGAACGTCTTTCAGTTCCATCATCAGATCGACTCCAGATCTTCTTTATTATGTAGTGGCTTATATTACTTATTTAAAATATTATCAAACACACTAGCCGCCTCTAAGATTTTCGAAAGTTCCCCTCGATTTCTCCAGGATGTTTGGTCTTCATCATCGGAGACGGTAGCAACCTATTTAGGTGTAAAGCTCTCGTCAACACAAATCAATCAAGCCCTAACACAAGGTAATAGGTGTATGCACTTTACCAGAAAACTTAAAAACACAAATTATCACTACGATATAAACGGAGTTACTCTGGCTGATATTGATACTGTTAAGGATCTTGGAGTGTGGCTGGATGGTAAATTGAAATTTAATACACACATTGATAAAATTTATTCTAAAGGATTCAAAAATTTAGGGTTTGTGCTACGAAATTGCAAAGATTTTAAGTCTCCTAAAACAAAAATTTTATTATTCAACACTTTTGTGCGTAGTGGACTAGAATATTGTAGTGTCGTCTGGAATCCATTTTACGATATATACAAGAAAAGATTGGAAAGTATCCAAAAGAGATTTTTATGGCATCTTACATACTCTTGTAGATTGGGCAAGACAATTAAAAAATATGATGAAAGACTGAATTATTTCAAAATGTTACCCCTTTCGGATCGAAGACGCTTGCATGACTTATTGTTTCTCTACAAGCTAGCGAATGGCATTCTTGAAGCTCCTGAATTACTAGGAACTCTGCCTTTTTCTGCACCCTTAAAACTTCCTCGCGCTTCAAGGTACAACCTTCTGGTGAACCATGCTAGTAGATCCAATCTCGGTCACCACGCACCTTTAAACCGTCTCATTAGAGAGTATAACAGCTTGGCTAAGGTTAAAGATTTGGATCTCTTCACGGATGGCATTCGCAAGTTTAGGAAGTCACTTCTATAGATTTCTGATTTTTCATTAATTTGTTGTGTTAAAAGAAATGTGTCAATTGTATTTTTTTATATTTGTATTGAATTTATTTTCTGTGTTGTTTGCATTTTTTGTATAATTTTGTATTTTTAAATTCAATTTTAATGTTTTCATTGCTTCGTCATCTCATCATTGTCGTCTTCACCTATAATTGTAATAACATTAAGCTTCAGTAACCCTTTCTGTAATCACATTTTGCATTTGTTAATGTTTATTATGTTGGTGATCAGTAAATAAATAAATAAATAAGTAACTGCTATAAATAGTTTACGAGTTCCCTCGAATGTCTTTCAGTTCCATCATCAGATTGACTCCAGATCTTCATTATTATGTAGGCCTCTACATATAATACCTATTTAAAATATTATCAAACACCCTAGACGTCCCTACAATTTTTGAAAGTTCCCTTCGTTTTCTCCAGGATTCCATCATCAAATCCTTGTTTTTCTTATCATGGTACCACCGTCGGAGTATACATATACGTTCCTACAAAAAAAGTGTTATCAAAATCGGTCCATAAACGACGGAGTTATGCGTGGTCTAACATAAAAAAAAACATACGGGTACGAATTGAGTAACCTCCTCCGTTTTTTCGTCGGTTAAAAAATATACAGTAATGATGAGCAGACGTGATGTATGTATGTATGTAGCATGTATGGTGGCATAAGCCGCATTCTCCCCATATTCTTCCATCTAATGAAAAGACCTGCCGCCCAGCAGTGGCAACGTCAACGTTTATAGCTGGTGATGATGATAATTCGATGGCGAGCCCTTGCAAGCGGTTACGTAATGGTTGGCTAAAGGCACAGCGTCATCGAGCTCAAACATTCCATATGCACTGATAGATTTATTTGCCTCCAGAGCAACCATTTCACGCTTGACATGTGTATTCACAAAGCGATTTTGTATTCCGTGTCGCGTCGTCCGCGCACATCGTAAAGCACATTGACATACCTAATAACGTTTAGTGCCATGAAATGGCAGTGCAAAAACAATGATGGCAGCAATTGCAATGCGTTTTGTAACAATTTGAATTCTTAGTACCTTAAGACAATAATGCTTATTATTTAATAAGCATTATTGTCTTAAGGTACAATACACACACACACTCATCACATCACTAACCCTTTTAATATCCCCACTACAGGGGCACGGGTTCTTTCCTATGGATGGAAGATAAGGAGATTGGGCCTTAACCCAACACGCTGGCCCAGTGCGGGTTGGTGGGTATTAACAGCTGTAGATGCAGCCGGGACCAACGGCTTAAGTTGCCTTCCGAAGCACGGAGGAACTCGAGATAATAATTTTTGGTAACCCATCCAATGACGGGCCTTAGCGAACATTGCTTTACAAAGCACACACACACACAATCGATTAGACATATTTGCAATTTTATACTCTGACGGGCGGTTGAATTTACGTACATACGCGATGCATCAGTATTAATAAAAAAACGCTGTATTTAACCTTCTACACCACACCAGGCTAACCAGCAAAATTAGCACGTGTGTGTAGGTGTGTCTTTTTCATGGAAATATTATAACAATGATAAAAATAACGTCCTACCCTGTCATTTATTCAATCCTTGGCAATTATTTAGCAAGAGGTTTAATACGGAGTAGAATACAATATGTTTATGGCAGTATACTGCATCCTTCGATATTGAATCATGCCAAAAACGGGTTCCAACTGTGCATTATTTAAGAATTAGAAAGAAAATAAAATTATTTAACAATAAAATAAATAAATGAATCAATTATACTTAAATCACAACCCTATTTTCATTATGTGCGGAGAGACAAGAATCAATCAGAGCAAATACAAAATAATTACGTAGGTATTAAAATAAGTACAAATACTGTTCAAATACTTAAAGCCAATTTTGTCATTTATAAATTCAATCTTAAAGTTCATGCCTTTATCGCGGTAATCTGCTTTAACCCTAAGTGTGCCTCATTATCCTTATAAGAGAGGACGGGTCACAAAGACCGTATTTCAAACGGAAAGTATCCAAAGCTAAATCAGCTGGCAACAATATAAATTTTGCATTGACACACATCGGCTGCGCCATAAATAAAATCTCTTTTTGTTTCCCACAAAACATTTTTATGTGGACGACTTCAGAAAATAATTCCCAAATAACTCCGGACGAGTATAAATAAAGCGGTGTGGTAGTAAACGTCAATAATATGCAAAATAATGGATGTTAATCTGTTGGAATGTGTGATTTGCGATCGAGGCCGCTTCAAAGTTTAGCCGACGGCGGGCGCTCGAGCGTTGAGCGGTCCTCGCGTTATTTTACGGCGTCCGCGTGTTATGGTAATCCATATTTTTACTAACTCTTTTCATACTCTTGACGGCTGACTTGGTCGAATGGCCAGGTTCCTGTCCAAGAGCTGTCAGGTTCATACTCTTGACGGCCGGCTTGGTTGAATGGCCATATTACTGGCCAACAGGTATCGGGTTCGAATCCCGGCAGCGCCAAATTTTGTGATGAACACAGACATTATTTTGTTCCCGAGTCTTGGATGTTTGTGTAGTATATTATAAATGTTTCAATCTTTATTTACTATGTATATTATAAAGTCGTGTGGTGACAGCAGAGCAGAATACAATTGTCACCACACCCATCTCTCCCGTGGGTGTCGTACAAGGCGACTAAGGGTTAAGACAGCAATGAGTAATCGGCAGCAGCGTTCCTCTTATGCCGCCTAGCAATGTATTGCAATTTCCGTGGCCATAAATGGGTAAGAAAACAATCGAAAAATTACAGAATCGAACCGCGTCCTCTGCAATCCGGGCAGATGCTTAATGACGTATTAAGCTTAGAGAACTTTGTCTAACCACAATTTCCTTTATCAATCTGTATTTTGTGATAACGTTTACGAACGGCCGCGTGGTGACGGCAGAGTAGAATACAATTGTCACCATCCCAAATCTCTCCCGTGGGTGTCGTACAACATACATACATAAATCACGCCTATATCCCCGAAGGGGTAGGCAGAGGTGAATTAACACCCACTTTTCGCCAATTATGTTCGGTCCCATGTAACAGGTGGCGAGCCTATTGCCATATATCGAGCACATAAATCGCAGTACAAATTTATATTGCTAGGTGGTATGAGAGAAATGCTGCTGCCCATTACTCATTGCTGTCTTTACCCTTAGTCGCCTTGTACGACACCCACGGGAGAGATGGGGGTGGTGACAAGTGTATTCTGCTCTGCCGTCACCACACGGCCGTGTCGTACAAGGCGACTAAGGATAAATCAGTGATGAGGAATGGGCAGCGTTCCTCTTATACCACCTAGCAACGTACTGCGACTTTTGTGCCAGATAAATGGCAATAGGCTCGCCACCTATTACATGGGACCGAACATAATTGGCGAAACGTGGGTGCTAGTTCACCTATGCCTACCCCTTCGGGGATATAGGCGTGATTTATGTATATATGTATGTATGTATACGAACCGTACAGTATTACGTAAAATACGAGGCCATTGAAGCCCACACGTGACCCGGTGACTTTGTACCTTCTTTTCGTTATCACGGACAGAGTAAATAGCAATTAATTCCTACACACTTTCACCCGACAGAGCTGAGAGCTTGTGTCTCTTGACCCGCCAGCCTACTTGTAAGGACGACGAAACAATTGAATTTAGAAATTGAGCTGATTGCTCAGTGGGTGCGGACATGCCTTAATTTGATTAAATACTTGTCTGCGGAACTGATACTCAACAGACAGAAAAACTATCTACTCTTCTGACTGAACACCATGATTAAATACCATTTATACATAAATCACGCCTATATCCCCAAAGGGGTAGACAGAGGTGAATTAACACCCACGTTTCGCCACTTATGTTAGGTCCCATGTAATAGGTGGCGAGCCTATTGCCATTTATGGGGCACGAAAGTCACAGTACATTGCTAGGTGGTACAAAAGAAATGCTGCTGCCCATTCCTCATCATTGTTTTGCCATCGCATCGCATTACACTGTTGTATTAATAAGATTCAAGTTGTTTTACAAATGAGCGATTTCGTAGTTCACCATTGACAATCGTGTCATTTTGCTCAGTAAGCCTTCCCACGCGCATCCTCCAGACAGGATATTCCCCGTAATTGCTCTAATTGTAGCACTCTAATATTATGACGAGAGCATTAGGGCTCCTTCACACTGACGCAAATTATTATAATAACAATTAAATAAATATTTCTTGGCCCTGTGGTGATGGCAGAGCAGAATTGTCACCACCCCAAAAACCCTTTCGCGGGTGTCGTACAAGGTGCCTAAGGGTTATAACAGTGATCTGACCATGCAAATCCGACCCAATATTTACGGATTCAATACCATGTTTATTTAATGTGTCCACTAATTTCATGCAAAAACAAAAATATCTCATTTTATGTGAAAAAAGAGCCCCTAAAAATCACGTTACACATACACATTAAGAGATCACTTATTTCCACTTGCTACGATCTCCAGTCTGGAAAAAGACCTTTCGAAGACTGATACGATTTGCCTTGTCTGTACTATTCAAATGCTGTCACCCTAAGCCGAAGGCGCGCCGTCTCCATTACCATAGCATTGGGTGGCGATTCTTTTGTTTTTTAATTGGGATCATTACAAGAAAACCAAATGTAGGCACACGAACCGAAAGATGAACGCAGAGGATGTAGCATCATTTAAATACAGGGTACAAAACACCAAGAAGACGCTGTAATACATGTAATTCGACACAAAAGCTCATTGGATATTTAACCTTATTACGGGTGACGTAAAGAAGAAAATAACTTTCAATGATGATTTGTAGGGGCTAAAGAATATGGTAGCCATCGTACTGCCGGGACGATTTTAGCAAAAAGTTTTAAGGCTTCCTTCGCAACTTAACGAATGAAATTAAGCTTAACGCTTAGTCAGTAGCTTAAAAGTTTCATACTGATTTAACGTCTGGCCAACGACAGGAGATTTTTGTTTATAGGGCGTTCTGCACCAACACTTTCAATGAATACACCTATCATCTTGCATAGTAGCAGATGTAATTGTTTAGAAATTACAAAAAAAAGACGCAATGACAAAAATTTAGAAAGGGATGCTGGCATGGTTTGGTCACGTAGAAAGGATGAGTGAACGAAGAAAACGGAAGGAGGAGGCCTAAGTGGATCTTTCATAATCAAATAGGAAGTATATCGAAAAAGGGCCAGGTCCAGACTACCAACAACCGGCGGACATGCATGAGAGCTTTAATGAGATTGGATGAAGCGAACAAGTGTGTAAATATTCATAAATAATAAAAAAAATACTACATGAACAATGCTAAATTATCAAGAACTAGATAAATCTGTGTGTTCAAGTAAACTGTAGGTCATCCATCCCATGTCCATCAAGAGCTAGTTTTGCTTAACGAGAGCGTTTAACATTGCAACGTCTTGGACTATGATGGATGAGCAAACTTAAACGCTAAATAAATACCTAACCGACTTCTAGGCACTTCACTGATTTTATTATTATGATGGAGTTCATCAACACATAAACAGGCGATTATTATTAAACAGTTCAACAAAACGTAAAACAAGTGATTAAAAGATAACCGCCAGTTTTTGACAGTTCTTCCATACGATAAAATGTCAAAAAGCGTCAGTTAAATAATAATCGCCTGTTTAAATGTTGGTGTGTAGACGGCAGATTAGAATACAATTGTCACCACCCCAAATCTCTCCCGTGGGTGTCGTACAAGGCGACTAAGGATAAAACAGTGATGAGGAATGGGCAGCAGCGTTCCTCTTATACCTACCTACCACATAGCAATGTACTGCGACTTCTGTGCCCGATAAATGGCAATACGCTCGCCACCTATTACATGGGACCTAGCATAATTGGCGAAACGTGGGTGCTAATTCACCTCTACCTACCCCTTCGGGGATATAGGCGTGACTTATGAATGTATGTATGTATGTAAGTGTTGGTAAACTTTATCTTTAGTCGTAAAAACAATAGTTTAATGTTCAAGCCCAGGTTACAGGTTACACAACTCACATTAACTTTGTGTTAATTAAGCCACTTTTAATATCCTTATACGCAAAATCAATTCTAATAGCGTGACATCAGTAGCTGTGGGAACTATTTGCAGATAAGTGAAAGTAGGTATATCAAGATTGTATTTAATGCCGGTCTATTTTATATGATGTCACGTAAAGTACACAGTCAACCTCAATACAAAAATAAACATCGGTTGTAGAATACTTTCTGTTAAATATTGGTATCAGGCAAGTGGCCAGCATAAAATCTAAGTCAAAAACAGCTTGAGCAGTATGGATTGGATCAAACTGTCATCCCAATCACTGTCTTCGTTCATCGGTCGACACCAGATAAACTAAGAACAGAGCCGAAAAATGACGATTTTTTTTATTAAATAAGTCACTAAAGTGTTAGTTTACATACTATGAACCACCTTCCCCTACTGTCAACTAAGCTTTTGTAATATTTAACTACTTGTATAAATTTGTAAGATCACCGTGCTCTATAATCCCTGATCAAGTGCGTTGTAATGTCTGGAAAATGTCAATTAACGTTAATGAGCACTTGATACAAAAAAATGTCAATGTAAAACTAGTTGCTATTCTTGCCGGATCTATGGTCTAGTTTTGACTGACATTTAGTTTTAATTGACGTCTCTGAGTACGGCACTAGCAACTCATGTTTAGTTTTCCGCGCGTAATGTAGCTCAATTCTGTAAATAGTTGCGGATTGTTATAGTGACCCCACCCACGCGAGTCCATTCTCACTAATGACCACTTCACACGGAGGTTCCGTATTATCATTACATCATAACTAGGTAATTAGGCATGAACTACAACAACAAAATAATCTCTAATCCATAAATTTATATTCTATTTATTGTTTTATTTGGTTGTTTGACGGGAAAAAGAACACTAATCTAGATTTATGTTTAGTGATTAATTCAGAGATCGTAGGTTAAGATAGCCTTTTGTGTCATAATTTACTCTTTGTGTCCCACTAATTAGTAGGATATAGAAAGTTATGGCAAAATAACAGTTCCTACATATGTATTTCTTTTAGTCTTAATTATGTATTCATTATATATTTTGTTAAGACCTTAATCATTATTGCAATAATTTTTTTTAAGAATATCGATTAAATAAAAATCTCGCATCTAACAGTGTTTGTAAAAAAACTCCTCCGAAACGGTTTGACCAATTTTTATGTTTTTATAATAGTAGGTCTGATAATAATAGCCGTGTGGTGACGGCAGAGTAGAATATAATTGTCACCACCCCAAATCTCTCCCGTGGGTGTCGTACAAGGCGTCTAAGGATAAATCAGTGACAAGGAATGGGCAGCAGCGTTCCTCTTATACCACCCAGCAATGTACTGCGACTTTTGCGCCCGATAAATGGCAATAGGCTCGCCACCTATTATATGAGATCTGACATATTTGACAAAACGTTGATGCTAGTCCACCTCTGCCTACCCCTTTGGGGATATAGGCGTGATTTATGTATGTATATATGTAGGTCTGAGAATAGGCCGTAGGCTATTTTTTATACCCCTAGGTGATAAAGGCAAAGTAACGTTTGCCGGGTCAGCTTATTATATTTTATAATATTTTTAAATATTTTTTATAATAACTATTTATTAGAATATAATTTTGCTCTCGTATGACCGTAAGGCTGCCTGTTCACTGGAGTGGAGCGAGGTAGCGTTGCGGTGAGCGAGGTAGAAATCCACCTTATTAAGAATTTTATTTGAACATTATAAAAATACAAAGAATATTGTGGTTAGAAAGAGTTCGAAAAATTATAGTCTCGATGCGGGAAACGAACGAAACCACTCGGCATTCCCCCATCAAGACTACTATAATCATTCGAACTTTTTACTAATTTTTCTAACATTTATATAAATGTTCAAATTAAATCAAAATAGTGATTATATAAATGTTAATAAAAATATTACAAAGAAAATTGTGGTTACAAAAGCGTTCGGACTTACACCTTATACTTAAAACAACTGGTATATTTTATAACTCATCATCATCATCATCGATACATAATTCTGTCATTCCACACAAATATATTTAAAACAAATCGATTTGGACCTCTCGAAATATCGGTTGGCCAATTTTCTTTGCCTCTTCATTCACTGGCTCACTGTTTACGGTAGTGGTGTCGATTTAAATCGATTTTTAATTAATATCGCTCTGTAAGGCGTTTGACCTTGTTGCCGATCCCGATTCGCCCTCCGACCCGTTACCGTTACCGTTCATTATCATATCTTTATTCGACGCACTAACGGTCGCGACCATATGAGGGACAATTAAAAAAATGACGCATCCCTCGACTCGAGAATTCGATGCATCGTTTTGTCCTGTATCGAGAACACGTCAAATCGATTTACGATGCGCGCTCCTCGCGAATTGTTGGCAAACGGTTACAGCCGGTGTTGTCTTCGTATACGATTGAAAATTGTTTACAGGCTGTGCCCTACAAGTGGTGCAGTGCAACCCAAATGTTTGGCTCCTCTCGATGACTCGGTAAAGTTATAATCCTGTTTGCTGAGCTTATTTGATGTATTGGATTGTTGAGTAAACAGCGCACCGGTTATGTTTGGAACTCGTTAGCGGATACTGTACAATGTTCGGTCCATTTCTTGTTGTCGAGTATTCTTCTTTTGTTGCACGCCATGACATCGCCGTCTATGCTCGGGAATGTTTGCGAAAAGAATGTTAATCGGTCTAGACTTTGCGGGACGCAAATATGCAGTGCTTTGTGAAACGCAAAAATTTTGGCTATTATAGTAATTTTTCGCCTATTTAATCCGAGGTATTTGCCAGCACTCTTTTACAGTAAGAAAGGTCATTAGCACAGTCGCATTTACCCGCCGTCTCATGGGCTGCGCTCGCGTCCTGGTTGCTAAACGGAATTTTATTAATTAACGCTTAATGTTATCTCAAGTTTCAGGCCTCTCACCGAAATGAATCATGTGCCAAAATAAGGCACCGATAATCGAACTTCAATTTCGCATGCCCCCGTACAAAGAAAGCACTTTTACTTTTTTATTGCGCTCGGATTTCTCACGGTGAGCCCTGACTCACGGCGCTTGTACGAATTTCATCGTGTGTCTGGTCCTTAATTATGACGTCATAACTGAGGCGCGCACCGCGGTGTGCTCTTTTTTCAAATTTCGATTTTTAATTTATACGCTGACACAGAGGCCGCATATCTCTGCGATCTTGTAAGCCAGCTACAGGAACAATGGCTTTGAGTTATTATCAAACGCAATGATTATTGGCACTTCGTAATTAAGTACCGAACTTTATTTGCACAAGGATAATGTGAAAGTCGTAAATATTTGGCATTATAAAATCATTTTGCATTCGTAGCCGATTAAATCATTGAAATCGCGCTCGGATCTTTTTTACTGGAATTTTAAAAGAAATGTGTTTTCTAAGACAATGAAACGTTTGCATTAGGATTGTTATCTAAGTAATAACATATAAATTCTCCAGCGTGCTACGGTAGCCAAGACAAGATTAAAATATTAAACCCTATAGCGTCTTAAGCAACGAACAGTGACATATTTGTCGTACATTCTCACAATAAACACAATAGAATCCATTCCAGTGCTCTGAGAGCCATTGCCAAGACCCTTGAATAGAATACTAAAGACACAGTCAAAATAAAAGGCAGTATGAAAAATATTCTTTCAGTTACTGTTTGAAATTGTGTTTAGTTTAGTATGTAGTGATAAAATAACACGCCCATTCCATCTATCTATACCTACCTTATATAATTGGGAGAGTTTAGTGCCATCAGCCTGCCCTTATCCCATCCCATTTTGATTTGATATCTTACAGGGAGAAGACGCCAAAAAACACTGCGTACATGAATTTTGTTCTCTGCCTGTTCCTGTAAAAATAATTGATTTCCATCCAATAATAATATGTAATTTTATACACAAGTGGGTCCATTTTAGACAGTCATTTTTGACAGGTTCGGTACATTTTTAGTGTTCTTTTATGATCGCTACAGCGGTCGTAAGATGTCGCCGTCAAGAAAATTTAATGAAAGTGTCCCCTGACGTTAATATTTGTACGTAAGAGACAAAAAAACGAGTAACAGGAATTGATACGTCGGACATCATTGTTTGTAGCTATATGCAAACGTTTTTGGGAATCTGTCACGTCATGAGGCTCGAGGAAATATTTTAATTATTAAAATGTATTAATATGCCTTTTATTTATTTTTTAATTGAACCCTAAATGGTCAATATCCCGTTATAGTTTTTTTTTTTTGCAATGTTGGCCCATTAATGCGGAAGTCATCAGCAGTGATGGGGATATTGAAAGATGGTGGTTGAATATGTAACAACAAACAAACAAAGAAAAAAAGGTTAGAAATTAAAAAACAAAAAAATAAAGTCAAAATAAAGTCTTCATATTCATATTTTCCTGCTTGTTTTCTCTTAAATAATGTTTAAAATAACTTATAATAATTAAATTATGATCGGCTTATCGGTAAGATAAACGGCAGCAAAATTTTAATTTATTAGTTTCATATTTTTATTTCGATATTCGTGGAATACTTATTTATCTTATTCCTATTCGTCTTCAACTTGAAGCATCATGAAAATAAATAAAATAATTGTACAACCTGATGTACTAATTTTTATTTTGTTTTTCAACATTCATGGAGAGATAATCAATACCTACACAAGACAGAGAATAGCAAAAAGTTAAGTCTAAAAAGTTCGTATACTCGTTCTCAGTATAATCTGTGACACAAGACCTATAAATAGATACAAATATCTGCCACAACCAAAGAAAGAGACCACTTTCTTACACAAAGTAAGATCGTAAAATAAAGTTTACAGCTCTATGTGTTTGTGGTCGACTAAAAACAGTTTGGAAGTGAATCTTGCGAGTGACTTGCTTCTGCATTAATCGGTGATTATTAGTTTTAAGTACACACCACTTTTTCATTGCGCAAATATGCTATACTCTACTAGTATACTACATATTAGAAATATACTGCAATTTATGGGCCCGATAGATTGTAATAGGCTCGCCACCTGACTTAATTGGCGAAAAATGGGTATAGGCGTGATTATGTATGTGTAATTGTATGAATAATTACATACACACATACATACATAAATCACGCCCACTAGCACCCACGTTTCGCCAAAAAATGTCAGGTCCCTTGTAATTGGTGGCGAGCCTATTGCCATTTATCGGGCATAAAAGTCGCAGTATATTGCTAGGTGGTCGGTATAAGAGGAACGCTGCTGCCCATTCCTCATCACTGTTTTATCCTTTGTCGCCTTGTACGACACCCACGGGAGAGATTTGGGGTGGTGACAATTGTATTCTACTCTGCCGTCACCACACGGCCATATGAATAATTAATATGTCAATATACTAGCACTCTCCCCTAACATTATCTTATTTACCACATAAGATAAGAATAAAACCGGAGTTCTGATATCAAACCATAACCTGCAAAGAGTTCATATATTGAAACGGTTTAAACGCATTACGGCACACATAGCAGTAAACGATCGAATTATTGATATTAAAACACCCTGCAATAAAATAAAATTAATATCATCAATATTTGATAATTCCGTCTAATATATAGGCACTTGGCACTTAAATTTACATATTTTGTTTTATTACTAATATATATTTACCGGTTTTAATGAGTTAGCACTTTAGTAGCCGGTTGCCTCAGAGTAGGCTCCGTCTTTAGATAGGGCGTCTGAAAAAATCAGCATAATAATTATAAATTTTAAAATATGTCCTCTCGCTTACTTGAGCGTTCAGAGGCAATTCGATCTGTAATATCGATGGAAATAGATGCTTAATTTTTTGAGCAAATAATATTAAGTTTTTTAATGACGTTCTACTCTCTTTGCAGCTAATACTAAAATTGTTTTACATTTTGACATCTTGTAGGTAAACTAGAAATAAAAAGAGAGGATACTGTTGTGAGTGTAATCGAAAAGCGAGACAGACACAGAAAAAAGTTTCCTTATTACCTCTCCCTATCCTTCTCTTTCTGGGCTGGTGATACAAACAACATCAACGCGCGTCTTAAGCCCTCCCGCCTCACCTCTGCACAATGCCATGTTCCGAAGTCGATAACTTTACAAATCTCTAAGAAATTCCCTGTAAAAGGTATCAAGCCTTGACTTAAGGATAATATACATAAATTATTTACCAGTAATTCTCGTTATTGAAATGGAACATATATTCAAAAAACCTTCGTATTGGAATAGAATAGAACATAATTATATACATGCATAAATCACACTGTTTATCCCCGAAAGTATATATATATAGGGCAGAGGTGTAGAAGCACATTAAATGTCGAAATTTTCTTCGAATATGGGTAAAATTTCGTGTTATATAGAACTAGTATATACAAGGTGTAAAATAAAGGTGCAGTAATATTCAGGCCATCAAAATGAACAACTTTTATTATGAGAACAATAACAAAATCTCAAAAAAAAAACACCTGCCCATACAAACTGATGTCAGCCGGTACTCAGCTTAGGTAGGGGCAAGTGAATTTTTTTTCTGAGATTTCGATTTTCGTCCCGTAGTGAAGGTTGTCAGTTTGATGGCCTGAATAACCCCTATAAATATTACTGCACATGTCTGTTACACCTAGAAGACAATAATAATATTTAGAAACCCAAACAGATGTCAGGATATTTCACGATTTTTGAGTTTGGTCTCATGCAATAAGCGGTGATCTTATGAAAATCTACCAGCAGTATTATGAAAATCTTCCAGCATTTTTATACTTTCATCAATATTAACAGTAATTAATTATTACTCGTGTAAGGCACGTTAACAGTAATCTGCAGTGTAGTTTTTGCGATTTTGTCACTAAAACAGTATTTATTTTCGGGAACAGTGCTAACTCACAATAATATGCCGAAATTATTTTCCTAAGCGTTTTGAAAGGCCACAAAATTAAATATTAGTTCGTTGCGCTACATCTGTAAAGTTGGCGTGAGTGGACAATATATATTTTGACATATAAACAAACAGTTCGCACACAAGCCGAGATGTGAGGTGTCGCAGAATATTACACAAAGTCTATTGCCCCCGGTGTCGCAACCGGGCCCGCTGATATGTCTGCCCTGAGTTATAGCGCGACTGGTTTCATTCAGACCTCCCATTCACAAGAGCCTTTAGGATTACTAAAGCTACCTATCTAGACTTTGAAATGGGCCTACGCACTAAATTATGTCATAACTTGCATTTGTAATATTATTATGTGCCTAGTAAGAGACGGAGAAATGGTTTGAAAGTGGGAAAGCTGTCGGCGACCTTACTAAATAAGTGTAAGTTATACATTATTAGCACCCCGTGTGGGTTAGTTAAACCTAACTTAGTTGAAGTTACATTATAAGCAAGTAAAATAAGTAGATTTTTTTATTACAGATCTCTACGAAAATTGCAATAATGTAACAATTAAAATTACAATGATTTGTAAATTATCATGACATTTTGACAGTTATTAAAAGACAACAACGTGAACGAACACCGCTGGGAAACAGGCCTTCCGTTCCTATGTATGGAAGAATAAAGGGAGAGTTAGGGTTTGGGTAAGGAAATGTGGCCCATAGCCCACTACGCAGCCCCAGTGTAGGTATATAAATAACAATTAAATATCTTTTATAGCATTCGCGCAATTAAAAACCAATGACATTACTGACAGGTACCCATTTTAATAACTACAAAAAAGGTCCCTTTACGTTTATCCGAAGGTTATAATCACCAGAATCTTTATTGTAATAGTAAAACCAACATACTTAGTTCACTTTAACAGCTCGAATCTAGGGCAATATAATGTTTATCTCAGATAATGTTACACTCGCGGACAACCCGATTTGCGGGGTCCTCTTGAGCGCGCAAAAGATTTTGTTACTGGCTGTAAAACTTTATTTCTTTATGTACTTTTATTATTTTATAAGTTAGGCTGTTGCCAGCGGGGCGACTTTTGTGAGGGAGCCGACTTTGTAAATGCGTTTATGTGCTAATAGCTAATTTACATTGCAGTTATGATTACTAAATATAGCTTTATGTTTGTATAATCTACTAACTGATGCGCCCTATCTGCGAGTAGGATTTCGACATTGTCTGCGGCGATGGTTGAATAGCTACTCGCGAGAGAAAATACTCAAAAGAAAATTTATCTCAATATCGAGTAGTAGTTTAACTCAATACACGTTAGGTGTTGCAAAATGGGAAGAGAACAATGGACGGTTTGGTTTCGCTTTTTGAATAGACTTAAATCATATGTCGTTGAATAGACTTTTTAGTGTAGAAAACAGTTGCGATTATCATCGTTTCAACCTAGAGACGCCCATTGTTGGGCATAGGCCTCCCCCAATAATTTCTAAACTAGTATATTCTGCGATGTATCTAGCGGTTTCCAGCAATCTTTATCACATGCTTTGTCCAATCACGGACTGGCGATCGAAATATCAGTGTTTTCGGAATTATTGCTATGATCACAACAGCATTGCATAAATCATATTTTCACGTTTAAAACTGCCAATTTGTTATTCAGCTTCAAAATCGCATTATAGCTATAAAAAGATCACTGGTTAACAGTCTGCATTAGTAGTTACAAGGTATAACTATATACAGATGACACTCTGATTAATGGACTTACTTTTTACAGAATAAAAATGCATATATTTACGTACTTTTTAAGAGAATGTTCGCCGATTCTAAATTAAATGAGGGTTAATTCCATATTGGGTCTATATTTGATCAACTTATTACGGAAATAAAAATTATTGCTACTAGGGAAAGCGATTCCACCTGTCACCTTTAACCCCTTTATCCATTCTCTTAGCATAGTTTGCATAAATACATTAAAGACGTATCCGTAATAAATCTGACAGCTAAGACTTATATAATAAGCACCAATATGAAAATATTATGAATATTAATGTGTGGTAGAGCAGATCACAATTGTAACCAACTCACTGCCCTCTAACTCTTCCACGAGTGTCGAACAAGGCGACTAAAAGGGTTTAAACAGTGATGAGAAATAGGCAGCAGCGTTCTTTTTACTGCTATTTACGTTCCCGACAGATGGCAATAGGGTCATCCCCTATAGTTGGCTAAATGAGGGTGTTAAAATACACCCGTTCATTCGTGGATAAATAAGCGTGACGTATGTATGTTATGTCATTACAACAAAATCATTCTTTGCTATATTTTTAGTAAGTCACCTAATGTAAACTTTTGTTCTTCAAATTTTAACTTTTTAAACTAGAAACCTATATGTAATCATTTCTGATTGGTGACCCTAGTGAATAAACTCAGACAAATAAACCATCATCACCACCTTTCAATGGGGCCACCACAGCTAGGGCACAGAACTTTCCTATCTTCTTCTCCCTGCCCTGTACCCAGTCTATCTGGGGTCGGCGCAGTATGTTTCCTCTTCCATTCATATCGGTCAGACGTCATCAAGCCATCCACTCCCCTTTGATTCATATCATCCATCACACCGTACAGGTGCTAGTTATGAATGAATGTATAGAAAAGAGACGGAACGGTCGAGAGACCGATGAACGGAGAGAGTGATTGGATCAATACTGCTCAAGGTTTTGGCTTAGGTTTTACAGCCGGCTGCCTGCCTGACACCAACCCTCTTTGGGTATCTAGAACAGAACTTTCCTATGGAGGGATGAATATAGAGAACATGGGCCATACTACACCATGGTTGTTGGATTGGTAGTGACAAATAAGTGAGCATAAGAAAGGGAAAATATCTTAATACAATGCAGTTACAAAAAATATGCACACGTAAACCAGAATGAAGAAAAATGTTGAACAATGCAGACTCCTAAAAAAATAACTGTCTGTTGGACAAACAGCACACCGGTATTGCGCACAGTGCAATTTACTAACTTATTCTGTTGCAATATGGACGTTTTTGGGTGAGTTTTTTCTTAAACTGACTAGAAGTGACTAGTGACTATACCTACTTAGACACAATCGACAGTAACAGTTTTATTGGGATTTTTCGTATTGTCTTTAGATTTTGGTTGAGAAGATTTACGCCACTTATTAGTAATTTAGAACCTTCAAAATTCAGTTATGGCGGTGCGTAGCATATTACACCAATTCATTTTGTGATAGATAAACACTAACTGCCGCACTCAGAGACGTCAATTAACTTTAATGAGTATTTAATGTCAAAAAATTTCATTCAAATCTAGACCATAGAACTTTATTTGACGTCTCTGAGTGCGGCAGTAACTGCCGTACTCAGAGACGTCAAATAACGTTAATGAGTACTTAACGTCAAAAATGACAATCCAAAACTAGTCGCTATTCTTGCCGGGTCTATGGTCTAGATTTGAACGAAAGTTTTTGACATTAAATACTCATTAAAGTTAGTTGACGTATCTGCGTGCGGCTGTAAGATAATATTTGGTGGCACACCTAATTAATTGGAGCACTTTTTATCTAATTAACGCTACTAACATTTAAGCTGAAACAGGTCTTTCACTATAAAACAGCCAAAAATTATTATCAGTCATTTTATATTAACGCCAAAATGGTTTGATAAAGTAGTCACGTCTCATCTCAGCAAATGCGTGCCCCTTTCGAGCATGAAGTTGCTAACTTTTATAAGGAACCAATGCAGATTAATTATGTTGCCATAGCAAAAGCCCTTTTATGGATACAGTCCGAGTATATTATCACTAAGTAGCAGTAAAATACTGCAGCAGTCAATTAAAGAACACCTACGCGATCCCCACCGATAACGGACGAGAAGTTCCGAATGGAAACCGAACAAAGTTGATGAATTGATGAAATTGATGAAATTGATGAATGAGTATCATCAGACCCGCATCTAATTCTATTTTCCGATTTCGATAACTTTTTTCTTCAAGTGAAATTATTTTTTACATTACTTTTTACATTAGCAGCATCATCGTCATCATCAACCCTTTAATGTCCCCATTGCTGGGGCACAGGCTTTCCCTATGGATGGAAGATTATATGGAGAATGGGCCACCCACTACGCTGGCCCAGTGCGGATCAACTACTGCAGACTCAGCCGGGACCAACGTCTTAACGTGCCCTCCGAAGCACGTAGGTACTCGAGATAATACATTTTTGGCCACCCATCCAATGACAGACCTTAGCGAACATTGGTTAGTTTAAGAAATGTCATGCCGAGCGGGCTAAGCCACTGCGCTATCGATCTCCTCGTTTTAACAATAAAAAAGCCAAAAAAGAATACATTTAATAGTTCATTATCTTTCTTTGTTGACCATACTCATTCGCATTTTATATTATATCAATCGCCCACATTCGACAGCTCTCTATAGCCCTAATACTTTTGCGCAGTTCCCGACGCGTGCTTTGTTGCCTAGAGGTGGTCGCGTCATCTCACCTCACACCGGCCGCAATAAAACCCTGTATATTGTAGCAAAGCCGTGAGCAATCGAACCTTGTTTATAGCGCACAACAACAATAATATTGTCATTTTAATTTTTTGCCAACAATAAATAACTTTTGCTCTTCCTGTAATAAAATGTCGCTTGACCTTAATGAATTACTATTTTTATCGTTGCGCTGTTTGAATAAGCATTTAAGTAAGCTTGGAATTTCTGGTTTCAAGATTCTGATACTGCTGCCTGATCCACGTGAGATGATAGACCCACGAGCACTGGCGTATGTAGATGCGAGCCCTTTGTTTAAGTCACGGAGCCAACGAGATCGATTTTGTTCAAACTCGATTCGGAAACATGAAATTTATATTGTGTGCTTACATATTTAAAATTTATTTGGACCTTCAATTGAAATACATCTCTGTTACTGCATGACAAGAATAATGTTACAATCAATTTAGTGACACTGGTTTGGTACAGTTATTTACGTTGTATGTTAAGTGAACATTATTAATTAAGATTTTTATTTTAAACATTGTAAAATGTTACAAAAAGTTATACAAAGAAAAATGGGTCAGAAAAAGTTCTATAAACTACACGCTTAATTTGGGAATCGAACCTGCGTCTTCCCCAATCCGGGCGCTGCCTGCCTACGCCACTCGACCAACCAAGATGTTAGTTAACTTTCCGAAAACTTTTTGCCGAATTTCGCTTTATTTGCCTTTGTAGGAAAATGACGTCACAAGTTACAAAATAATATCCCGTGCTATATTTTTTTCGATAATTTTCTGATCTCTTTCTCTTTGTAATGCATGTGGCTAATCCATGTGGCATTAGCCATGGGCCATAAATGGGCCGGGGTATAATAGTCCCGCTGCGGCAAATATTTGTTTGTTCCTCATCCTCACATACCCTTTGGACCAGGGTAGGACCGCTCGCTGCTGCATAGGCCCGGACTTGCTATGTAGATGAAAGGACATAGGGACAATGGGCCACCATGCTGTCCCAGTGCTGACAGTACAGCTGACAGCTGTCCTAGCAGTAGTTAAGAGCTCTAGATGCAGCCGGAACCAACGGCTTTACATAACACACAAAAGTAACGATAAAGATGATCGAAACGTCAAACCCCCAAAAAAACGCAACGCAACGCAAAACCTGCAACCGGAGGACTAAACAAACACAGGAATTAGGTTTTATTTTTAAATGCCTGCAATAAGCCAGTAATTATAACGTTTTATAACCGTTTCCGTTTTATAATCGTTCCGTTCAAAAGTGTATTAACATTAATATCTTTGATTAAGTGTGTTCAAACACGAACAGCGGTCCATTCAATTAAGGCGTTCCCTCAGAAGTATCTCCGAATGCCCTTTACTTAATGTAACAGCTTATTTAAGAACACTCGGTGTTGTCGGGTTTAGAAAGTCCAATCAATTAATATTTAGGAATCTTAATCGAAATAAATTGATAGTTGCTTTTTTTTCTTGTAATTATCAGTCTTTCCATGTCCCCACTGGTCACCGGCCTTCACCCGATACTAAAAAATAATATATATTAGGAAGGCACTTAATAAAAGCATATACCGACAAGTAGACTCAGAAATACTCTCAACTTTCGAATGCATAAACTAAGCAATGATGACAATGGCTGGTCTAAAGTGTACCAAATTCTGTTGCAGTAGCCAGCATCCATTCTCAAAATATGAGCCCAAACCATTTAAAATGTATGGTGTACCTGTCTCCATGCTTAATTGGCTAGTTATAAAACAAAAGGAATAGAGATAGTAAAATCTACCAAAGCTCTATTAATCAAGAAAAGGTTACAAATCCCTGGTATCCCTATATCTATTTTTCAACTGACCCAATTGTTCTCAAAGAGTCCTCGGAAATCCTGATCTATACGCAAACCACTTCCAAAATTGTTCAAATTCCCTCATCCTTCTTCCTCATGCGTCAGGTCGTTGCAGTATGTACACTATCGGTTCTGCGAAAACATGGCTTTGATAACGATAATAACCACATCCTATTCCGACTAGAAATTTGATGGGCCATTCCTGTGACAGTTTTCTCACAGACACCTCAAATATAGCGGCAATCTTGGCCACTTTTATAATAATCATTGTTCGATATTGTAGTTTTCAATTAAATATTCTTATATTAATTTCCAAGATTGTACAATAGATAACACGTCAGCATTTACCAACCTTTTTGATTTTCAAGCTTACTATTTGACGTGGCTCCATGGCGCAGTCCCTAAACTAAGTAATTTTCGCTAAGGCCGGTCATTGCATGGGTCAACATGATAAGCACTCTCTTGTCATTCATAACTTTAACGCTTTTTTTTCATTTTTGTGAAGTCTATAAATTTTGGTAGCATTTTTTGAATCTTATAATATCAAAACAACCGCCCCCCATAGAGAAAACCACACGAAAGCGTTACCATCAGTACCTACTCTCTTTGTTGTCGTTAACAATTTCCTTTTAAAAATAAGTGATTCAGAAAAATCACTCTTAAAGCTTAGCTGTTTACGTCAACTTCCTCTGGACAATGAAACAGAACACGGTCCAATCGGAACTACTTTCTATTTCCTTTTTAATTAAGTTGAATATTCTTTGGATTCTCTTCCAAGTAAAATCGATGAAGGATAACAGCCCACACTGTTTCATTCATAGGAGTCCCATGTATTTGTTTTGTAATGAAATAGTTACTACATTTCTTTAAATAAACGACGTCTATTTGTGAAGGCTATAGTTCTCGATAAGCTGTGAATGTGAGCGGATGTACGGGTGGTCTAACGGCCTGTTTATTAGATTAATAAATCGTCATTGTGAATAAAATGTTACTAATCTCTGATATAAGTGGATTGTATTTAGGTGGTAAATAGTGCAATGTATTGTATGTTGCAATTATGCAATTATGTATTAATTTTCATTTTTATTCATCCCCCACCCATTTTTCGCCAAGTAGGTTGAAGTCGTGCAAGGCGAATAATTATTATAAATATAACATCAAGGCCCATCTAGTAAAATTATGACTAAACCACCAGGTAGATGGAAATAGGCTCGCCTCTATATTACATTAAACAGCACACAGCTAACAAATCGTGGGTGTTAATATATCTTTGCCTACTCAAGGACCTATTCAGGGACGAACCGAAGGTAGAGCAAGCAAGAATGATACAGAAGGCAAGACAAATGATACGCACTAGAAAGTCAATACGAAGTACAATACAACTATATCGAACATCATCACCGCTCCTTCAATATCTCCACTGCAGGGGCAAAAGCGGGTGGAAATATGGGTTGCAGATGCAGCCGGGACCAACGACTTAACGTACCTTCCGAAGCACGGAGGAACTCGAGATAATAAATGTTTGATCACCCATCCAATGACCTGCCTTAGCGACCATTGCTTAGTTTATGCAGTGGCAGGCTAAGCCTGCTCTGCCACTGCGCTAGCGAACTGCCCTGCGAGTATTGGTAGGTATTAACGACTACAGAGACAGCTTCAAATCTGTATTTCTATATCTGTAGAAGAGATATTAGTTGCAATCTATAGCAGATTGATTTTAAAAACAAGCAATCAAACTTAGAGAAATCATCCAAAGCCAATACAGAGCTAATATTTGTAGAAGACCTCGTTAACATCATAATAACCTCGCACTCGACTTCATTAACGTTTCAACACAAAGCCAAGGGCCATCGGCGACACAAGAACCATTGGACGCCTCGTTTGAACGATGCTCATTGCCCTTATCCCGTCATCCCGTTACAGTGACTAGTAAGCCTATAAGCCTACACAAATTAGAAGGAACGTCCGCACAACGCTATGTACAGACACTGGCTGCATTTTAATTTGTTTACATAAACTTGAAACAAAAGCTTTGCACGGCTGCGAAGATCTAGGGGCGAATGGAAGCGCTTGTCGCGAGTTTGATTTGCGATTTAAACATACATACGTCATGGCTTTCTACCATAGCGGTAGGGAGCGATGACTTCTTTCCGCTTGCTATGATCCTTACATATTTCATTACTTAATTCAATCTCATTACTGCTGTATGCATGCCTACTTACATTATAAAAGATCCACTTAGGCCTTCCCTTGGCGTTTTTTTTATTCACTAAAAGTTCTATAGAATGCAAATTTTTATTTGATATTAATAGATTTAAAAAATTTGTGATGAACAATAGCGAGATTTTGTCATTATTATTTTTCATAAATATAAAAAGTGTAATCAATTAATACTTATTATAGTAACTCAGAGAGAGTCAGCGGCATAGCGCGCTCGGCCAGCGATTGCGTAAACTACCAAATATTTATTATCTCTAGTTTAGTGTCAAAAAATCCTTTGTCGTATCCAGCGTAATTTTATGTCGCAGTCGCTGCCTACACGCATCTTAGAGATGTTCCCAAGTAATGCCACGGTCTCAAGTGCAGCTTATAATTTCGGCTTGTGATGCTATCGCTTGAGAAATGTTCTCGTTGAATTACCTTCACCTGCTCAAATGATTATATTGCTATGCGTAATAGACATTGTTAGTGCACCATTGTTTTTTCGTTATAGTTATATTTTTTAAACAAAGAATTGCCAGAAGTCTGTTCGGTATGTAAGAATTTTAGTTATTTGTGGTTAATGCTTTTGTAGACCAAAAAGGCTCAATTGGTTTTTTTCGACATCTATATGCCCAAAGAGTCTTAGGGTCTAGTCTTAGGGTCTTAGGCAGCCATCGGGCTTTGCAACCTTGAGAAATATGGATTGGAAATATTGGAATGTAGTCATCCCAATCACTGTCACTTCAGTTAAACTGGGAACAGGGTATGAAGATGGTTCGATGATGATTATCTATGTGATGATATCAGATTATTTTTGTGAGTCTAAGAAATATGTTTTCTTTTACTCTTCTTAAGTCTACAATATCCATCCTTATCCATTACACTTTCTAGTGTTACGGAATTTCTTGCATGCCCTCTGAAAGCTCACCTATTTTCTTCCCAACTGTAACTACACAGATACTACATTTAAGCTGCTTCTCACCCAACACTCTGATATGAAATTAATTAGAAAATTCAGTTTTAGCTGAGAATGCTAATTTATTCCACTAATTAGAACGCCGGTGACAATTATCTGGCCGAACATTAGCCTAATAACACCTTATTGTGTTAAAATGATTTGTTTGCCGCACCGGCCCTATTTCAGGGTGACTTTGTGTAATACATAAAGCCTTCCAACTATTTATTAGTCGTAAAGTTTCAAATCAAAACGTCGCGGGTTCTGTGTTTGTGCTGTATAGTATTAACTCATTAATTATTATTTATTTATGTATGTAAAGTGTCAGTGCTCGACCGTAAATAATTGTCAGATTGTTCAAGTCGTATTAGTTTATCGCCTTGTTTGATCGCAGAAAAGAAGCAATTTATAGTCGATGAAGTTAAACAGTAGAGCTCATTGCAAAACGGATGATTACTTCACGTGCTATGCAGAATTATGATCACTATATTATGTAAACAATGTAGGACATTTTATATAAATAAATGACACGTATAAATGTTTAGACATTAATCATCTGTTTTCGCTCAGATTCACGATACCCCCAAAAATCCTGCTTAACATTAAAGTTTTGTCAAAATTTTTAATCACTACTCGTATCAAATAATTTTGCAATTCAACAATTAATTAATCAAAAACATAATCTTACTAGGAGTCATCGGCTGTTGGGCGTGCCCATCTAATCCTATTATGTATGCATTAGCTTATCATAGATTGTGACGGACGATGATTTATGGTCTGGTAAATGATCCAATATAGATCGCGATCACGTTCTCGCCCAAAGCGGACAAATATTTACTCTGTGCTTTAATTATAGGCAGTGACAACATGCCGGATTTTGTTTCGTTCTAGTTCTGAGCACATGTTTGTAACGTCATTGCAATTGCAACAATTTCTTGTGCAGTCGAGATAAGTTGTTATTTTTCCCAATTTTTTTACAATATTATATGTAGGTACCATTAAGTAAAGATCATTTTACGATTATTTGATAAATATATACTTCAGGCTAATTTAGTTTATTAAAATTGTGTTCCTCTAGCATTCAACAACAGTGAGTTTGTCTAAATTTATAAGGCAATATATTGTGGGTTGTCTCCCCTTAATCAAAAATAATATAAGTGCCATCATTTAAGCCACATTTCACACAAATTAGAAAAGCTACACCCAAGAAAAAAACACCGTTAAGATGAATTCAATTAACAGGAAACACTTAAACAATAGCAATTACAATAAAATCACGATAAATCATACAGATATTACAATATAATCGCTGTCAGTAATTACCAACACAAGGGATCGTATTTCAAAAATTAATTTATTCACACAAACAATAAAACTTAGATAATTTACAACGATCACGGGGCATTAGCTGTTTTACTTTAAATCATATTCCGTGTTATGTTGAAGGGCGAATTTGAATTTCATTTGCATTCCCAGACTGGCTTGCGGATTGAATGAGCCTAGTGACGTCACCAGTGATGCAATCGGCTTGGGTCTCGTACAGACCGTGGCAATAAATGATGTGACTATGAATATGACAGAGTATATACTATAGCTTTCGCGATGTAAAGGAGTTCAGTATGGTCTTCGGTTTTCAATTATATGTCACCATCTAATAAATCAAAATCGTTTGTGTTTGTTATTAAAACGGCTTGACCAGTTGTTATGTTTTTGTTTATATTCGATAAGTCTGAGATTAGGTAGTAGGTAGATAGGTGGCCTATATTTTTTATACCCTAAGGTGATACGGGCTAAACAACGTTTGCCTGGTCAGCTAGTAAAATTATAAAAATACCGTTAGATAGCTACATAATAATCTACCTCACAAGATTGTAAATTGTCGAAAAATGTGATCCTTAATAATTTATCTGTAACTTCTGTGTATAAGTTGTCCTAACCTAACTGGCATTCACCGGCTGCAGCCACGGCACGCTTACTCGATTTCTAGTAACTACATGTGTTGTAGGTATGGAAAGGTGACCTAATAGGCAGTATTCCCGTTGCCTAAAGCGGGGAAGTCACTAGATGGGCATGCCTGCCCGACATACCCGCGCGGATCTCGTTTGTATAGCCCAGACTGACTGTGATGGTCCTACACTGGGCTAACATCGCATTGACCTGATATAAGTGTAGTGAATTCCCCGTTTAAGGTGGGCGAATTGATGTGTATAATTATCTTCATGTAAGAACCTTAATTTTGCAGTTAAATCAGTCAATCAAAGTGACAAAAAAAATCAATATTAAAAATTATTTTTTCTCATTAGTATTGTTTTCCCGTTTATGCAGTAGGTATACCGCTTCAGGCGGCCTTCCCCTATATGGCACTTTGCAATGGTATGTGATTCCTCAAAAATCAATAAAGATTACTGTTTCCCGTTCATGTAAATGTGTACACGTTATAAAGTTTCAGAAAAAATGCTAAATATCGAAAAAAACCATGCTCACCAAATATTTTAATTATTAGTGTACCGCCGCGTGTTCTAGAGCTTAGGAACGACCGTGTTGAGAAGTTACCAGTTGCCGGATGTTTACAGTAGATACAACATGCTATATAATATCTAGAACATGCAAGCGTTTGTAGACAGTTAAGAATACTAATTACATTTCAATTATTCCCCCCACCCCATCTATCCCATGGATGTCAAAATAGACGACTAAGGGTAAAACCAGCGATGGGTAATGGGTAGCAACATTACTCTTATACCAGCTAGCAATATACTGCGATTTACGTGCCCGATAAATGGCAATAGGTTCGCCATGGGCTACATACTACATGGCCCCATCCAAATTAACGAAGCGTGGGTGTTGATTCACCTCTGCCTACTACTTCGGGGATTAAAGGCGTGATGTATGTAGGTACTCTGTATGTATTTTCACAAAGGTAAAGAGTTCGGAAAAATTATGTCATTATGTGAACAAGAACCTCCAGGAGCAATCCGGAGGTTTATTTATCAAAAAGTTTCTGACTTTCTTTTATGTAACAATTTTTCCATTATTTGAACCCTATTTAAGGTTCAAATTAAAATCAAAATACAGCAGAAATGTTTTCCCTATTAAACTAGACTCCTGGTTTGTCACCCCGATCACGAAGAATACGACTGGTTGCATCAATGCGCTGGGTCAGATGACCATTAAGCAAGATGTCAGTTGCTAAACAACATTTACTTTGTATGTAACTGTAGTCGAACGTATAAGAGTAGATACTTGCTCTCTTGCTGTATTATACCTATTATACTTATTTCATAAAAGGATTTCGAATGCGAATCAAATAAGAAATGGCATTTAATAAGTTATAATGCCTTTGCAACGTTACATAGACTAATTTTATAAAAAATTACAATGTGAAACTATAGAAAACAAAAGACGAAAAAATAAGATACGTATATCGTCTGTTTCCCGTTCGAGTTGCCGGCGTTTTGCGAGTTGGCGTCGTGAAAGAAAAGGTAAATTTGTAAAAAATGTAATGTTGTGTGTACGTTCATAAATATCGGTAATTTTATACATTTATCGATATTATATTAAAGCAACACGACTCAATTTCACAGGAACATTTGAGATTTCACACTACCGCTTGTCTTGGAAGATTTACAATTTCCCACAGATCAGCTTACTAAATACATAATCCGGAAATTAATAACTGGGAATATTTATTGGAAGTGCCATTTCGGTTGACGTGCATTAAACAAGACTTGTTGTGGAACTGTTTAGTTTAAATGAAATATACGCCTGAACTGCAAATACTTCATGTTATAATTGGACCTATTGGGAATGAAATTGATGCATTTCAAATAGAAGGCCGGGCCAAATTAATGGGTGCTATCGATTTTAGAACCCCGATGCAGCTTTGTCTCTGTTAGTTATGATAGAATTCTTTCATTTGTTCAGAACAGGATAGAATACTTAAGGGAGTTCCTCTTCTAAAGGGCAATTTAGCAAAAATGACAATTCTTGGTAAATTACCATTTAGAAAAGAAAGAATAATTGACATTCACGTCATCCACGTAAGGATATTTTCTAAATTTCTTTAGCGGACCTCAGAAGCAGTGTAAAAACGCTCGCTAATGGATGATCGTCCGGCTTCAATGTATTAATGTAATATGAAAGTATCGCCATTCAACGGAAGGCGATCTTTGAAACCATTAAATTTAGTATTGTGGCTGTTACCGGCTACAGTCGGGTACGGAATCGCAATGTTTTTCCTCTCAACTGGATCTGATGATGGACCGTCCGTATTCTAGCATTGAAATAGTATATCGGCACGCTAACGTTACAAAGACTATTTATCTATTTAGATGTTATGCTCCTATCGTTTTTCGTACCATCATAATATAGTAAAGAGTGTTTATACATCAAAATCCTTCAAATCCCGTTTCCATCCCCAAACATTTACTTTTCTTGACATATGATACGAAGGCCATATTTTGTAATCATGATACGTTAGCGACGTTTTAACGTCTTTCTTCAATAAAAAGATTTATGGTTTACTTTCCAAAGTAGCAACTTACTATTGACCAGATAAGCGTAAAGGATATAGACATCTTTATTGAGAAAGCAAATGTGGCTCAGTACTTTGGACTCCTCCAAGTAAGCGTGCTAACTATAATAAATTCTGAACAGGACCCCTGACATAGAATAAGTAATAGCTATTTAACTATTCGCAGCAAATTTAATACGGTCAGCAAGAGCAACCTCTCGCTCAGAGTACCAACGCCACATTACTACGCTGTGACGTCACCGACTCACCAGACTCGCAGGTGCCAATCCAATATCTTCATTTACATTCTCGGCACTTTCCCGTCATTACAAAAGCAACCTTAATCAGCAGGTAAGTAAGAGCTTTTTGTCTTGTGAAGGAATGTACACATGTGATCTTTTTTTCATGACCAGAATGAATATATAAAGTTTCGTATTTCATTTAATAAAGGTGTGTACAGGCTAATTTAGTAGACGTAGCGTCTCGGCAGCAATTACACGAAATGTTTATTCATGCTTAACGAGAGGAATACGAAGCACAGTTACATACTTAATGGATTGGCCCGATCTATAAAATGACTTCAGTATTGTGTATTCAATCTCACTTTTATCGACCAGTGAAATAGTATTTACCATTGATATTTCTTTGCCCAGCAATGGGATCTTATATAGGAGATATATAGTAGAATATTATAGAGGGATCTTCTTATAGGTTAATTAAAAAAAATGTTTTCAAAGCCTAATCTAATTTTGTCTAAGCCTAGTTCAAACATCAATTTCATAGATAATCATTTTACAATAAACAATAGCAATATTAACGTTTAACAATAAAAAAACATTTAAACATAATGTTCCTTACCAAAAACGGTCACAATTATTTTCGAAAATGCATGTCCTGTAATCCTGCATTAAGAAATACAAATAACCCTAGGTTAGCTATCACGCGGTGGTGACGGCAGAGTAGAATACAATTGTCACCACCCCAAATCTCTTCCGTGGGTGTCGTACAAGTCGACTAAGGATAAATCAGCGATGAGGAATGGGCAGCAGCGTTCCTCTTATATCACCTAACAATAGTACTGCGACTTTTATGCCCGATAAATGGCAATAGGCTCGCCACCTATTACATGGGACCTTACATAATTGCCGAAACATGGGTGCTAATACACCTCTGCCTAACCCTTCGGGGATATAGGCGTGATTTATGTATGTATGTACGTAGCTATCACGCAGACAGTATCAACTTATTGAGTACACAATATTCAACATTACCTAAAAACTCCGCGGATTTGTATGCACAAGCCTTAATCATGACTCCTTAATCTTAATACAGATCATTGGCTGTCAAAATAGCGTTATTATATTAATGATGATCACAATGGAAATGGACAATGAATCATTTGTACAACTAGCTGACAACAATGCGCCATTGACACCTACGGTGGTGTTGGTAAACGGTAAACCCTATCGATGAATGTCATTGCGTGGAGATCGATGAAATCGTGGGTAACCAGAGTAGGCTCAGCACGGCACGCGGACAAAATCTCTCTCCACCACTCGACAGTGTTTTGTCTCGAGATTTAGTTGGAGTTGGAGCGAGACGAAAATATGCTGTTGTCCCGGGGGAGATTTTGTCCACGTCCCGTGCTACGGGTATGGGAGTTGATAACGTAATGCAGAATAAGACTAATACGCATAGCTCGATTAATACGTAATTTAGAATGACCTCACCTGACGTGTATTGGATTTCTGTGCTATTACGTTCCGATATCAATTCAGATAATTATTAATTTATTTGTTTATTAATAAGCTAACTTTATAGCCTATCATTTTTAAATTCGAATTAAATTTACAAATCTTAAACAGCCAATTATAGTGCACTATAAACTAATAATAAATAATAAAACATATAAACAACCTTGACTCTAGAACAAAAATGTCTGTGTTCATCAATCAAACATTTGCCCCTACCAGGATCGGAACCCGGGTCCTCTTGGCCGATAGCCAGCGACCTGACCACTCAACTAAACCAGCCGACAAATTTAATTAATACTTACTACATGAGTATCAACGTTGTGACCTAGGACCTTAAGGCCAATTAAGCATTGATGCTGAAATTTTGTTAATAATTACTATTATCTAACATTCCTATCAATCGGCCCCCGCTGAGATCTCACCGTAGTACAGTCAACAGCACATCAGGTTACTACAAACTGTCAAATATTTCCAATCAATTTTGAACTTTATAATAAGGATGTTAAGGTTGAAAATTGATTCGATAAATTTGACAGATTGTAGTAACCCGATGTGCTGTTGACGGTACCTTAACACAAGTATGCGTAATTTAATAATCACGCACTGATTTAATGCTCATAATTCCATACTTCTTGATAAATTCTAGCGGGAGAAATATCAAAACGCATTAACAGAAGACTAATCGTAATGGGCCCCCAATTAATGTAAGCACTGCATCGTTATTTATTGCGTATAGTGATTACCAACTGCTAAAGGTCAAAAGCTTAATAAATGTGGTAGGAATGTAATCTGTGCTGCAGGCGGGCATTCTGGAATTACACGATTTTGTAAACTAGCTGAACTTACCTTTAAACTTACTTGAAAATTCTCTTATAACACGCCCTAAGGGGAAGACTGTAGTGTGTTTATCACTTTACACCCACTTTTCACCAAATTTGCCAAGGGCCGAAAGTTGGGTGCGTGCAAAAAAAAAACATGACTTTTCTAAGGTCTTGATGCGGGAACTTTGTACTATTTTTTGTAACCTTTATATAATTTTGAAATTAAAATCGGATGACTTTTCTAAACTTCTAGTTACTGCCGCGTACAGAGACGACCGTTAATTAAGAATAGCGACCACTTTTAAATTGACATTAAGTACTCGTTAACAGTACTTAATGTCAATTTAAAAGTGGTCGCTATTCTTGCCGGCTCTATGATTGATTCTAGGATTGATGAGATTGGATGAAGCGTAATAAGTAGGTATGTAAGGATCGTAGCAAGTGGAAAGAAGTGATCTCTGCCTACCCCTAGGGAAGAAAGGCGTGACGTGACATATCATGTACATGTATGTATGTATTGTATTCATTAATTTAGTTTCTTGGTGAAGAATGTGCCAGCCCCGACTTATTGTCACAAATTAGGTGTGTTAGTATTTAGTCCAGTTTTATCCACTGACAACAAGCTTAATCCAACTTGTAAGACAAGGACAAGGAGTCATCGTCCTAAATACACATACTTGACTGGGAACCAACAACGTTCTATACTTTTACAATGCTCTATTAATTTATTAGAAAATAAATTATTTTGCCCTCTCCCTCGTACGGAAGTCCCCTCGCGCCAGGCGTTTCCTAATCCCTCCTACGCAAGGTTCAACTTCCGTCGCTATTCCACGTCCTCTTCGCAATTACTGTATTTGAGCACCTATGTTTATAAAATATTAGGTTACGAAACGTTAATAAAATACATAGATTGAAACTATTTTCAACAATTGTCCATACACATCCCACTGTGTGGTGACGGCAGAGCAGAATACAATTGTCACCACCCCCTGTCTCTCGTGGGTGTTATAATATCACCTGGTGCACCATCTAGAAAATTACTTTAATTTAAGTTCCCGGTGAAAGGGAAAAGAGTCGCCCCTTATTACAAGGGGCCTGAAATAAGCTAGCGAAACGATACACCTCTGCCTGCCTACCCATTAGAGGAGAAGGCGTGATTTATGTATTTGCGTATTTTCGATTTGAATTATTGAGCACGAAATCATTTTTTTAAGGAATACAATCAAAATTTGTCAGCCCCGAACATGAGAGGCCAAATCACTTTCACTATAGTAGGTAGGCTCGAAATCCAACAATGTAAACCTCAAGAAATCTCAGACGGCTCTCGGAGACACGTATGCTGCCCATTTAGAGACATAAAGTTTGAGGGGCGAGTGGACACGCATGTGCATACGCACGGACCTCGCGAGAAAAGGCCCACAACGCTGCCAATAAGAGCCTTGTTCCGTTGTAACTAGAGCCATAATCCAGACGGCGTGCCCCGCCCGATGTGCCGTCGTAGGTACGCAGCCTCGTAATTTTAGCGACGGCCACATTTTCCTTTAGTGCCCACTACTAATTGGCGACTCGTGTCCGCGACTCGAGAGCCGCGGACACGAGACATTTACAGAGCTGATAAATTTCGAGAAAATCATCTTTTATTTTTCGACATTTAATATTTGGAATTTAGTGAATGGAAAGCAGCATGGAAAGGGCGGTGCCCGAATCATTCATTTGGGGTACTTAACTTATATGCGGATGAGGGGGAAGAAGAGATGTTATGCAAAGAAGATGTAATTTAGTGGGCAAGTTACATGTGCTTAGTCTCGAAAGAACAAGAAACGTTGAAAGGGCATTGAACTCCCTGCATAGAAGAAAAAATTGCGAATTGATGAGCGGAGCGAACACAGGAATACTATTTGGAATATATTATATTAGGCACTTGTCTGTAAATATGTAAATATAAAGATATAATTTTAAAATTATGTTTCATTCATAAGCCATAGGTTTTGATCAGACAAAGATTTTTACAATTTTCAATTATTTTTTTCCCTTTTTGTTTCTTTTGTCTAGTTGATTTTATCATAAAAGGAGCATCGCTAACAATATCACCAACAGTACCTATATCCTAAAACTGATATGATATTGAGTTTTGATAAACTCTTAACAATTGATTGTTAATTATTTATGCTTAGATACAGATCTAACTTATGTACTACTTTTAAAATTACCTAGTTAAACGTTACCAATTAAAATTGTTATAGACAGAAACTAAGTTGTTTATTTTTTAGGGTTTTGATTGATGATTTTGTATTATTCTGAAAATTATCTAACATCTCCATTTTGAAATACAAAAGTGTTAAAAGAAAGAGCAAAAAAATAAAGTATGAACAATAACATTTTACCAACATTATAACACAAAAATAGTGTCTGAAAACTCGAAATCCATTTTGGCAGTCAAGTTTCCTGAGTATTTTAGTTTCTTATAGAAAAAATAAACTCGATAAGCCGAAGCCGTGTGGTGACGGCAGAGTAGAATACAATTGTCACCACCCCAAATCTCTCCTGTGGGTGTCGTACAAGGCGACTAAGGATAAATCAGTGATGAGGAATGGGCAGCAGCGTTACTCTTATACCACCTAGCAATGTACTGCGACTTTTTGTGCCCGATAAATGGCAATAGGCTCGCCACCTATTACATGGGACTTAACATATTTGCCGAAACGTGGGTGCTAGTTCACCTCTGCCTACCCCTTCGGGGATATAGGCGTGATTTATGTATGTATGTATAAACCGAAGCAATGTATCAGCACCTCCTGGCATATCCTGCGCGAGTCAACAAGAAATGCAGTTGGAAACGTAACCGACAAGTGAGCGGCTACAACTGCGTACCGACGTATAATTTGTCAAGCAATTTAAATAATATGCATGATTACATATCTATTAAAGGCGCAAGACGTGTTGATATTGAGCTAATGGGGTGAGCGCGTAATGGCGGACACTCGCCTCATTGTAAGTGATCCGATTTTGTGACAGAGAAAGTTTTCGTAGCCGAATCGCATTCGAATGCCGAGTTTATTTCTTTGGAAATTACAGCGAAATATGAAGTGGTAGGTAATCATTTTTTTCTTACTGTCACTTTACAATGCACTTAATATGTAAAGAAACAAGTCCAGAAAACGGGGCCATTCCAAAATCACTTCCTCACGCAAGGAAGCCCCGACTGACTGTCATTATCATAATATTATTATTAAAAAAAACAGGTAGGCAAAAATCGATAAAAATAATTAAATCTTGTAAATGTTTCCCACGTCTGGCATTACAAGCGAAATTCCGTCGAAGCCGACGTGTTTATGTCAGTTCGTAATTGACTTGTCGTGTCAAATTACCGTTTATTATTAGTGTTACGATATCGGCCGGGTGTCTTATTATTAAGTACTGCTCTATACTTATTTTTATCTGGTTGTCAGTAATGTCATGAAATGGATAAATAGATTCTGGACTGAATACCTGATGACAATATTAATTTGACAACTCCTGCATCAAGTGCAGCTTGCACTTGATAAGTCACAGTCACTTATCGATTATGCCTGTCTGTTGAACTTAAAATATTGTTATGTATGTATGTATATGCTGTAACTTTAAAAAAAATCAGACATCTTGGAACAAAAAAAATAAAATAATTTCTGTGGCCGTTACATTTTAAGCATTAAAAGATTAAAGTGTCTGTCTTCTTCTACTTATACTATCTACTATATTGGCAAGTAAAATCTAATGACAAACACACCATTCATGTTTTCTGAGTACAATTACATCCTACTACGCTGCCGGATTTGCAGTATTCCAATTGAACGATTAGCATCGCAATGTATTGTGTCACTCGCAAAAAAATGTCTACTCATTGAAAACTCAAGTCATGATGGAGGGTTTCCCCCAATATTCATTCATCGGGTTAATGTTATTCATTATTTTCTACTCCATTTTTTCTCTAAGCAGGATGTCCGGTTATCTTTTAAAAAGCCGATAGCAAGTCCGCTTTTTCGTCATTCGCTGTATTAGAAAAACTAGGCTAAGGATGGTTGGAAGCAAAACAACTAATACTAGGTCGCGTAAAAGTTAAGTTTCCTAAGATATAAGGAACAGTTATAGTTAGCATATGCCTTGGTTTAATGTAATTTATAAGTGAGTTATTCTTAACGGAGAAAAACATGGTTGGTCTATCTATGCTATATAATCTGGACGATTTCATCATTCTTATTCGCCTGTCTTGTTCCCGGGTTATATTCCCGGTGTCGGCACAGTTAATTTGATACTTCCATACTGTTGAGTATGGTACATTTATATTACCAACCTCCTTTATCGTGTTTATCTTTATTGTAAGGTGAAAGGTTGTTTTAAAAAATATGTTGTCACTATTCTTTCATTAGGTTTTTGTTTCGATGTGTGTGCAAAAAAGATGTTTAGTTTGATTTTGAGAAAATACAAGAATTATGCAATTTGAAGACCAGTTTTATTTATTTACATGGTAGCAGAGCTACGAAGACGATTCTACGTTAGTACAATATTATACGGAGTTTAAAATGGAAGATAAAAATGACGAATTTCGTTTGACAATTTTTGATGGGTCCAGCTACGATAAATGGAAATTTCGCTTGAAACTGTTTTTACGAATGAAGAGTTGCATCGAGGTAATTGAAAATGAAAGTAAGATAGAAGGAATGTCAGATAATGAGTGGAAAAAGAAGGAGCTAAAAGCACAGAATTATATAGTTAACAGTATTAGTAATTCACAATTAGATATTATAATTTCCGAGGATACGGCATTCAAAATGATTAAAAAATTTGATGATATGTACCTGATTAAAGGATGTGCAAATAAGCTATTATTAAAAAGGAAAATACTTGAAACAAAATTTAAAGGCGGAAACCCGATAGAATTTTTCCAAATTTTTGAGAAGCAAATAAATGATCTAAAAAGTACAGGCGAGACAGTTAGCGAAGAAGATAGATTGAATTACTTATTACTATCATTACCGGAAAAGTTTTCATACATTGTCAACATTGTTGATGCCATGCCAAAAGAAGAACGAACAGTAGAATACGTAAAATCTAAGATCACTTTGGAATATAAGAAAAATGAAGTCACTGAAAATGTAGAGCAGAGTTTTATGAGCAGTAGTTCTAATACAAAGAGATGCTATGAGTGCCATCAAGAAGGTCACTTTTGGAAAAATTGTCCTAGAAATCTTTACCAAAATCATGGACACGGACAGTTTGCAACTGATGGACGAAGACCGCAGTTTATACAAGGTTATAGTGGATTTAGTAACAGAGGACAAAATCATAGAGGACATGGTTATGGAGCACGGAGCTACGGCGGATCAACGTATAGAGGTCGCAACTTAAGAGGCAACTACAGAAGTAACAGAGGACGAGGCAATGTAAATAATTCTTACAGTGAATCTACAACAAACGAAAATTCTGCAGAAAATTTCAATGTGGAAGTAATGACAGCCGGGACGAATGATACAGTAAGCTGGCTTCTTGACAGTGGCTGCAGCGATCATATTGTTAATGACAACAGATATTTTTGTAAGTATAAAAAGTTAGATCATCCTATAAATATAAGAGTCGGAGACGGTTTTTGTTTGAAGTGTGAAATGATAGGTAGTTTAAGTATGATATGTTGTATTAGTGGACAGACATTTAAAATAGATATTGATAATGTTTATTATGTACCAACTATGAAGAGAAACTTGCTTAGCGTGTCACGAATTGTCAATAAAAATAATATGATAACATTTCAAAGAGATGTTGCCGAAATCTACAATGCGCAACGTAAGTTAATAGCTATAGCAAAAAGAAATAATAAATTATATCAATTAGAAGGTACGGTAGTAAATGACAGAAATATCAATATATACGCAAATGAAAATTTTATGACGACGAAGGAAAAATGGCACCGAATTCTGGGTCATATTAACTTTTCAAAGCTTAGGGAAATGTCTAAGTTATGTATACTAGATGGGTTACCAGGGCAACTGGATAAAAATTTTGTACAGTGTGAGATTTGCCTACAAAATAAAATGACAAACTTGCCTTTTGAAAATAATAGACGCAGAGCAACAGAAGTGTTACAAATAGTCCACACAGACGTTAATGGCCCCATAAACCCAGTAAGTACCGGTGGTCACAGATATTTTGTGTCGTTCATAGACGATTACAGTAGACATGCTGTAGTATGTGTGATTAAAAATAAAAGCGACGTATTTGATTGTTTTAGAACTTATGTGAACACAATGGAAAATCAAACCGGAAAAAGAGTTAAAGAAATAAGATGTGATAATGGACGTGAGTATTTAAATAGAGATTTTTATGATTTTACGAAACAAAAGGGTATATATTTAAAACCAGGTCCGGCATACACACATGAACTAAATGGAGTAGCAGAAAGGTTTAATAGAACGATAATGGATCGTGCAAGATGTTTACGAAGCGAAGCAAATATTGATAAATGTTACTGGACAGAATGTGTACAAACAGCAGCATATCTTGGAAACAGAATACTTACAAATACAGCAGAAAAGAAAAGTCCTTATGAAATATTTTACGGCACGAAACCGAATATAAAAAATTTGAAATTGTATGGAAGCAAATGTTTTGTTAGAGTCCCTGAAGAAATTCGAACCTCGAAATTAAATCCAAAGGGAGTAAAGGGGATTTTAGTTGGATACACGGATACCGGATACAAGATTTTGATAGAAAACAATAAAATAATAACAAGTCGCAATGTTATATTCATAGATCCAGAAAATGAAGTAATCAGATTTAGAAATACAGAAAATAATAATGATGTTGTAAGTTCAGAAAGAAGTAATCAAGAAAATTATTTAAATAGAGAAGAGGTTATTGACGAAAATAAGCTTGGTGACACAATAAAAGAAAAACAAAATGACACTAATACAAATAAAGGACATAGAAATATTAGAGAAAAGCCAGGAAAGGATAAGAAATATGAATTAAGTATTGAAGATGATATAAATAATGACGAAGAAGAAATTGAAGGAAGAAAGTCAAGAAGACAAGTTAAACCTCCAGTTCGTTTTGACGAAGAATTTGGTTACTATAGCATATATTGTAATTTTTGTGATGCGTCGGCTCCCGAAAATTTTCAGGAGGCGATAACTTGTAAAGAGTCTGTGCATTGGAAAGAAGCAATGGATCGCGAAATGAACAGTCTTGTTAAAAATAATACTTGGATACTTATGAACAAACCCGGAAAAGACAAAAAGATAATTGATGTAAAGTGGGTATACAAAAGGAAGAGTGAAAGTGAGTACAAAGCCAGGTTAGTTGTAAGAGGCTTTCAACAAATCGACTGTATTGATGACACTTACTCTCCAGTAGCTAAAATGCCAACACTTAAATTGCTATTGTCTTATTGTTGTCAGAATTCTCTAGATATTCATCAAATGGATGTCGAAACGGCTTTTTTAAATGGAACAGTTTTATCGGAGGTTTATGTTAAACAGCCACTTGGTTATCACGATAGCACTGATAGAGTTTATAAATTAGTTAAGGCATTATATGGCTTAAAAGAAAGTCCCAGAGCATGGTATGAATGCTTTAATAATTTCTTGTCAACACTTGGTTTTCAAAGAAGTAAATATGATTATTGTTTATATGTTAAAAAAGATAATGATGTGACTGTTTACCTATTACTATATGTTGATGATTTGTTAATTTGTTGTCAAGATAAACAAGTTATCACTGAGATCAAAAGCAAATTGTCTGAAAGATTTAGAATGAAAGACATGGGCAAAGTTAACAATTACATTGGTATTAATATTGAATATGATTATGAACAAAACAATATTTTAACTTTGAGTCAGAAAACTTATATAGAGTCTTTAGCTAAACGCTATAATATTGAAGACGCTAAATTGTTTAAAACCCCAATGGAAATAAATTTAAAATTGGAACAATCTGATAATGTGAATGGAAATATAAAGTTTCGAAATTTGATAGGCGCTCTTTTGTATATTAGTTCTGGTACTAGACCAGATATATCCTTTAGTGTAAATTACTTAAGTAGGTTCCAAAATTGTTATGATCAGACACATTTTAAATATGCTTTGCGAGTTTTAAAATATTTGTACTTAACGAGAGATCTTAAATTAAAATATACTAAGAATGATAATGCTGATATTTTAGATTGTTTTGTCGATGCTGATTGGGCAGGCGATAGTATAGATAGGAAGTCAACCACAGGCTTTATTATTAGATTTTTTGGAAATGCCATGTACTGGAAGTCAAAGAAACAGAATAGCGTAACTAAGTCTTCTACGTTCGCCGAATATGTTGCCCTATCAGAAGCTGTAACAGAGATTAATTTTCTTATTTGTTTAGTTAATGAATGTTTTACGGAAGTTTGTAAACCAGTTAAGTTTTTTGAAGATAACTCAGGGGCAGTAGCTATCTCTAAATATGGAAATTTTACAAAAAATTCAAAGCATATTGAAGTTCATTACCATTATATACATGAACATGTTAAACAAGGAACTATTGAAGTAGTAAAGATAGAATCAGAAAATAATATTGCTGATATATGTACAAAAGCTTTAGGAAATATAAAATTTGTTAAGTTTAGAGAATTGTTAAATGTTTCAGAATAAGACAGTTGAGGAAATTGTTATTGAATGTGTTAGTAGTATCAATTGTTAGATTTAGGTAAGATACTATTATGTTGTATTGTATTGTATTGTATTGTAATATAAATGTAAGGAGGCGTGTTGAGTATGGTACATTTATATTACCAACCTCCTTTATCGTGTTTATCTTTATTGTAAGGTGAAAGGTTGTTTTAAAAAATATGTTGTCACTATTCTTTCATTAGGTTTTTGTTTCGATGTGTGTGCAAAAAAGATGTTTAGTTTGATTTTGAGAAAATACAAGAATTATGCAATTTGAAGACCAGTTTTATTTATTTACACATACATTTTGTTTAGCAGTCATAAAATCATCCATTCCCTTGTCATTTAGATCATCTTTCAAGTAATTTTTCCATTTTTTTTGAGGTAATAATAACCTTGACTGTTTGTTGAATGATAATAATAATCGTAGCCAATGCAACAAGCGAGGGAAACAATGACAATGATCAGAAATTTCTAATTTATTGTGATGAATTTTGGCATAGCCGTGGGCCTTGGTTAGGAAATTTATTAGTAAAATATTAAATAGAACATAATTTCACACCTCATTATTATAATAAATTCTATTTATTACATATAAATAAGTCATGCCGATTTATTCCCGATGGGGTAGCAAGAGGCGATTAATCACCCACGTTTCGCCAATTATTTTCGGTCCCATGTAATAGGTGGCGAGCCTCTTGCCATCAATCAGGTACGTAAATCACACTATCGTGCTAGGTGATAAGCGAAACGCTGCTGCCCATAACTCATCTCTGTATAACCCTTGGTCGCCGTGTAGATTAGAGAGATAGAGATAGAGAGTAGAGAGAGCCATGACACGGCAAATTATATTTATTGAATGCACAAAATCCACAGCTCTTTCCCATATTTTTACAAAATAATAATACAAAGATTTTGGGGTTAGAAAAAGAATTTCGAAAAATTATGATCTTGAGGCGGGAATCGAACCCGCGTCCGCTGCTATCCGGGCAGGTGCCTGACCGCTCGGCCACCCAAGACACTAATTAACTTGCCGAAATTCTTCTAACCTTTACACTTCACGTTGTAAGCCAACGGGTACCCTCGCAATGTAGAAATAAATTTCAAACATTCCAAAGCAGATATTTTTACAAATACCGTGCGTTCGGTTAAGCTTGGGTTTGCTTTATAAACTATTCTAATTTTTCTAACATTTATATAATGTTAAAATTAAAATCGGAAAATAATAATAATAAACAAATCTGAAAAAAAACTGTACAAACAATGTCAGTCAGAGAAAGATTTATATTCTAAACAAATGATTTTAGATTGCGTCCCAAAAAACACCGGCTTTGATCAAATATATGCACCTGGAGAACGAATTTGTATTACAACCCGATAAATCACTTATTAAGAGCTCTTTGGCGAGTTCAAAAGAGATTAGGTCCATTATACAAATATTACTTAACGAACCACTTTGGCTATCGTGCGGATTATCTCCCCGATTTTAGTAAGTTGACTCTTAAAGGATCCGCTTCTTATTGCAGTAAATTACCATAACAGGCAATAAACGTACGAATAGTGTGATGATTATTGGCAATTAAAATTTGAAAATTAATAATTTGTATCTTATACTTCGTCCGTATATATAATATATAGCTTTTGAACCTTTTATGCATTGAATCTTATTTTATGGTGAAACATACCTTTCTTAAGCTTATACCGTTAAGTTATAACGTTGCATCATGAGTCCTTTGATGACTATCTGGGGGACAGGCTTTCCAAATGGATGAAAGAATATAGGGAAAATTGACCATAGCTTATTTGATAAACCAACTTACAATACGGATAGACCAACGGATATAACTCGCGTGTATTTTGGATTACATTGATTTTATATTTACGTTTACAGCAGAGCTTACACGGATAAACTGTCTCCCCGTGACCACGAACGCTGTTAATATATTGAAACATCGGTTTATTTAAATGTATAGTGCTCGTGCAAATTTTTGACAACATTATAGGAATGTTAGGTATTAGCGACTGCAGATGAAACTAGGATCAATGGCTTAACGTGAAACCGACCCTACCGCCTACCGACTCTAGGCAAAACATGCATCATTGATTAATTTAAGGTACCTCTATTTTGAATTGACTTCGCTTAAAAGAAAAATTATAATTTAATTTGATAAATTTATTATTACACATTTTAGCAATTTAAAAAACACAGACAAACTGCTTATAATTTTGATTGCAATATTACCCTAAATCGCTGTTTTTTGAAACCCCGTTTTCTTCGATATTTCACAGTCGTATATTACCAAGTAACGTAATATACACTCGCTAGGTGGTAACTCGTAAAAGCGGTAGCAGAAGACATCGCATCGCCAGTTACATAATTATTATGCATCCACTGACTACCTCAACTGGTTCTTAAATTAAACGAAGAGGTGGTACAGAGTAACACACGATTGCTTTAAACTTAGGGTCTCACCAAACAAATCAACGCAGAACCTGCTCAAGCCGGTCTTATAAGACTTTCCGTATTATTATAAAACGTGCGCGAACCTGTTACAAGTCAAAATCAAAATTCGTTCATTCATGTCTCGAATGATTACAACACATCTTCTAACCGCTAGACATCGAAAACTCGCGAGAGAGAAAAATTGGAGAGTGCGCAAAAAGCCTTACTGCCGCACTCAGAGACGTCAAATAACTTTAATGAGTATTTAATAAACTATTTGAATTTATTTTTAACATTATATAAATGTTAGAAAAATTAGTAGTAAGATTTTGGTGGTTAGAAAAAGAATTTCGAAAAATTTCGAAAAATTATGGTCTTGAGGCGGGAATCGAACCCGCGTCCGCTGCTATCCGGGCAGGTGCCTGACCGCTCGGCCACCCAAGACACCACCAGAGTATTTAATGTCAAAAATTTGCATTCAAATCTAGACCATAGACCCGGCAAGAATAGCGACTAGTTTTGACTTGTCATTTTTTGACGTTAAGTACTCATTAACGTTATTTGAAGTCTCTGAGTGCGGCAGCAAGTGTATGATGATACATATATAGATACGTCACGCTTTTCTTCCACAGGGATAGGCAATTACACTTCTTTCCTCTTGCTACAATCCTTACTTTCGCTTCGTCCAATCTCATTATTGCCATCATGCGTGCTTGTCGGTTCTGGGTACTCTTGACCTAGCCCGTTTTTTAAATACCATGTGATGGATAATATAAATACAAAGGAAGATGGCTCGATGACGTCTAATCAATATGAATGGAAGAAGGCGATATAGCACGGGCCTTCCATATGGATGAAAGAATATAGGGAGATTGGGCCATAACCCACCACGCTGGCCCAGTGCGGGTTGGTAAATATTAACAGCCGGTGATGCAGCCGCACGATGGAACTCGATGATAATAAATTTTTGATCACCCATCCAATGGCCGACCTTATCGAAAATTGCTTATTTTTCGCAATCGCAGGCCAAGCGCGCTATGCCACTGCGTTAGCAAGCTCCTCAGGTATTTTGCGTGTGTGTGGTCTGTTAGCCAACAGCCCGTTAAAGCGAGAGGAAGACGTTGAAAGCTTGCGCGTCCGGTGTCCAGTGTCCAAGATAAGGTAAACATTGCTTTGTAAGAAAACAATAACTCTAAGCCCTTACGGCTTACAGGTTTTCTTCATACATACATACATAAATCACGCCTATATCTCCGAAGGGGTATGCAGAGGTGAACTAGCACCCACGTTTCGCCAATTATGTGGGATCCCATGTAATAGGTGGCGAGCCTATTGCCATTTATCGGGCACAAAAGTCGCAGTACTATTGCTAGGTGGTATAAGAGGAACGCTGCTGCCCATTCCTCATCATTGATTTATCCTTAGTGGGCACTCTTTTGTTGAAACCCGATATATACCGAAAACGCCAACTAATATGTACGAACGGCTGTACCCAGCTTTCCGGTTGTCTGGTAGAGAATGCCTTATGGCATTAAGTCCGCCATTTGTAACTTTTGTGTACAATGAAGTTTAAATAAATGAATATACCCGTTGACCTTACTGACTGCTGCTTTGAACAAACATGAATGTGGTAATTAAATTTCCCATCTATCCTCTTACGTTTATAAAAAAAAATTATAGGCAAAAGTGTCCGTTATGAGCAGTATAATAACTTTGGGCCTCTTTCCCCTACATACTGTTGCAGTTGATATATTTTTAGATCTACATAATCATCAGCAGCTATTTAAATACTATGGTCGTTTTTTAGACGACGATTACTTGAGACAACAAAATTTTCTAAAAAAATACTGCATGTGTTAATATTTGCTGTATGATAAAAAAATGTATTTACATACATACATCCATACATAAATCACGCCTATGTCCCCGAAGGGGTAGGCAGAGGTGAACTATCACCCACGTTTCGCCAATTATGTCAGGTCCCATGTAATAGGTGGCGAGCCTATTGCCATTATCGGGCTCAAAAGTCGCAGTATATTGCTAGGTGGATAAGTGGTGCTATAAGAGGAACGCTGCTGCCCATTCCTCATCACTGATTTATCCTTAGTCGCCTTGTACGACACCCACGGGAGAGATTTGAGGTGGAGACAATTGTAATCTACTCTGCCGTCACCACACGGCTTAAAAATGTATTTCTTGTAATTTAATAAAATATATAAATAATCTTTGTGAAACTGAATATTAATACAGCTGTAATATGATAACACAAAAAGAAAAATGATAACATACAGACGAATGATTTATCAATGTATTACATTGTAATTACAATTTATGAATAAAATAATATTGTCAAGAGATATTTTACTATAAATAGATCTTTGTTCGTGCGACTGTGACAACGGGCTATAAATTCAAGCTTACCGTGGGAACATAGCTCAAGCAGCGTTGACAAATAGTAGCTTTGTTAGAAACTCCAAATTGTTTTCAAAATGCATAGACAGTTATGACCTGGGTTTTAGGAAGCTTGTAGGCTCTATACTGATCTCTTAAGTCAAGAAGCGATATCTCAAAAAAAATTTTTTCTCTTAGCGTGTTCGGCCTACGATTGTGTAAACTAAGCAAAGTTCGCTAAGGCCGGTTATTGGATGGGTGGCCAAAAATATATTATCTCGAATTCCTCTGTGCTTCGCAAGCAACGTTAAGCCGTTGGTCCCGGCTGCATAATTATGCAGTCGTTACGGTCCATTCTCCCAATATTCTTCCATCCATAGGGAAGGCCTGTGCTCAAACAGTGGGGACATTAAAGGGCTGCGTTGGTGATGGATGATAAGTAGTATAACGCTGTTGCCCATTACGCATCGCTGTCTTAACCCTTAATCGCCTTATACGATACCCACATGAGAGATTGTATTCTGCTCTACTATCACCACGTGGCGTATTAATTGAGCATAGTACATACATACATACATAAATCACGCCTATATCCCCGAAGGGGTAGGCAGAGGTGAACTAGCACCCACGTTTCGCCAATTATGTTTGGTGGCGAGCCTATTGCCATTTATCGGGCACAAAAGTCGCAGTACTATTGCTAGGTGGTATAAGAGGAACGCTACTGCCCATTCCTCATCATTGATTTATCGTCTTGTACGACAACCACGGGAGAGATTTGGGGTTGTGACAATTGTATTCTACTTTGCCGTCACCACGCGGCTAATAGTAAAATCAACAATATCCTTCCAGACATTAAACCATTGGAATGAACGGGTTGACTATCAGTAAAAAGAAGAGGCCGCTAGCGCACTGCACTATAGCGCGCTTAGCCTACGATTGCGTATCGCTAAGGCCGGTCATTAGATGGGTGACCAAAACTGTATTATCTCGAGTTGGTAATATTTTATTTACTCGAGTAAGTATTATCTCGAGTAAAAGGGCTGGTGATGATAATCATGAAGATGAAAAGAGCGTCAGAAATTCATGACGTATCGAACTTAATTCGTGTTCAACTTGATAAAGTTACCAGTATCATATTCTCACGAAGACGAAGTATGTCAGAAGTAATAAACTTGTATCGAAACTAAGCGGTCGCAGACAATAACCCAAGACTGCGGAACACCACAAGTGTTTGGTTTATGCTGTTTGTTTCTTATAGACAGAGTAATATCTGTTACAGCACATTAGGGTATTTGCCCACTGCACCTTACCTACCATACCATAACCGTAACCGTACCGGCACATGCAATAAAATCGCTAGTGCAGTGGCACAGCGCGCTTGGCCTGCGATCGCGTAAACTAAGCAATATTCGCTAAAGCCGGTCATTGGATGGGTGACCAAAAATTTATCATCTCGAGTTCCTCCGGGCTTCGTAAGAAGTTAACTTTGGTCCCGGCTGCATCTGCAGTCATTAATACTCATCAACCCGCACTGGGCCAGCGTGATGGGTTATGGCCCTATAGTCTTCCATCCATAGGGAAGGCCCGTGCCCCAGCAGTGGGGACATTAAAGGGCTGGTGATGATGATGATAAAATTTAAATGAACCAACACCCACTAGACCGTTCCGTCCACCGGCGATGCACTTAGCGTACCGGCACTGAATTCGAGTCGAATATTTTGCCGAAGCGGATACGCGTATACGACGATACTCCGTCCATGGCCGGTGACGGAACGCACTAGTGGGTGGAGACCTTTATACCTAAAGCGTGTGGATCATCAGCAATTAGAGGATAAGGGTTTAAATTCCGTTTTTAGTTACGATTATAATTATCTATGCTGCCGTGTGGTAACAGCAGAGAAAAATACAATTGTCACCATCCCTGCCTCTCTCGTGGGTGTCGTACCTAGATGTCAACAAACTACCGCACTCAGAGACGTCAATTAATTAACTTTAGTAAGTATTTAATGTCAACGAATGGGAATGGGAAAAACCTCATACTTGTAACTAGAAAAATCATGCAATATTATCTTTTCTATCGCTTTAGCTGCTACTTTTGGATTACATTAAATAGTAATAATAAATAAATATTTTTAAACGCACACCTATCGTCTAGCCCAAAGTAAGTAGCCTAAGCACTTGTGTTTTGGATACTAGATGACGGACATATTTTTAATATAATTATGTATATAAATGTTGAAAATATACTACATAAACATATACAAGCATGACTTGGAAACAAACATTTGTGGTCATCACAAAGTTTGCCTACCAGGATTCGAACCCGGGACCTCTTGGCCCAGCAATCTGAGCATTCGACCAAGGCGGCCATCCACATTACCACCTTTAGGTGCATCATCATTTATTTTGTTATTTCGCCCCAGTACAATACAACTTTGTCGACACACAGGGACCGTAAACATTAATCAATAAATTATTCTCAACTTCGCTAACGCAAGCGCAGTATCGTATGTGGCGTATCAATATGCAATGTAACCCATTACCGATTGTATTCAGGGCGCCCGTTATAGCGTCTTTTGATTATGTTTTTGCAGGCGATTGATTCATCAGAAAAAAACCTGCTAACTTGACCAAGTTTTTCGTCACCATTTTTTGAGTGCCGCCTCTTCTGCCCACGGTGTTTTCATTGACACTGACACATCCTAATTGGATGTTAACAACGTAATTAGTGACGGCACAACAGCTGTCGCGATAAGTAATTGATTTTACTGTAGGTACCGTTCAGTGAGACAGGATAATAAATGTTTTATCAGCATTTATAGGTAACAGTGTGTCGATGACACGGATTAATTGACTCAATGAATTGTCTGTCTGCTATAAAAATATTGTATGTTTCAGTTCGATGGCGCAGGGACTTAGCACGCTCAGCTTGCGACTGCGTAAACCAAGTGACGTTCTCTAAGGCTGGTCATTGGATGGGTGACCAAAAAGGCACGTTGAGCCGTTGGTCCCAACTGCTTCTGTTGTTGTTATTAACTATCACCAATCTGCGTTGTGTTGTGTGAAAGAGCATATTTGCTGTCATTTGTTTTTACCACACTTGTTCAGGTCTCGCTTTTCTAAGGGGAGATGGTACCGAGTGTGTGAATAGCAGACAATAATTTTCTAATATACCGTGTGGTGACGGCAGATTAGTTAGAATACAATTGGCGTCACTTCAAATCTGCCCCGCGGGTGCCGTAATGGGCGGATAAGGATTAAAACAGTGATGAGTAATGGGCATCAGCGTTCCTGTTGTACCAACTATGATTTACGTGCCCGATAGATGGCAATAGGCTCGCCCTCTATTCCATGGGACCTCACAAAATAGGTAAAAAGTGGGTGTTATACGTGTAAAACACCGCATTCACACCTGGTTGCACCTTATTTTTACTCAGGTGTGATGACCAAGCAATAAGTACCGAAATGTGGGTGTCAATTACACCTCCACTAACCCTTTGCTGCACACAATGTGAGACGTAAGTAAAGCATTAATTCGTTAAAAATTCCTTCATTCAAATACCGACCCAATGTGCTAAATTAATCAACCGAGCATTAGAAGCTGTTCAGGATGAGACGCAAAAACAATAAAATATTTGATTGACGTGCCTAATAAGTTATTGAGGTGATGTGTGGCACGTGGTACCGATTCAGTTTAATGCTCCCATGCTTTCGGTAGTGCATCTTGATCTTATCTACCACCTACCTGGTCCTGAGGTAGAGTAGGTAGTAGGTAGAGGTACCGCAAACCGTCTGTCTACCCACAGACATTACTGAGAGCCTAGCCCAGTGGCTATTTATTCGAACGCGCGAACGCATAGAAAACAAAAGTTAGAAACTGACGTTTTCTCTGTAATGCGTGATCTTCATACATTTTGGTGTGCATCTGTATTATTATATATGCGTTCCATAGATTAGCCACTTGGCTAGGGGGCTGAGCTGTAAGCTAATCGGGGCAGTGAGAAAACTTTAATATTGGAAGTACGAGCTTAATGATATACAAAAACACTTTTAAAATGAAAGAAAGCGGGATTTATACCACGTACCTTTGTTTTTTGGTTTATCCACTACATACCAAGATTGGTAAGAGAAGCCATTGAAATTAAGAAACACGAAAATTTCAATCGTGAAGATGGGTTTCAATTGCCGAGTGCCTGGAATCCGAAAGTGATACGTTTATGTGAAAAAATCGGGGGAAATGAAAGTTGTACCGTGAAATGCCCGGATACTATAAGTGTTGTATGTAGACTGTAGTTTCGAGTAAATAGTGAGAACGAGAGTAGTGGTACCGGTGCCGAGCGTAGAAAAAGACTTAGAAAGAGGGTAGACAGATTTGTCTGCCAATAAACATCGACTTGTATAGACTTCCTTATTCCGTGATCATGGCGCATGTAACTGTGCCGAAATATCGGATAAACCAAAAAACAAAGGTACGTGGTATAAATCCCGCTTTCTTTCATTTAAAAAATGTTAGTGACCACGTTAGTTTAAAACAATACATTACAAAAACACTATTTAGTCGGTCATTGGATGGATGACCAAAAATGTATCTTGAGATGTCCTATGTACTTCGGCACGTTAAGCCGTTGGTCCTGGCTGTGTTTGAAGTCCTTTATTACCCACCAATCCGCACTAGGTGAACGTGGTGGACTATGGGCCATTTACTCTATATTTTTCCATCCATAGGAAAGGCCTGTGGCGCAGCTATGGAGACTTTAAAGGGCTCGCGACTGATGGGGTAAGCAGAGGTGTATTAAAACCCACGTTTCGTCAATTATATTAGGTCGTTTATTAGACGACAATAGGCAATTGGGTGGCAATTAGGTGGCGATTGGGTGGCCATTGGGTGGCAATACGGTGTAATAGGTGTTTACCCACCTAGTAATATACGGTTTAGTTGCCATCCATCGGGCAACTAAACCGTATATTACTAGGTGGCACAATGGGAACGTAGCTGCCCATTACTCATCGCTATTTAATCCTGATTTTCCTTATACGACGACACCCACAGGAGAGATTGGGGTGGTAATTATACTCTATTGTACATTGTACCGACACCACTCTAACGCCGTGTGGTGACGGCAGAGTAGAATACAATTGTCACCACCCCAAGTCTTTCCCATGGGTGTCGTACAAGGCGACTAAGGATAAATCAGCGATGAGGAATGGGCAGCAGCGTTCCTCTTAAACCACCTAGCAATAGTACTGTATACTTTTGTGCCCGATAAATGGCAATAGGCTCGCCACCTATTACATGGGACCTAACATAATTGGCGAAATGTCGGTGCTATTTCACCTCTGCCTACCCCCTTGGGGATATAGGCGTGATTTATGTATGTATGTACTACTCTGTATTTTGACATAAAGTGCAAAATCATTTGGCAACATTTCTAAGTTATTGAATTTTTGTTTATATTTGGAAACTTATGATGTTGTTGAAATCACATTGCCGTAAGTCGTAATTTGTGTATTTGTTCGTTATTAAACGATTATATAAATGTTATTTAAATATTTAATTATAAGGATAATTATGCCAAAATCCTAATTCGAGTCATATAAACCATATATGTACCTACTAGAATATTTTCTTGCATCGGTAAATATATTTTTTTAACCTATTGTTCCATATCAATGATTGAGGTTGTACAAAAAAGCGTACACCAATATTATACTGAGAAACTATAGTAAGATGTGACCGCAATTCGCACGAATAAATATTGTTATCAAATTCATATTTTATACCGTGACGGGTGGCGCCAACAGGATCATGAATCAGTGTACTGGGTCACAGTGTATAAAATCAACAGTAGAAACTAGTGTTGTACAAAAAGACGGACATCAGTGGGGCTACCGCCCAACTCGATTGCTGATGATAGCTCTATAGCAATGCACTGTTTATCCGAGCGACCGCCTAAAATTGTATCAGCAATAAGCACAGAGTATAACAACAATTGCTAACGTGAACAAACGATATAGTTCTTTTGGCATAAGTGAGCTTTGCATTTGTGTGAGTGATCGCAAAAGTAGGGTTAGTGAAAAAATAATTTAATCAAAGATTTTATAAGAAAATAATAATATTTTTAAAAGAAAGGAAGTTATTGAGTAGTTACGAACGTATATAGGAACGGACATACACACAAATCGAATACTTAACCATCCTCCAGCTTTTCCGCAGTCTGGTAAAACACTATTTATGTCCATAACTTACTAAAAAAATATTCTAACTCTTCTACATCGGTCATTGAATCTTCACTATCTTCATCTTCACTCTCATCTGACGACACATCAGAGCCTGTGCGATAATGTAGCGCTCCGTAAAACCATCAATAGCGGCGTCGCGACCATCAAATGCCTATTCTTCTTTTACTGCCTATATACTTTCAATGGGATTAAAAATTTCACTAATACCAAATTAAAACAGCGAAATATTATTAATATACGTGGCTGCTAGCGGTACAAAGGAAAGTGCGAGGCAGAGTATTGACAGTTGACGGACGCACCCAGCAGTAGGCTAGGCCTACTGCTGCCTATCACGGGACGTGGAAAAAATGACAGTGTTTTCTCTCTGGATTTAGTGGGAGTTAGAACGAGAGGAAAATATTTTCTTTCCCCGAAAGAGATGTGTCCACGTCCCATGCTACGGGGGCTGCAGTATTGACAGCTATCAATTTAGATAGCAGTCATCTTGAATTTTTATGCCGTACGGATTTTCTGCTAAATCCATACAAAATCAAAAGCTATTGCTGATAGTGACAAGTTCAAAAACTATAGCTGATTGTGACAGCATGACGTCATAAACTATAGCTTTTGCTTTAGCAATAGAGTTAGGCGGTAGGCCCGCAGATATTGAATTTCTTATTAGAAATCTTGAATAGGTACTACTGATTTTTGTTAAGTTTTTCATAGCTTGTCCGCCCTGCCCTTTCCTCCACAGGACGACCAGGCCGGGCGAAGGCTTTCACCCTTATCTTGTTGACATTTCACCTATCCGTACAAAGCGATTTGCTTCCGCTTTCATAATGCGAACAGCTAAGGAGTGAAAATCTCTGCCGCGGTCTGTTTTCTTGGATCAGTACCGCCATCAGTATAATCTGGACATCTTCAATGACAGAGTGAACAGGTATCTTCTAGGCGAGAGTAAACCATCTTCCGCCTCATCTTCGTTTTCCATCAGGAATGATTGTGGCCAAACGCTCTGCCTATTTAACTTTAAAAAAAGGTGTCCCCTAATCAATACTAGAGTAATTGATGGAGAGTACTGATTAATATAGAGACGGGGAATGTGTCAAATTGTATTAAAATTATATGGCGTCTCCATATAATTTTAATAGGCTAACGCTCCGCCTGCGATTACATAAGCAAGCTACGTCAACGACCAATCATAGCAATGATCGCTATGATTGGTCGTTGGACGAGTATGCATGCATAAATCACGCCTTTCTCCCCTAAGGGGTAGGCAGAGGTGTTTTAACACCTCCGTTTCGCTAACTTATTCTAGGTCCCATGTGATAGGAGTTGCAGTAATTTGTTCGATGGTCCAGAGGATCGCTGCTGCCCATTACTCGGTATATTATAACTCTTAGCTGCCTTGTAAGACAAAACACCCACGAGAAAGGCAGGTTTTGGCTATATCTGCAGTGTTATGAACCAGAAAGAAACATGACAAGCCAATATCACTGTCTTTACTATAGCCTAAAACATCATGATGATGATAAATCTTTACACTTATCAGCAATAAGAACAAAAATAATGCAAAGCATAATTCACATAAGTACTAAAAATCAAAATGCTTAAAATTATTATTCATTAATATTTAAAAGTGCAATATGTAATGGAAAATTTGGTAAATTATTATAGGAAAATGTTGATGCCGATATGTAACAAAATTTCGTCTAATTTGAAAATGTTGTAAAAGCCTTTAGGATGATAAAAAAGTTTATAATAGTCTAGAAAAAATAAGCATATCAAATAATGGTAAACGGTCTCTATAAAATACGTACCCATAAATTAATTATGGCAATCTATCTTTGGAGCAACCGAAATGCCACAATGTTGGTTTTCAATATAAAAATTATGAGAACTAATCTATCGCACAGTCCGATCCATAACGGTTTCTATTAAAAAGGGTATAACATATTTCTGAGCAATAATATCTACAAAAACTCGGATCAATGCCCATGGTTCATCATCTGATATACCGTCAACTGAGGCATATTGGAGCGTGCTGATTTGCGTTTCTAGTTTTTCAACGTTAAAAGAAAACCAACCAAATATGAATAATGGATGGCGGTACTCTTTGGTACACTACAGAGCTTTTAAAAATACATTATTAAGCCTCACTTAAATGGTATCGCGATAATGATCTTCTCGATGTGATCTTCGAGATGTGCAATATATAGTAGGGGCAAAAATTAATTTATTATTATTACAGTGAACGAGACCCACTTAAACGTAGATTGACTGGCGAAGAACACGATTTTTCAAAATATTTGTTTATTTAATAGGCTCGGCTATATCTGAGGAGCTCGCTAGCGCGTGGCATAGCGCGCTTGGCCTGCGATTGCGTAAACTAAGCAATATTCTTTAAGACCGGTCGTTGGATGGGTGACCAAACATTTATTATCTCCAGTTTCTCCGTCCTTCGGAAGGCACGTTAAGCCGTTGGTCCCGGCTGCATCTGCAGTCGTTAATACCCATCCACCAACCCACACTGGGCTAGCGTTATGGGTTATGGGCCATAGGGGAAGCAAAAGTTTCAGTGATGATGATGATATTACAAGAGACCTGAAATAAACTGGCGGAATGCGGGTGATAAATGCTACCCCTGAGAAGAGAAACGCGTGATTTATGCGTGTAGATTAGCTACAATAGAGTGTATAGTGTTAAACAAACACTAAAGCAACACTTTTACTCCAAACAACTGCAAGATTACTCCAGTAGAATAATGCAGTTAACAATCGGGCAGAGGTCACGGGAAGCCGCCGGATGCGGACAGTGCAGAACTGTGGTCGTCACTCTCACACTTTACTATTATTCTCAATGAGTGAGAGATACAGGTAGACCAGAGCAACTGAAATCGGCTTACATAATACGGGGCCGATCTGTTTGGATATCTGATTGTGAGAGAGAGCAAGGTGATACATACATACATACATAAATCACGCCTATATCCCCAAGGGGGTAGGCAGGGGTGAACTAGTACCCACGTTTCGCCAGTTATGTTAGTTCCCATTTACAAAAGTCGCAGTAGGTACATTACTAGGTGGTATAAGCGGAACCCTGCTGCCCATTCCTCATCACTGATTTATCCTTGGTCGCCTTTTGCAACACCCACGGTAAAGATTTGGGGTGGTGGCAATTGTATCCTACTCTCCCGTCACCACACGGTGACGGTGATACACTAGGGAAAACGGATACTTACTCGTACTAGAATATTATTATCATCATTTGGAGGTTGAATGCATCTAAATTGGCACTATCACAGCAAAATACATGACTCTAAGTATAAAGTGGCAGCTTCGGGGATGAATTAGCTTTATATACTTATATGTATGTGTAAAATGTTTGACTTGCTGTATCCGTCTTGGCCGCCCTGCTCCTACTTTAGTTCAATGTATTTGTTTATGTCACAATGAGACAATGATTATAATATTGATAATACAAAAAGTCCCAATTATATTTTGATAGCGGACACCAACAATCGGATTATTTAATTATAAGTATACTTATAATTACCAGGCATGATAATTATCATGTAATTATAGGTATTCTGATTAATTTCTTTATTGCATTTATCAAAGTTTATTGCTAGCGGTATTAGATTCAAACGCGCCAACGAAAACTTGTAAAATTATGACTAACTACAAAGTTAAGCAAGACCTTATAAGGCGCTGAAATTCATCACAAACATTGATAAGCACCGATTAGCAGTCAAACTATCACGTCATACTGTAAAACCACGTTTATTTGTAATACCTATTACGTTGGAGATAATGTTTATCAGATTGAACAGTTCTTTCATTGATGTGGTCAGGTAAGCGCCCACTTCTCGGAAATATTCTATTTTAAGCAAAAATAGATGACGTAATAATAATTGTGGGGAATCACACAAAACATACAAGTAGGTAGATAATTTTTTCATTAATAATGAAGGAAAGTCTAGTGAATTACGCCATACTACGCACCACACAACTCTCTGGCATACCTATGGATTTCTCATAAGTAGGCACACCCAGTCAAAATGGAATATTACCTATATAACTATATACATACATACATATATCACGCCTATATCCCCGAAGGGGTAGGCAGAGGTGAACTAGCACCCGCGTTTCGCCAATTATGTTAGGTCCCATGTAAAAGGTGGCGAGCCTATTGCCATTTATCGGGCTCAAAAGTCGCAGGATATTGCTAGGTTGATAAGTGGTGGTATAAGAGGAACGCTGCTGCCCATTTGTCATCACTGATTTATCCTTAGTCGCCTTGTACGACACACACGGGAGAGATTTGGGGTGGTGACAATTGTATTCTACTCTGCCGTCACCACACGGCTCATAACTATATACTATGACTATATATCACTTATATACTAATAAATGTACATGATTACATTTTTAATATATCAGAACATCTACACTTAATATTATAAGGCTAAAGCGTTTGTCTTAGTTGTTTGAACGCACTAATCTCAGACTCTACTGACTCAAATTGATTTTTTTTGTGTTGGATAGTCTATCTATCAAGGAAGGCTATAAGGCTATATAATACCCGACATTAACGCGAGCGATGCCGCGTGCGACCACTAGTATACAATAAAAATATTAGGCGTGCATCAACCGTTTAAATTTATTAGTCTAGTGGTTGCGAGAGCACAAAGGAAACTCACAACTAACAAAAGCCTCGTTAATTTCACCAAACAAGGGTCTAAATCGAAATCGAATCATAAGCCGTACTTGATTCTAGGTTCGGCTCCTGGACTGGACTCTTCTGATGGACTCGTACGACAACCACTACAAAATACTTTCCACTCTACCACACTATGGACCTCTATGGAGCTCGCTAGCGCAGTGGCATAGCGCGCTTGGCCTGCGATTACGTAAACTAAGCAATATTCGCTAAGGCCAGTCATTGGATGGGTGACCAAAAACTCATTATCTCGAGTTCCTCCGTGCTTCGGAAGGCACGTTGAGCCGTTGGTCCCGGCTGCATCTGCAGTCGTTAATACCCAAGCCAAGGCACTGGGCCAGCGTGGTGGGTTATATTATGGCCCAATCTCCCCCTATATTCTTTTATCCATAGGGAAGGCCCGTGCCCCAGCAGTGGGGACATTAAAGGGCTGGTGAATCCACGGAATGCTAAAAGTTACCGTTTTTATTTGTTATTGTTATCTTGCCATACATTTGCAAAGCAGTAAGCAAAAATAGATCCTACTGATCCCTACAGTTACTGACGTCAGAGGCACATTTATTGTTTACTCTCTTAATAAAAACCTTGATGTTAAGGAGCTGTTAGGGCACGGGCTGCACGTGCGGGAAACATTATTATATTTACAACAAATGCTTGCTAATATTGTGTAAACAATTTAATATTGTGCTTCATTATGTTTTTCTAAGTTATACTTAGGGAGACTTAAGGGATATTCAGAATAAGGACATTATATACTTATTCTAGAATATAATGTCCTTATTCTGAATATTTCATCAAATATATCCGAATAAGTGTTCCGAAGAAAATAAACCGAAATCAGTGTTCCGTTTATATCTATGAGTCAGACGTCATCAAGCCAGCCACTTCCCTTTGTTTCATATAATCCGTCACACCGGAAAGGTCCTAGCGATAAATGATGAGCGACACAAATGTATATAAAGCAAATCCAAAACATCTTCAAGTTCGCATATGCACGACAATTCACAACAAATCGCGTACACAGATCGTTTGAAGTCCATGAATTATTATCTCTCAAACATGTTAACTAAATATTTGGTACTAACTAACCCACATTCTCATCATCAGTGACGTCAAATGGGCGGCCGTGACGCAAGCAGCCTATCCCACCGAACAGTCGGCGCGCTGAAGACATTCGGTTCTAAGAAAGCTTCGGAACTAAATACAGGCTAAATACTGATACCGATTTTGTTCAAAACGTATCAAATGCTTGGGAGCTGAATTTTATTTATTTATTTATATTTACATAAAAAGAACCACAATATTATAGAAGGTAATTTATTAATTTATTTATTTACCCACACATATATTTTATGACAGATTTTTTTCGGCTTGGGCCCCTTTTGCTTAAGTACTACCAATTTTCATGCAAACGCCATGTCATATACCTAGTTAGGTACATTTTTTCTTGAGTCACTTAAAAATGTGTATATTCTACAAACATTCGGGTACCCCAAGATGCTTATAGTCTACACCGGACAATCACCCCAGTCGACTTTTACGACACCCCTGGGGTGTGTCGGGGCTAGCACATTCTACGTTATTATTTCACTCGCAAGCCACAATATAAGAGTACAAAACGGTGCAACATCTACAGTTGAAATAATGCTCATGGATTGAGAAAATTTGACATGTTGACCTGCCCGCCTAGCATGACCACCGAAACAGGATATAATATAGCCATTTATCGCTTTGAACTGTCAAAAATCTATGGAGTTTTGACAGTTTAATGCTAGCCGGGCAGGGTATCATTGACTTTACAATGCACTCGTTATCTAATCCACAATGTTCACCTCCTTTTCAGATATTATTATGTTGGTGGATGAGTAACGCATAAACATAATCCTAATATTGGTATATAGTTGTTCATAGGTCATACTGTAAACAATGCGATGTTATGTATAATAACCATATTATTATACAACAATTTGTCATTGCTTACATTGTGATTAAACTTAACTATGATAATGATTGCAACTAGTGCATTTCCCCAGTGTAAAGCAATATGACTCCAGATGTGAGGTGTTAATTGCTAACTTAAATATAGGGCACGAGTGAATAAAAGTTTATATTTATTATAGAGAATTGTCATACAAACGTAGTCATACCCCTTTAGGTGTATCCACACCCACATTCCGCTGGTTATGTTTGGTCCCATGTGAAGCGAGCCTATAAAATAAGTAAAAATATGGTTCAAAGATTTTGGTGGTTAGAAAAAGTTCGAAAATTATGGTCTCGAAAATTATGGTCTCGATACCATAATTTTACGAACTTTTTCTAACCACCAAAATCTTTGTACTAATTTATGTTTATTATTAATTTATAACGTTTAGTAATAATTTACGATTAATTAAGCTAATAATGAAGTTACTTTATAGGCTTTTCGGTAAACTACGAAAGTGTATATTTGAAACAAGGGATCGTGAAATAAATACGTTGTAGAATATTGTAGGTCTATATTTTTTTATAATTTTGTATAGCTAAAGTGTATAGGTTTATTTTTAATTTCTTCTCCGATTCTGTAAAGACAACAGGACCTAGCTTATACAGCCACTTCTGCATACTTAGTTATTTCGTAGATAACAATGAAATTTTTGAAAGTTTTTTAACATTACATTGTCTTTCTGCAGTTCTTGGTAGCATTTAACGGCATCTGTCTGCTCCGTGGAACGGTCGCTGGTAGTGGCGTCCGTCAATAAAAACACCCGGCCTTAATCCACTGTGCTCGTGACAGAATCCCTGTTTTCAGGATACTTCGTCCATTGATACAGAAGTCACTAGCACACAAAATAACGGCACATTTTTGTTTATCCACTCCACTCCAACATAATAAAATTAAAAGATTCAGTCCTTTAAACGGATTATTATTTTATGTTAACATTATGTAAAATTATTTTAAACAAAAAAGTGTTCAGAAAATTTCAATTCAATAATAATATGTTCTACAATTGGAATCATCCCCCACGACCCCCAAAATCCGGGTGGCTGCCTATACCGCTCGACCAATATCGATAATATGTTATATTTGTAAATTGTTTGATACAAAACAAAACTTCAGTTAGGCTAGATTCTCTAGAAGCAGTAATGAAAGAAAAATTATTTAATAACAACTTTTGCTATCGAATTTGCATTACCACCAGCCCTTCATTGTCCTCACTGCTAGAGTACATGCCTTCCCTATGGACGGCAGAGTATACGGATGATGAGCCACATGGTCCGCACTGTGCCAGCGTGCATGTGGGCCACATCCCACCAACATGGCACAGTGCGGATTGGTAGGCATTAACAACTGCAGATTCAGGCGGTACCAATGGCTTAACGTGCCTTCCGAAGCGGGGAGAAACTCGAAGTAATATATTTTTGAACACCCATCCAATGACTGGCGAATATTGCCTAGTTTGCGCAATTGCAGGCCGCCCTAAGCCACTGCGCCATCGAGCTTCACGGAATTTGCGACTTAACGTATTTGGAATAGAAACTAAAACAGGATGCCGGTGGCATCCGCTTGGCACTACTGCGGGCGCCATGCACTACCTTACCTGCATTTAATTACCTTAACTAATTATTTCACATATGTAAGTTTTATACACAGTCTACAGCACGTCAGGCTATCACGAAATGTCAAATTTTCTCCATCGTCTACTAACAAGTTAAGGTTGACAAGCGATTGAAGAAATATGACAGTTTTGGGGAGTCTAGTACCGTTGCCTGGTTTTATTCCCCATTTGAGTTTTTTATGCACTAATGTTAATGGTACACTCGATTCTTGTTACTGGAATAGAAATAATTTTTAGTAACAGGCACTGCAAAGGCAAAATATCTCATAACGTTGATGAAAGGTATTAGTTTAATTCTTTCTAATCCCCATAAGACAGAATTACCTATTTTGGGAAAGTTTTCAAATCCCGGAATGCTTTTACCTCTTTACATTTATTATACAGTCGCCTTGTAAAACACCGATGGACAAGGCAATAGGTGACACTTATAATCGAATCTGCCACCACACACCCGAAATTAATCAATACAGATATTTAAACGTATCATTATACCCCGAGTCTCCTCTATGGACTCTCTCTGGTTTTTTTCTTAATGAGCGGACACATTCTTCTTTCGCATTGAGAAAATGTAATTCAACCTGTTGATACCTGCCTTTAAAGGATTCATGCTCCCGGAAATAATGCTCCGTACATGAGTAGATACTAATGTACGCTGATTCGTTACATAGATCGATTGCGCCAATGGTATTACATACACGCTGTACCGTTAAATACTCATTATTATTTTTATAGAAATTGATACGAAAGCAATAGATATTTCACCTGGAAGCCTACCGCCTAACTCGATTACTAAAGCTTATGACGTCGTGCTGTCATTTCGCACCAAATTTACCTAAACCATTTATATATAAAGCTATCGCTCTTTGAACGAATGATCGCCAAATGATTTTGTATATATTTGGCACAAAATCCGTACCGCCTAAAAATTCAGGATGGCTGCTATAGCCGTAAGAAGCGCATTGCTTTAAAGCTATCATCAGCAATAGAGTTAGGCGGTAGGCCCCCTGATGACAAGATGTGGCGTTCTCGTTTTCTTATTAAGTGATATTTTGACTGATTCCTAACAAGTACCTAATCTGCCCAGTGGCCCTAGCCAAGTAGCCAATCTATTCAAACGCATAGAAAACAAATGTATGAAACTGAAGTATTACAGAGAAAACAAAACGAGAGTGTTTGGCGCGTTTCGTGGTGTCAGTCAGATTTATTTTCGCTAATTCTAAAATTGTAACAGAGTGGATTTTGTGCAGTGAAAGTGGTGTTATTTTGATGCATCAAGCATCCGTGTTGATGTGCAATTATGCAGAATTATCGAAAATAAGTCTCATGATGTGTTTGATGTTATGGTGAAGATCACAATAAAAAGTGGTTTTATCCATTTCATCAAGCACCATCAGGAACTCTGTTACCATTAAATTCGCTCCAAGCACTCCCTAGATGCGTTAAAATGTGTGACACCCATATTTTAACGTAAAATTCATTTCATTCATACATTTCACCCACTCATTATTTCATAAGACTACAGATAAAATATACACTAAAGACTTGGCTGTATGGGCTAGACCCTTTGCCTTCCCTAAATTATAGGGAGAATTTAAAAAAAAAGAAAACAAAACGTCAGTTTCATACTTGTGTATTCCATGCGTTCAAATAGAAAAGCCACTCTAGGCCCACTAATTAACGAACAATAACGCTATCTCAACTTCTGAGAAAATCAATTCAATGTCTTGGTATTAAACTAATTCAAATGATAGCATAGGTACCCCTAAGTGATTCCAGACAGACTTGAGATAAATAGTGGACGTTGTGCGGCTTAATCAATTAGTTAATTTTGATAAACCTATCTGTGTTCAGTATTCTAATATCAAGAGTGTTTAAGAACTCTTTAAGAGTACTATTTTTACACTTCATTAAAACATTTCCTAAATACATAAATATTTCACTCTCATCCACAAAGCAGCATAGGTACTAAACAGTTTATTAAATTCCATAGGTAGGACACACAATAGGCGTTATATTATTTTTAAATAAAAATCACTATAAACAGTGCCAACAATATGAAAACATAGTTAATTTTAGTATTTTCCAGAGCGCCTTCGATATTAAATCATTACTCACCGAATTGTGCCAACACGGAAATTACATCACCTTTGACCGAATCCAATAGGCGAAGTAAAAAGAAACCAAAGTAAATACTCACTTCGGTAAATAAACAAACACGTTTTGAGATCAATCCAAAAATGTTTACCCTCGAATGCAATCAATTGGGTAGGCGTAGTTCTGGTAACAATCTTGATGGTTCAATGTCAATGCGTTAAGCTTTAAGCGGAAGACACACTGTCAATTGTGTAGTCTGCGCATACTTCTTCTTCTTCCTGCCCTGGGGGCCTACCGCCTAACTCGATTGCTAAAGCAAAAGCTAGAGTTTATGACGTCATGCTGTCATTTCGCACCAAATGTACCTAAACTATTAGCGATAGTTTTGAACGAATGATCACCGAATGATTTTGTATGAATTTGGCACAAAATCCGTGCCGCCTAAATATTCAGGATGGCTGCTCTATAGCCGTAACCAGTGCATTGCAATATGGCTATCATCAGCAATCGCGTAAGGCGGTAGGCCCCTGGTCCCAGTTTATCAGGGGTTGGCGCAGTATGTTTCCTCTTCCATTTATATCGGTCAGACGTCATCAAGTCATATACACTCCCTTTTGATTTCTTTATCAATTACACCGGAAAGGTGCTATATAACAAAGACAGCACGGACCATGTCGAGAGACCGATGAACGGAGACAGTGATTACATACATACATAAATCACGCCTATATCCCCGAAGGGGTAGGCAGAGGTGAACTAGCACCCACGTTTCGCCAATTATGTTAGGTCCCATGTAATAGGTGGAGAGCCTATTGCCATATATCGGACACAAAAATGTCGCAGTACTTTGCTAGGTGGTATAAGAGGAACGCTGCTGCCCATTCCTCGTCACTGATTTATCCTTAGTCGCCTTGTACGACACCCACGGGAGAGATTTGGGGTGGTGACAATTGTATTCTACTCTGCCGTCACCACACGGCGGACAGACCACACGGCGGCAGACAGTGATTAGGATAACTATATTCCAATGCAAGGTTTTGGCTTGGGTTTTACAGCCAGCCGCCTGTCTGATATCAACCCTCTTTGGCTATACTGTTGTAGGTGGTTTGCCCTCATCATTCGGGTGCCCCAATGTGCTTGTTGGTCTTCTCCGGGCAATCTCTCTTAGCACTTTTTCGACATCCCTGGGATGAGGTGGGGCTGGCACATTCTACGTTATTTTTTCGCTCCCTGTCCGTCTGCGCATGCAGAACGCTAATGGTGATTGCGTCTATGGCGTCTACATTGAAACCACTAGTATGCATACAGCTTTAGTATTTATTTTAGCGCTCAATCAGATCGATGTTGAAAGCTTTCTTGTATTCTGAATATTGGCACAGGCATATACATATAAATAAATAACGTTCCATTTTTCGGTCTATTATTCCTGAAAAATACGATCTTTAGTAGTTGTTCAATGTCGCTAAAAAGGCTTAGAAATTAGAAGATTTGAAACTTTAAAAGGGTGTAATAAATAAAATAAAACAATAAGAAATTTTAAAGTAAAAAGAGGTTGCATTTATTGAAGTGGCCGTGTGGTGACGGCAGAGTAGAATACAATTGTCACCACCACAAATCTCTCCCGTGGGTGTCGTAAAAGGCCACTAAGGATAAAACAATGAAGAGGAATGGGCAGCAGCGTTCCTCTTATACCTACCACCTAGTAATGAACTGCCACTTTTGTGCCCGATAAATGGCAATAGGCTCGCCACGTATTACATGGGACCTAACTAATTGGAGTAACGGGGGTGCTAATTCACCTCTGCCTACCCCTTCGGGGATATAGGCGTGATTTATGTATGTATGTATGAATTTAAGTTATTGCTTTATAGAATTTGGAGGGAAACTGCTTGCCGCGCCTATATTCTATATTATTTAAATGTAACGAACGTGTTCAACAATGAAACTTTATCTAATTACCTACTTATTTGCTTTTAAGCATGCTATGAGAGGACTTTGAATAGTGTTGTTCGTAGCAATTATGATTCTTTTAATATTGTTTTATTAAGGCGTTCACCAACACGTTCACCCACACGATAAACAATCGATTAAAAGATAACCGTCAGTAGTTGACAGTTCTCCCATGCTTTAAAATGTCAAAACCCGACGGTGTAATAATAATCACCTGTTTAAGTGTTGGTGAACAGCAGCCTTAGTTGTTGATAATATTTCTACATCTTTATTTCGTGCAATATTTGTCCGTGCGTTGACATCAGAACATAATAGGGGTGATAAGTTCAATACAACTTTCGGAGATAAAAAGTTTGATTTTTATGACAATGTATATTTTTGATTCAGCTCATTAACATAATAATTTGATACTCAATATTTCATTCATTAATATCTAATAAAAAAAAATATTTAAGTTAGAAATTAAGGTTCGATACAAGGATCAACCAGAGTCAGTATTATGTAAGCCGATTTCAATTGCCTTGGTCTACCCGTCACTCACACATTGCTATTATTCTCAATGAGTGAGAGAGACGGGTCGACGAAAGCAACTGAAATTGGCTTGCATAATAACCCCACTGATATCTCTACCTGCCCGCCTAGCATGACCACCGAAATACGATATTATATAGCCATTTATCGCGTTGTACTAACAAAAATCACTGGATTTCGGACAGTTCAAAGCGATAAATGGCTATATCTTTAAGATATAACCTTAAATGCTTGTTCAATTATTCAATCCAGGCTTATTCAAGTGTTAAAAATCAATGATTTTTGACTGTTCAATGCGATAAATGGCTATAACATATCGTGTTTTGATGGTCATGCTAGCCGGGCTGATGGACTTGGCCAGTTGACAGCCAGTGGGAGTACCACCCACGCTACACCGTCCTGGCTATAATAATCACTAGAAACTTTCTTCCGCCATTTCCTATTTATAACTGGGTCACCTGAAACATAATAAACAGATTTTCGTTAAAACGTAGAAAACTCATAAAAATAAAGAAAGCTAAAATGCAGTATCTCAAAAAAATGGTTTTTCTGATTTTAAATAAAAAACATAATTATTATAATAAACAACAGAAAAACATATTTTATTGAGCAATCAATTCCACTTAGGATAACTCTTTTTAAAAAAAATTACAAAGTTATTCGATTTTAATTTTAACACTATAATATAATGTTAAAATTAAAATCGAATGACTTTGTAATTTTTTTATAAATGTTATAAAAATTTGTACAAAGATTTTGGTGATTGGCTTACAACGTGAAGTGTAAAGGTTAGAAGAATTTCGGCAAGTTAATTAGTTAATTAGTGTCTTAGGTGGCCGAGCGGTCAGGCACCTGCCCGGATAGCAGCGGACGCGGGTTCGATTCCCGCCTCAAGATCATAAGTTTTCGAAATTCTTTTTCTAACCACCAAAATCTTTGTTTACAAAGTTCTCTAAAATTTTGCGTATCTCAATGCTCTCTAAAATTACTTACAGGTTTTTATTGTACTTTCTAAAAAGACAATTAAATATATTTTTTTACGTAAGACAACAATGAGAAGAGCACCATACATTTTATTTTATATTAAGACAATAATACAGGAAACTTTCATTTAAAAAATTTCTACAAATATCATGAATATATAATATACATAATATTACGTAGCTTTCATTAAAAGTCCCATAAAGAGTCAAAAACAAAATTGAAACCGGATTGCATAAGCACAATACCACAATGACTGATTACCGTGCAAGAAATTGTTACGTCAATTGGTCTGCCGTCAAAACCTAAATCATTGTTTAAACGGAGCTTATTTATGAATAGTATCTGTGGAAAGCAAGGATGAAGTCGGATATGCCCACACAGCTGATTTTATCGGCGCACACCATCTCTTTACGCCTTAGCTTTCATGTGAATATTGCACTCTGAGGATGACTGGAACTGGAAGCGTATAATTAGACTGTCATCAACACGCGCAGAGGTAATCAGGTGTTGCGAACATAAGCATTTTGTTCGCAATGCCAACTTAAAAACGGAATTCTCGATCAATAAAATTTTATGAATCGTCTATTCGGTGTCAGTAATTTTAATACATAAATCAAGCATGCCAGGGGTGTAAAACGTTTTGTTTCTGTATAAATAAATACATTTAATTTTTTTGCACTTAAAATTTTTTCATGTATACAGGCGTTAAACATATAAAATTGTCCAATGTTACACAGGGTTGTTGTTTTAAAAAGAAAAGTAACCTAATTCAAGAAATATTAATAATAGTAACAGGGCTGTTCATAAGTCTTTGCAAAATGTTTCCCTTGTCTGGACCGTAGCCATAGCCATTTCGTGATGGTTACTTTTATTGCAATAGACGGCAAGGGGAACTGTTCCATGTATATCGTTATTTTGCCTTTCAGGAAACTAGCACGTGAAAGGCAGAGTACATTTCAATTCCTATAAAACTTTTATTATTTTATTAACTCGCCTTTATACATGTCGTAACGTAACGCAAAAAATAAAAAGTTGAACTCTGACCTTACATTAAAAAATCCTAATATTAAAAAAAAATGAATAGTTTCCAGGAGCGTTGTTGTGGTAAATGCCTAGGTAATGTTGTAACTTTATAAAACCGCCTATCAATATTTCTGTGTCAGGGCTACATAATAAAGAGTAGAAATAAAAAAATGCTAGTAAGTAAGCATTTATTTAGGCGAGTTTCCCGTAAGATGTACTTCGAGCACTGTAAATTTGATTTACGAATTGATTTAAAATATTATCAATGCAAAACACCTAACCTGTACCGGAAAATAATAGTTTTATTTCAAATGCGTCCCGCTCGCAACATAAGAGGATATTTAGGAAAATGTTTTACAAGGCACTCCCGCTTAAACAACTAGAAAATAATCACGTAAATGTTAGGGAAATACCAGCATCCGAGTTATGGCCTATTCAACCTAAACGGTAGCTGTCCCTCTCTCATTCAATAAACTTCGAAGCGCCTGCGTACTTTGTATCTCACAATAGAGCTCACCGTTAAAGTGGCTATGAAAATAAATCAATGAGAAGGAATGATTTTATTTTTTCCTCTTCCTCCATTTTGTCGGTGTTTTTCTTTAGCAAATATCTATCGTGGGTACGAAAGTGCTCTTCTAAAAAAGAACTAAGTCCAAAACGTTTCAATTTGCAAAAGAGTTTCGAGCTCAAATGTTCAGTTTACTTACATACATATGTCACGCCTTTCTCCCACAGAGGTAGGCAGAGATCACTTCTTTCCATTTGCTACGATCCTTACATACTTCTTTTGCTTCATCCAATCTAATCAATCTCTTCATACTCGGGTACTCTTGACCTGGCCCTTTTTTAATAGACTTTCAATTTGATTATGAAAGATCCGCCTAGGCCTTCCCCTTCCCATTTCTCCATTTACTTTCGCCATGTAAATCCTTTTTGTCATTCTCCTTTCATCCATTCTTTCGACGTGACCAAACCATGCGAGCATCCCTTTCTCAATCCTTGTCATTACATCTTCTTTCAAACCGCACCTTTCTCTTATCACACTGTTCTTTTCCCATACCCAACTTTCACTTCCATACATTAATGTCGGGACCGGCACTCCATTATGAACAGCCATACGAGCCTTTCTGGACACGCTTTGGCTGTTCATAAAAGTGTGCAAAGCCCCGTTTACATGCTTGCATAAAAATAACGTAGAATATGTTTCAGCCGCGACTTACTATGGGTATTATAAAAGTCGACTTAGGGAGATTACCTGTGACCAATAGGCATCTTAAGGCACGCGAATGGTGGCGGGCAAACTACCAATAACAGCCTTACGCAATCGCAGGCTTAGCGCCCCTAAGCCAGTGCGCTGTGGAGCTCCTCATCATCAACTCATTCGTTCGGTTCATTTTAGTTTGCAAAATAGCGCTGCACGGTGTGCGATATTTTTTTTGTATTTTAAAACACAACGATTGATTACAGTGTGTCCCTCGCATATATCTTGTAGTTGAGTAATTCGAACGGCCAATAAACGTCCCCGTAGTTTACGTAGCGTCACAGAGTGTAAATCTGCGCATTATAATAGCCGAGATATCACATCCCGGGGCTATTGCGTTTCATAGCCCCGTTTGCAGTCCATCCGCAGACAATGAAATATGTCAATTTGAAACACGGGCGGGATAGTTTCAGGTTTCACAAATAAACATTAAAAAATTGTCACATTTCAATGTAGATCTAGGTGAATCTATTCTGTGATCATCATCCTCTTGCCCTTAACCTATTTTTATTTGGGGTCGGCGCAGTATGTTTATTGCGTCCATTGTTAGTTATCATCTCTTCATTCATTCCATTCTTATATATGACAGTTCTCATGCAACCCATCCATCTCTTCTACGGTATTCCACAAGCCAAGGGAATGGCTTTTATCTTCTGTGCCAATGGTACTACTTTCAAACTTCTTTTATAATTTACTAGTGGTCACCCGCGGCTTCACCCGCGTAAATGTCGGTTGTTATATAATAATAATAAATAATAATAATAATAATAAATATTATTACACTCACACCTATCATCTAGCTCAAAGTAAGTAGCCTAAGCACTTGTGTTATGGATACTAGATGACGGACATATTTTTAATATAATTATTTATATAAATGTTGAAAATATACTACATAAACATATACACAACCATGACTCGGAAACAAACATTTGTGGTCATCACAAAGTTTGCCCCTACTAGGATTCGAATCCGGGACCTTTTTTATGAAGGATTAATTCAGGTTTATATTTGTAGTAATTAACTTCATATTTAATATTAATTTTATATTAATTACGTTATCGTCTGACCCAAAGTAAGCTTAAGCGCTTATACATATATTCTGAAAACTAAATGATTTATAGAAAACATATAAAATATACCTAAACACAATAATGACTCTACCAGGTTTCGTACCCGGGCCGATAGCAATCGATCTGACCATTCGATCAAAACGACAAATGGAACTTTGTATGAAAGATGACATGAAAGGGAAAATTTTCTTGTTTCATGTGAGTGACTATTTTATCGGAGAGAGTGATGCAATGCACTGTTGTGCTATAAACTTGCGAGCATCATTAAACAGATTTTCCTCCAAAATGTATTCGCTTGTTGACGGTAGACAAGGTGACATTCTTCCTTATTTGCAGCTCTGAAGTTATACCTATTAACAACTGGGGAATATAACATTTGAATATTTCCTAATTATGATCTCATGGCAGGATATAAAATTGGTTAAAATATTTTTCACCCATTATAGTAAAGGGAAACAGACGGTATCTAAGCCTGTTTACATCCTATACACACCGCAAATTTAAGCGTCGTGACAAATCGCTACGTACGGCAAGGAGTAGGTATCAAAAAGAACACCGTCGTATAGAAAACAATTTTTATAAAAAAATATTTGCCCAATCGTGTGCCCTCAAGGGGGCAGACGAATAATTTCTATTTCAGCCGTCCTTTATTAGAATGCTCGGTTACAACTACTACGGTTACAAATATTTATTAAAAAAACTTTGAAAATACCGTGGAGCACTAAATCATATTTAATAACATTTCTATTTGTCGTACGTGGGTGTTAATTCACCTCTGCCTACCCCTTCAGGGCGTATGGGCGTGATTTATGAAAGTATGTATTTCTGTTTGTCCTATTCTACAAAACGATCTAACATCACCATCATCAGCAGCCCTTTAATGTCCCCACTGCTGGGGCACGGGCCTTCCCTATGGTTAGAAGAATATAGGGAGATTGGGCCATAAACCACCACGCTGGCCCAGTGCAGGTTGGTGGGTATTAACGACTGCAGGTGCAGCCGGGACCAAAGGCTAAACGTGGCTTCCGAAGCACGGAGGAACTCGAGATAATAAATTTTTGGTCACCCATCCAATGACCGCACTGAGCGAAATTGCTTAGTTTACGCAATCGCAGGCCAATCGCGCTATGCCACTGCGCTAACGAGCTCCTCTTATTTTTTACTTGAAATCTTATCAAAACAAGACGTAATAAATGTATTATTTGATTTTTATTTAATTTTGAATATTACTTAATATCTAAAAAATTAATACAAAGAAAGATAGGTCAGAAAAATTTCGAAAAATTATGTTTACAGTTTAAAGACATTTCCTGTTCTCTTATGTAATGTAATCATTTTTCTTACACTCTATAATTGTGTCGCACTATCCTTATAACTGCCGCACTCAGAGACGTCAATTAACTTTAATGAGTATTTAATGTCAAAAATTTTCATTCAAATCAAGACCATAGACCCGGCAAGAATAGCGACTAGTTTTGAATTGTCATTTTTTGACCTTAAGTACTCATTAACGTTATTTGACGTCTCTGAGTGAAGCAGCAATTGCAACACAATTGATAAGATCTTCATACTGTAATCCTGACAGGTCGACGACATTAGTCACTTGATCCGGTCCTACGCTCAACATATGAGTATTCCTTGAAGTCTTTCACAACGGAATGTAACTCATAGTCGAACTGATATGACTATTTTAGGTAGCCTTCTTGAATCATGGGTAAACTGTGGGCGGGCGGAGAGTCACCGCCGCAGGTTTGACGTCATAGATCAGATAGTATTCTGACATAATGATTTGATTGTAGTCTGTTATAAGCGATAAGAGATACATACATACATAAATCACGCTTATATCCCAGAAGGGGAACTAGCATCCACGTTTCGCCAATGAAGTTAGGTCCCATGTCATAAATGGCGAGTCTATTGCCATTCATCGGGCAAAAGTCGTAGTGCATTGCTGGGTGGTATAAGAGGAACGCTGCTGCCCATTCTTCATCACTGATTTATCCTTAGTCGCCTTGTACGACACCCACGGGAGAGATTTGGGGTGGTGACAATTGTATTCTGCTCTGCCGTCACCACACGGCAGAGCAGAATACAAATAATCTGAATATAATATGGGATACCCTATCGAGTAGTGTGGATTTAAAATGTTGTCATTCCAATTACTCTTTTAGTTCACGGGACAGATGTTATCCATGGGATATTGTACTTTTCGATACTTTTCTGTACAATAATTCATCATTATTATTTATTACACAGCTCGATGATGCCTGATCGGTATCGGAAGGGAATACGTACTGCAACGGAGATACCCTGGTAGTAGGGCAGGTAAATGGTCATAATAACTAGATGTGTCAAGTGACGGCAGAGCAGAATGTAATTGTTGTCACCCCTTTATTCTTTACATGCTTGATAAATTAAGATCGAAGCAGAAGAAGCACTGCAAGAATCTGTCTTAAACACTCTGTCCGACTTATGCACCTTTCCCCTAATAATGTATTTGTTCGCACAGCAACTGTATCCAATACGCTTTTCCTTTTACAGTAACCACTTTGGTTTACGGAAATTCGGAATTGCTTACGTCATGGTAGAACTTAATTAATGAGCTTAGATTAGTCTTTGGTTTGTGATAAAATACCGGTGACGTAGAAACATAGTTTAAGTTCAGTAGTCTCTATACCTACCACTTAGCAAAGTACTGCGACTTTTGTGCCCGATAAATGGCAATAGGCTCGCCACCTATTACATGGGACCTAGCATAATTGGCGCAGCGTGGGTGCTAGTTCACCTCTGCCTACCCCTTCGGGGATATAGGCGTGAATTATGTATGTATGTATCTCTATTCAGTAGTTTAAAAAATATGTCAGTCAAGAAATACTTAAAAAGATACATATTTATATTGTTGGCTTATTACATACATACATAGATAAATCACGCCTATATCCCCGAAGGGGTAGGCAGAGGTGAACTAGCACCCACGTTTCGCCAATTATGTTAGGTCCCATGTAATAGGTGGCGAGCCTATTGCCATTTATCGGGCACAAAAGTCGCAGTAAATTGCTATTGCAAGGTGGTATAAGAGGAACGCTGCTGCCCATTCCTCATCATTGATTTATCCTTAGTCGCCTTGTACGACACCCACGGGAGAGATTTGGGGTGGTGACAATTGTATTCTACTCTGCCGTCACCACACGGCCATTAACATTACTTAATAGTTAGAAATACCATTACCACGTCGGGCCTTACCCCCCATACTTACACCAACTGTAAGTCGAGTACACCAGAGCTTTAGGCAGCTTGTCCGTTTCGGCTACCTTCTCCTATATCGCAGAATAAAGCTAGCTGCTATAACGCTGCTACCCATTCCTAGACACAAATTGTATAATATTTACCACATAACTGATAAAACAGACCCTAACTATTTGTAATGACACATTTGTACTCCATGACGTACAAAACACACTCTCACTAACTTTTATCATTTCAAATACTGAATCATAGACCAACAATTGTAGGCGTTGTAGGCGCCATATAATCCTAATACGCCAGACGTCATACGTTCAGCCACCAGATAATGAGCGAAAACCACTCTTATCGCGAAGAAATAAGATAAACGGCCGGTAGGTGATCAATCAATGTGCTGCCACTTGTACGAGGCAAGGTCGCGGTACATATTTGCTCAATGATTGGTCTTTCCTTCCTCAGTGGGTAGGAAATCCGTTATTCGAGCACTATTAATGGCGATTCGCGTCATTCTATATTTAACTGATAACGGTTAAAGGTAGGATCGGCAGAGAAATCGAATCTAATTCATTTAGTTATATGTACTATTTTATTTTAATGAGGGCGGGCCGGTTTGGTCGAATGGTCCGATCGCTGGTTGTCGGCCAAGAGGTCCCGGGTTCAAATCCTGGTAGGGGCAAATTTTTGATGAACACGTATATTTTGTTCCCGAGTCATGGTTGTATAAAAAAATCCTCATCTAGTATCCATAAAAACAAATTAATTAACTATTATTATATATTAATTATGAAACCTATTTTATTTGTAAACCTATTTATAAGCTGCTACTTCTACTGCCTCATGAGTCAAAAAGCGCTATCTCAAAAAAAGCTGTTTTATGGTCGAAATCAGAATCGATACTGACCCGAGCCTGTAAAGTAAGTAAATAATAATTTAAACGTGCTCTTCTATACCTACTACTGGTTATTCTCGTTTAACATTTTATGACTAAGTGCCATTATTTTGCATGAATATGGTCACTTTCTCTTATAGAGAGTGATCCAAAATATCACTCGCCTGTTCAATGATTAATGATTATGACTATTTGCCCACTGGTGTCTAGTAAGCCACCTCAATGACCTCGGAACACATTATAATTACATAACGCAAAATCCTTATGAGTAATACGCGTTTGACGTCCCGCCTCTTGAAGTAGGTATGTAGTTTAAGGAGATAATTAGTAAGTAGGTGTTATGTCTCGACGTGCAAAGTAATCCATTATAACAGTAATTAGAAGACAATAGGCATAGTGACTTGGTTATTATTTCATGGTTAGGTAGATTACGATTTCGAAGCCGCATTTGATGTCGATATAAAATGTTTTCAGCAATTTAGCGAGAGATGGCACCACAATTTTTTATTTTAAAAATTGCGAAATCCTATTGCGATTTAACCTATTTGTTGATTAGGTATGTGTTGTACATTAGACCTTTCATATAGATCTTAAAATAAGAAAGTATGTCACTTTACATAATGTCTATTGGTCGCCAAAGGTCCTTTTTAACTAATAATTAAATGATATAGGTAAATATCTTTTATTTCCTTCTTCATATTATTTAATTATTTGTTTCATACAAAGATTTTGGGGTTAGAAAAAGAATTTCGAAAAATTATGATCTTGAGGCGGGAATCGAACCCGCGTCCGCTGCTATCTTGAGGCGGGAATCGAACCCGCGTCCGCGTCGGCCACCCAAGACACTTGGTGTCTTGGGTGGCCGAGCGGTCAGGCACCTGCCCGGATAGCAGCGGACGCGGGTTCGATTCCCGCCTCAAGATCATAATTTTTCGAAATTCTTTTTCTAACCCCAAAATCTTTGTACTAATTTTTCTAACATTTATATAATGTTAATATTAAAATCGAATAGTTTATTTGTTTCATTTTACTTAAATCATGTATACATAAATCACGATTTTTTCATCAACTAAAACATAGGTCGAGGTGAATTAACATCTACGTTGGAGGTGGTGGCACATGTATTCTGCTTTGCCGTCACGACACGGTGAATAATCTATACTAATATTGTAAAGCTAAAGAGTTTGTTTGTTTGTTCGGTTAAACGCCCTAATCTACTGGTTCAAATTGAAAAATTATTTTTGTGTTGGATAGTCCATTTATTGATGAAGGCTATAGGCTATATAACAACCGACATTAACGCGAGTGAAGCCACGGGCAGCCACTAGTAATTAATAATATGCAGACGAATAAAACTATATGGTACCAAAATGGTCATAATGTGATAAATTAATAAAAAGAACACACAAGGATACATTAATATCGAATTTAAAATCTTAGTCATATAGATTTATAATTAATAACTACCACATTTTGAATGTAAATGAAAACTGTAACATTTGATGAATGCTCCGTAATACCTGTGTGACTCATTATACTGATGGCGATTAATTAAAGACATCTGCTAATATACCGAGTTCTCAATCAAAAACCAATTCATACAGCGTAATGTTTATTTGAGTGCTTTTATCGTGAGCTAAAGCGACTGAATCAATAATACGACTCCTGTGCCTCCAGCACGAAGTTTTCGAAGTTTCGTATCGTAACTAATCGTATCGACAATGCACTTAATGTATGAATATATTACCGGTTTCAATCATGTTTTACAACGACAGTTTCAAAATTTTTTTTGTACTCTCGTAAGTTTTCACTCCAACAAACTTTCGCATTCCTTTAAATAGGTATAGTTCTTATGGTATAAGATGAGCTTTCCATATGTGTGAGTGCACACGGATAGTGTAAAGTGAGATGTGGCCAGCCACCGTAGCACAAGACTTGTACAAAAATGTCCTTGGGGAAAAAACATTTTCCTCTTGCTCTAACTCAAACTAAATCCCGAGACAAGACACTGTCAAGTGGTGGAAAGAGATTTCCGTCAACTGTCAATACTCTGCTTCGCACTTTCCGTTGTACCGCTAGCAGCTACGTATATTACTAATATTTTTAATTTTTAATTAGGTATTAGTGAAATTTTTAACCACATTGAAAATATATGGTCAATGATTGTGACCATGCAGTAAAAGAAGAAAAAGCATTTAATGGTCGCGACATCGCTATTGATAGTTTTACGGAGCGCTACATCATCGCACAGGCTCTGATGTGTCATCAGATGAGAGTGAAGATGAAGATAGTGAAGATTCAATGACCGATTTAGAAGAGTTATAATATATTTTTTAATAAGTTATGGTCATAAATAGTGTTTTACCAGACTGCGGTGAAGCCGGAGGATGGTTAAGTGTTTGTGTGTAGGTATGTCCGTTCCTATATACGTTCGTAACTACTCAATAACTTGCTTTCTAATAAAAAAATATTTAGTTTTTTTTTATATATTTAATTATATTATTTTTTTACTAACCCCACTTTTGCGATCACTCACACAAATGCAAATCTCATCTTATGCCAAAAGAACTATAGCCATCCTTCATTAGTTTCAACGCCAAACGTCAAAAACAAAAGTCACGGAAAGCGTTCATAAACCAAACAAATATTTTATCAGCTATTAACGTTGATTTTATTTATTTATTTATTTATTTATTTATTTATTTAATCTTTATTGTACACAAAAGTTACAAATGGCGGACTTAATGCCATAAGGCATTCTCTACCAGTCAACCGAAAAGCTGAGTACAGAAATATTAGTTGGCGGTGCAGAAAGTGTATAACGTTATGTAAATAAATGACCTTAAATCAAAGCTTCCTTACAAAATTTATGATTACCTACTTATACTTACATAAATAAGTTAATATACATAGGTTACTTAATGAATACACATATGTTATACATATACTTACAATAATAAATACGAACTATATTTATAATAAATATAATAAGAATACATACTATATATTTATGTCAGATAATTAAAGAGAGATTTGTGTAACAGATTCCAAATAGTGATTGCGCACCAAGTGTTTAAAAGCAAGTTTATTTTTTGCCCTTTGTATATGAGGTGGGAGTGCGTTCCAGAGTCGTATTGCTTGAAGAGTGAAGGAGTTGGAAATAAAACCAGTACGGTGGAAAAGCATTGAGAGTGTTAGTTTGCTGTCTGATCGAAGGTTACGGTCATGAGAAGCACCCAGATATTGAAACTTACATTTCAGGTATCCAGGCGCATATGGATCTTTAATAATGGAATAAAGTGTAGATAGGATCCTTAAGTCCCGTCGTTGGCGAATCGTAAGCCATTTAAGCTTACGCCTATATGAAGAAATATGGTCGTATTTACGTAGTCCATAAATGAAGCGAATGCAACTATTGAGTAAGCGATCCAATTTGTTGAGAAGTTCCTGAGTAATGTCAGTGTAACACACATCTGCATAATCGAAAATAGGGAGAATGGTGGATTGAACTAAGAGGATCTTTGTAGAGATTGGTAGAAAATGTTTGAGATGATATAAAGACCTTAGAATACCAATGACTTTTCGACTTATGCATTCAACCTGGGGCCGCCAGCTCAATGTGCTGTCAATGCGTAAACCCAAATTCACGACGTTATGCACAAGCTGAATCGACGTACTACCATAGGAGAGGGGTGCAACAGTAGTCATGTCAAGTTTGGATAAAGTACGGGAGCTACCCACAATGATTCCTTGGCATTTGCTCGGGTTGACACAGATTCCGAACTTATGTGACCAATCAGCAATTTTTAAGAGATCTTCATTAATAGCTTGCACTGCATCAGCCAGATCATCCAACTCAGCTTGCGCATAGATCTGTAGATCGTCTGCATACAGATGGTGAGAGTTGCTGAGAATAGGACAAATGAGGTTGATAAAAACTGAAAAGAGAAGAGGAGATAGTATGCCGCCTTGGGGAACGCCAGCCGCTAAATCGCACCACTCAGACAACGAATCGTTAGCACGAACCGCTTGCTTGCGACCCCGAAGATAAGAGGAGAACCAATCAAGTTCCGGAGTATTGACTCGCAAATGTGAGAGGATAGCAAGAAGAATATCATGATCAACGGCGTTGAAAGCGTTGGAAAAGTCAATTAGTACTAATACCGTTAATCGCGAATCCTCCATGCCCTCACGCATGTCTTCGGTGACTTTCAACAATGCCGTCGTCGTACTGTGACCAGGCCGGAAACCAGACTGGTACTGAGAGAGGACATTGTGTTGAAAGAGAAAGGCCGATAGTTGGCGGTGAACAACTGCTTCAAGAATTTTAGATAGGAAGGGTAATATAGAAATGGGTCTGAAGTGATTGAGCAATGTCGGATTATTGCGCTTGGGAAGAGGCAACACATGTGCCCCACGCCAAGCAGAGGGGAAAAAGCCGGATGCAAGTGAAGTGTTGATAATGTGAGTTGTTATTGGGAGAAAAGCATCTAAGCAGGATAAAATCATCTGCCGGCTAATGTCATCATGGCCAACCGCCTTCGACTTAAGGGACATAACTATTTTGCGAATCTCAGACTCCGAAACCGATGAAAAAAAGAAATCATTAGATGGTTGGCTGCACAAGAAAGGTAAATCGTTAATAGCATTAGTCTTATCCAACAATCTAGAGTTGGAACTCGCTGAAAAATGTTGGTTAATATCGTCGAGGGTGTAAGAGGCAGGAATGGAATTCGTCTGCTTTTTAATTAAACCGAGAGTTTTTAGAAATTTCCATGTGTCAGCTGGCGATGAATTAGTTAAGTTGTCGTGAAAGTAACGGCGTTTGGAAGCTCTCACCATCTGATTACATCGATTCCTGCTGGACTTAAAGATAGCCCAGTTTTCCGCTGTCCTACAACGTTTAAATCTAACGAACGCCTTGTTACGCCTTCTCATAGCCATACGCACTAAATCAGTAATCCAGGGTGCGGGTGGTCTTTTTAATTTTACTGTGCGTAAAGGAGCGTGCTTGTCGAAAAAAGAGAGCAAAGTTTTAGAGAAGGTCTCAATCATGTTATCGACACTAGTGGCTGTTAGAACCCCAGACCAGTCAATAGAGGAGGCACCGCGCGAGAGTTTGTCAAGATCCAGTCTCGCAAAGTTTCGCAACTTGACAAATTCACAAGATCGTTTGGGAGGTTTGATGTTGTAGGTTAAGAAAATGATTTTATGGTAATTAAAAGATTTTAATAAGTATACTTTAAGTGAATGTGTTTATAGTGTTAATTAAATTATAATTACCGAATAAATATTAATAATTTACTATTAAAATTTTAGAATTCATTTTTGTTTTGGTTTTAGTGCTTTCTCGATACGATTACGATTCGAACCTTCGAAAAGTTCGTACTTGGGGCACTGATAAGCAATTTGAAGAATGCAGTCCAATTGAAATCCTTTAGTCACAAAACGTATATATTAAACTTTTTCACTTTACCACCTGTCATTATAGCTTATAAAGACTTGGGAAAGTCCAATCGCAGCATTTAAATCAACAAAATGCGTTACGTTTTTTTTCTCAATGCGTCTTTCAAGGCTTTGTCGATTGTTTACGCTGCTTTCGTAAATATAAACAGGTAATTGGATTTAAATGACTGCGTACTATTTTGTTGATTGGTGGATATTAAAGACTGCAGATGCAGCCGGGACCAATGGCTGCATCTTACTCTTACCGTTACAGGACTATAACTAAAAAAGTAATTGATAAAAAGGGAAGAAAATTTTAAAGAAAACTTCGAATATTCTCTTATTTTATCAATAACAAGATCAATTCTCAGTAATTTAAGTAGTTTTCGTATATGTCTCTTGTGTAATTTAACATTGTAAAGTTCACACAAATAATGACGAAAAAATCATCAATGTGTATTGTTTGATTAAATAAACTCATCGTCATCTTTACAATATTGCACATTTCAATGTTTCGCTACTAGACAAAGTTGTGTGCAAAGCCTTGTGATCTTATTGCGAACAGAATAATAAAGGCACACGTTTCGACATAACATAGAGCTTTCTTGACGGACACAACCCACGCTGTCTGTAAGCCTACACGATATCAGACACGCATCGGGGATGTTCAGTGGCTAATGAGGTCATTACACTCTAATATTTTGGATCACGTTATAAGGTGTTGACTCGTACCATCTGAATATACGTAATAGGAGACGATTGTATATTTCGAAAGAATTAGATAATACATACATATAGCTGATCCTATAACAGGATCCGCTATATTTTTTTATTATGCATATAAAAAAAAATGCATTATTTTTTTCAATTTCTTTGCTTCCAATAACTTCGTCAAATCATCACTTCAGCAATGGAGAGAAATGACAATTTTCTTCGAGTCTTAGACGTACACATAGCTCGGCGTCTCTCGACTATTCATAACTTTCTCCCACAGGGGTAGGCAGAGATCACTTCTATCCGTCTTTCGCTTCATCCAATTTCATTAATGCATGCCCGTCGGTTTGACTACGGTACGTCGGTACTATTGACGTGTCCCTTTTTAAATACCTACCTAGACTTTCAATTTGAATGAAAGATCCGTCTTGGCCTTCCCCTTCCCATTTCTCCTTTCACTTCTGACAGTGAATCCTTTTGCATTCTCCTTTGATTCGTTCTTTCTATTTGACCAAACCATGCGAGCATCCCTTTTCCAAATCTTGTCATTTTTTTAAACCAAACTCGATAATACCCTTTCTGGAAGTATTGCATAAACATTGCTGCCATTTTTTACTTAGAATTATTTCAATTTCCTTATATCAACATAAGTTACCAAATGTAATAATTATGGTTTAGGCGCCGTCGTTGCCATAAAACAATATAAATCATCTTTAACAAAAAAATGTACATAACCCTTTTTCAATGACATATCGCCTTATGCAGTGTAAGGTAATAAAGTGTAGGCACGCTAGTAGGTGTCTTCCGACCTTGTTTTAAGAGCGAAAATAGCTGCATAGGAGATTTCCATTTAAGCCCTTATTCACGGTCAAATAATGTCATCGTTAATTGCCCAGGGTATATTATTCAATGTCTGGTTTTAAAAATTGGTATTTGTTTTCTCCACTGGAGTACCAGAAAAAATGTTGAAAAAATGTTGGTGAAGCAGCAAGAACAGTCCCTGGTTTACCCCTAGTCCTTTAACGTCAGCTTTTTCACTGCATATTGTGCGCTTAGGTCTACTACGTTATAGTTGAAAGTCTTTCTTTCTATTCACTGCACATCAAAATATAGATAATGAAATTATTAGCTATGATCGAAAAAATGTTTTTGTAGCCTGTCCTTCCAACAATATTATTATACCATTTTGATGTCAATTGAAAACCAATCCCCTGACTATTGGATTCGGATTATGAAATCGCGTAAGCACAATCATTTGTTTCGATCCACATTTCGGCGACTTAAAGGTTGACTGCTGCCCATTAACATTTCAAAACGAAGTAGGTACGTAAGAAAAACTTGATTACAAGTGAAAAGCGACCTAATGGCTGGCCCAAACGGAGATAATTTCATACAAATTGCAACTCGAAACGTAAATTACGATCGTCACACGCACAGACGCAGATAGCAGTGCATGATCTTAATGACAATTATTATTGGCTGCCGGTATGCAGAAATGATCCAGTGCTGAGCTTACTTGTACCTTTCCAACGAATTATCTGCTTAATGAATTTAATTGTTTAAGTAGAATCCGACTGGCATATTACTTGGGATTTGCTCCGACCAGTTTTTGTTTTAATAGATTTACAGTAACTGTACCTACTCACTATTGTACTTAGTTTACGTTTGATGATAAAGAAACTCCTTAGGTACTGAACGCAATTCGACGAACGAACACTTGTGAAATCTGTAATCGTTGAACGCATTCAAAAATATCAAGTTTGGTAATAATAAAATTTTTCACTTCTCATGCTCTGAAAGTGCTTGTTTGTGCAGGATATAGGCTGCACAAAATCGAATTTTGTGCTCTAGAGCATTAACGTATCTAATCATAAAAGTATCTATATTAAGGCAAAGAAAATGAGCTATGCAGCCAAACTCAATAAGAAATTTAGACAGAATTTGTAATTTTTAATATTTACTTAAATTTATTTGCCTAATGTGTTTTTTAAGACATAAAAGATATTAAAATTTTAATTCAAGTAGGTACGGTAAGTATTAAATTAATTTAAGAAAATTATTATTCCAAAATTATTTAATACTTGGCTGTTTTAGTCTGCAGCCCAAGCCTAATATCAATGGGAAAAACAATTTCCTTTAGTATTCAAAATTGTAATAATTTTAGTTTTAATGTTAAGATAAATTACTGTTTTATTTCCTCGCAATCGAAGTGAAAAGCAGAGTTTCTAACTCGTCCACAAAACCATTTTTATCCTCGACATTACTATCAACCCTCGCCTTCGGCTCGGGCTGCTAAAAGTCTCGGACAAAAATGATTCGTTTTGTGCACTTGATGGAAAATCTACTATTATTCGATATTTGAAATTGATTGCATCAGGAATGAAACACGTAAAGGGAGGATATGGTTATGAACGAATGGGGTGATAAAAGAACTCAAAAACAAAGAAGATATAGATAAGAGATGTAGGTGAACCGAAACAGTAGGCATTGTAATGATATAGTGTTATGTATTTATATTATTTAGTCATCAAAATTGTTAAAATACATTATGTATTTTAACGTAGATTTCATGTAGGTAACACAAATGGTTTCAAACAATCTTTCGAATGCAGTGTCTTCGTATTACATGGTTTCGCGTGCCCTCTCATTACGACCACCTAACCTTCTTCCGAGATCTCCATAAATGGCCAATATTTATTTATAAGCTAACGAGGAAGTAGGAGCAAGAAAATTTGAATATTAAATTAAAATACGACTGTCTCTTATGTCATCGTGATTAAATAAGCGAAAGCTTCGATCCTTTGAGACAACAACCCAAAAAGTCATTGATAAAACATTGCAAATAGAGATGATTTGAAATTTTAAATTACTTATTTGTTAATTCTAGTTTGGGAATCTTTTTCTTGCATTCACACCTATCATCTAGCCCAAAGTAAGTAGCATAGCACTTGTGTTAATATAATTGTCTTTACCCCTGCCTCTCTCGTGGGTGTCGTACAAGTCGACTTAGCGTTGTAAGTTCTAATATAACGAGGAATGGGCAGCAGCGTTCAGAAAGCTATGTTGGCAGAAGAATGTTAGACATGAACGTGGAAGGACGTAGAAGGAGAGGAAGACCAAAGAAGAGATGGATGGATTGTGTAAAGGAGGACATGATAGCGATAGGAGTGGATGAGAAATTGGTGAAGGATCGAAAGGAGTGGAAGAAGAAGACATGTTGTGCCGACTCCGCTTAGAGCGGGCTAAGGACAGGAAGAAGGGCAGCAGCGTTCCCTGTGCACTATATGTACCCTGAGCAAACGCGGGTGTTAAAACACCTCTGCTGTGTTCGGATCTATTGTAATAATCGTCTCTGAGAGCTGAACAGACTAACGTTGTTTGCCCTTATCACTTATGGGTGTAGTAAAAAAAATAGCCTACGACCTCAGACCACCAGACCTACGAAATATCCACAAAAAAATTAATAAAAATCCGTCAAGCCGTTTCAGAAGAGTTCGATAACAAACACCTATAGATATCCTTCATAAATCACTAGCACCTTTCCGATGTGATGATGATATGAATCAAGAGGGTGTGGATGGTTTGATGACATCTTACCGATATGAATAGAAGAGGAAACATACTGTGCCGACTCCAGATAGACTGGGAACAGGGCAGTAGAAGGAGATAGTATGAAGTAAGCAGCTTAATTGGGTACGAAATACACACTCGTGCCAAATAAAGTGCCATCAATATCCTAAATCCTTGCACCTAACAATCCGCTTTCACTCCGCCGACACAGGAAACCACTCAAACGCGACACTTATCTCACTTACAATGAGCAATTTATCATAAGTCGCTTTTAGGTGTTACACTTACCTACTAACGAAAGGAGAGAGTCAGACTTATGACCTTGATACCAATTTGCACCATCACATATTACTATTGGTGTCACTTTTTTTTAGTCTGACCTGTGTGTATGCAAATAATGGACCGCCGAACTATGAGTACATCAACCTTGCCGCCCACTGCTCGTGAATCAATCCGTGCACCGAGCTCGCAATACTATCGTCTACTCGGCACTGGTGCCTTACCATGTAATACATACAGTGTTTGTGGGTATAATGGCTGGTGATGATGAAGATTTTTTTTTTATTGGGGCCAATACAGCTTTGTCATATCATAAGTCGCTTTACTCGTCTTACCCCCGAATACAGAAACGCTACTTAAATTTTGAGCACTGCTTATAATGTTAAGTGGACATTACCTGTCAGAATTTGTATGGAAAAACGTCAATTTTGACAATACTTAAATGTTAAGCAGGACTCAAACTTTGAGTAGCGTTTCTGTATTCGGGGTTAACTGGCCGTGTGGTGACGGCAGAGTAGAAGAATTTTGACCACCCCAAATCTCTCCCGCGGGTGTCATACAAGGCGACTAACTGCCGCACTCAGAGACGTCAAATAACGTTGATGAGTATTTAATGTCAAAAAATGATGTCAAAAAAAAATTTAATGAGATTTTTTGACATTAAGTACTCATTAAAGTTGTTTGACGTCTCTGAGTGCGGCAGTAAGGGTTAAAACAGTGAAATAGGCGTCATTTATGTATGTATGTTTACGCCGGCAAAGCATTCTCTTCTCCTGTATCTCTGTATTTTACAATTGTCATCACCCAATTCTTTCATTCATCAGGTATGGTTTGTGCCCAGCAGTGGTGACTATAATGGCTGGTGGTGATGATTATATTTTTTTTTATCCGGGCCAATACAGCCTTATCTTATCATCGTATAACTGAAGACTGTTGTTAGCTTCCAGCGTCTGGTCATCTAGAATAACACTTCTTCGTCTCATCTTCGGCTCAATCACATCACACCACCAGCCCTATAATGTCCCCACTGCTGGGGACAGGCCATCCCTATGGATGAAAGAATATAGGGCGAATGGGCTAAAACCCACCACGCTGGCCCAGTGCGGGTTGATGGGTATCAACGACTGCAGATGCAGCCGGGACCAACGTGAGGACTAACGTACCTTTCTAAGCATGGAGGATGTCGAGATAATACATTTTTGGTCACCCATCCACTGACCGGCCTTAGCGAATATTGCTTAGTTTATGCAATCGCAGGCCAAGCGCACTATGCCACTGCGCTAGCGAGATCCTTTGGCTCAACCGCTGCAGTTTTATCCGCAGACCCTCGAATACAGAAACGCTACTCAAAGTTTGGGTCCTGCTTAAACTTTTAACAAATTGACGTTTTTCCATACAAATTCTGACAAGTATTGTCCACTTAATTTTTGAAGTAGTGCTCAAAATTTGAGTAGCGTTTCTGTATTCGGGGAGAATCTCCTTTCTTATCACGCTCATATTGTACAAATAAAAATCGATTAACAAACATATTTGCTCCGATCCGTCCACGTATTTCCTTAAACATTTTATGGTCTCTCCAATTTGTTCACAATCAAGTAAGCTTTGGTCCGCTTATTTTCCGAATATGAAATGACATGGGTCGTCGACAAATCGTCACCGCTCAATCGACACAATCATTATCTTTATTGTCAGTTTGTTCCTTTATGCATGTTGTATCCGCATAACGTAATCGGTGTGACAGGTAATATAAGTAGTGTGTTCCAAATTGTGACAGTATTTTGCACTTAATTAGTCAAGGGAACACTGTCTGTAACGGGTACTTTTATAAACAAATTATTCCCTCAATCTAACTTGTTACTTCCCACCCCATGCAAAACGGAGCGTATAGTTGGGCCTCTGCCTAAATGATATATCGATGGCAGTAAGACGATGAAGATAAATATCTCTATAGAGCTCTAATGAAGCTCGCTAGCGCAGTGGTATAGCGCGCTTGACTTACGATGGCTTAAACTAAACAATATTCACTAAGGCATAACATGATTTTTATTTAATGTTTTCTTATATTTGCACGAGCACTACACATTTGAAATAAAACAACTTTTACGGATAAGACTCGCGTATAATTTTTTTTGTTTCGATAACTTTAAAGTGATCGAAACGTCGGGTTAAATAACTAACATGCCAAACACCTAATTATACGCGAGTCTTATCCGTAAAAGTTGTTTTATTTCAAATGATTTTTATTGGTAAAACGAGGGTTTTAATTCACCTCTGCCTATACTTTCAGCAATAAATAGGTGTAAATTATTATTTATTTAATCAATGTATTTCTTTCTTTCCCTTTCCATCCATATGTAAAGCGTGAGTCTCAGCAGTGGGAACATTAAAATGATAATGTTGATTTGCTTGTGTTATGCAATATTTTAAACGAAAATATTTGCGGCATGTACTTTACCTGTATGTTTCATATAATGTTATTATCGAGGACTGTGTTCATTTAACAATAGCAGTCTCAACTTTACGACCGCCCACGCAAACGGCATGTAGGTAACAGCGATTTGTCAAACACAAATTGTTAGCAATAAAAATCACTTTACAAATAGCATTCGTTTAGAAACATTATTAATGCTCATTTTCACTTTAGCGACACGTTTGGGGCTAGAATTCTGTCATTGTGTGTAAATTCAATTAATTTTTAGGCGTTTGTTGTGATTGTGAAACATAGGAGTAATTGATGTGGCGAAACTGAAAATTGTGTCGGTAAATTATGGGTAAAGTTTACTGTCATCCGTAGTACAGTACTACGGATGACAGTAAACTTTACCCTGTTAAAAAATGTTTATCATTTTGATACTTGATACTATTAAGTATCAAAATGATAAACATTTTAGTGTTTATCATTTTGATACTTAATAGTCCACTGTGAAGGAAGTGTAGGTTTTGGGGTAGGTACTCTTAATGTTAATTATCCACGTAAGTATCACTTTTATTAATTTATATACAGCTATATTTCATGACAATTCTAAGCGAAACTGCACTTGCCACTATTCAATCAGGCTCCTCGATCGAACGATCCAAATAATACTTACATACACAAATCACGACTCTTGAATAGGCGGAGTAGGCAGAGGTGAATTAAAAACCACGTTTCGCCAATTATGTTAGGTCCCATGTAATAGGTTGCGAGCCTATTGCCATTTATGGGGCACGACAATCGCAATACCTTGCTAGGTGGCATAAGGGGAACGCTGCTGCCCATTCCTCATCACTGGTTTGACCCTTAGTCGAATCTGTGTTCGAATGTGATTGAATCAAAAAGATTATTCCGATTTTGAGAATGCCATTCAATTTCCGTTGCCACCAGTACCTTATCAAGAAATCATGATCACCTATAAACTATTAAGCAAATACAATTACCGTGGGAGATCGGCCGTAATAAAACGGCCTTTGTGACTACAACGGATGCGTCAAATCACTAATTACACAATGCAAGTAGGTACATCTTATCTTAATACCGTTCAGGGGATTTTACCGGGCAAAGTTTGACGTGAGTAGCAAAACATACCGCTGGCCACACGTTGCGATGCGAATCAAAACAGTCTAAAAAATGCACGCGTCAACAGAACAACGCAGCTTTATGGAGGCGAATCTTTTTTGTGACTATTCTTGGATTCTTCGTACGGGTAGCGGAACTATTGCCTGATAGAAGTAGGTGTGTTGAATGGAGACCGCGTAAGGGGAGCTGGAAGCAGGCTAAAGGATCCCCATGGCCATCCCCATGGCCACAGGTACACGCGTACCTAGCATAGGTATCAGTCTCACACAAACAATGTTACTAATACTATTACTGTGTCAGCTTTTATGTTACTACTGTTTGTGATGTAAAATAAAGATTTATTATTATTATTATTTTACATACACAAATCACGCCTATTTATCCCAGAAGGGGAAGACAGAGGCGAATTAACACTAACGTTTTTTGATCAATTTTTTTTTTATTTGCAAGTAAACCCATAACTTAAATGGTCCTTCGTACAGGATTTAAAAATTAAGAAAATTGTCCAATACTCGTATATCAGTAAGTACTCATGCATAGTGCCAAGTTGACCTACATCGATTAATCGTTTTCATCTCAGCTAGAATAATAAATTAGCAACTCTTTTAATTAGCGACAAGAAATTGCTACCGTTTCCAATAAACCCGACTCAAACCAGTATTCAAATGAACAATAAAAATGCTCACACTTATATCATGAAACTTATACACAACGATGAGACAAAGCAAATAATATGCACTAGAGATCACAATTGCAGATATAACAGAAGATGGAATTTGAATCGAGGTAATTTTGCGTAACAAGGTGGAAACAGGAAATTCAGGCCGGTCCACTGGTATAAAAGGCGAGCGATCATTAAGGGGCAAGTCGTGCGAAATTAGCGATTTTTTCCTCGGCACCCGCCGGGAGTGCAGTCTACTCCATGCAACTTTGGCATTTAATGAATCTACCTTTACCTTTGGTAGTATGGTGGACTCGAAGATATTGTTACTTAGCAATCTTTAACATTGACTTATTAATCTTTAGTCCATTAATGTGACAAATATGGAAGAAGGCTGTAATCTTCTGTAATGGGATAATATTATGCGTTCGGTACCTATGTTTCCTACTATTCGTCCATCATTTATAAATCCATGATACCAGAATTCAAGTTCCAGCTTCTAGTGATGTAGAAAAGTGACGTAAAAAATATTCAGAGACAACATCGGCATGACAACATTAAAATTCATACTGCTTAAAGGTTTGTCTTAGGTTTTAAAAGCGACGGACTCGCATGACTGTAGACTGGAAGACTGTCACCCGTATTCACAAACAATACTTGTATAAGTAAAGAAGCAACACTGTGCGAAGTAAGACATTTTTCCGAATGCGTTTTGCCACTCAAGTCTATGAATAGGTTTTTGGGACTTTGTGCGCAAACGCACCTCATAGTAATGTTTTTAAATACGGGTGTATAAGTCTTACATACATAGGTACATATATGGTTACATATATGGTACATAGCACACCACGCTGGCCCATTGCCAATTGGGATTACCCCAATCAAAGCCAACGTAGAGATAAATATCCTTTGGGTGTTTTATTTTTTAAGTTAGACAAGCTCTTGCCTTTCATCTCACCTGATGGTAAGTGACGATAAGGGCTGAAGATGGAATCGAGCTTCACCTGGAACCCTCAACCTCAGAGGGGCTGGCTATCTTATCACACATTGTCGGAACACAATAATGCTGTTAACATTATTATTATGGCGACAGATTTTGATAAGATGGTGGTAGCTAGCCAGGCGGACTTCAAAGAAGTCCTACCACCAACCAAACTGAGCACAAATTTGTACCCCCCTGGGGATCGAACCCGGGACCTCTGGATCTTCATACCGGTGGGCGAACCACTGGACCACGGAGGCGGTCTAAAGGTTGCGGTGTGCCACTAGACTAGTAACCAAATTCAAATTTATGTGTATTTCTTAACTTCTTAATGTGTTTATTTATTACACACACTTAGCAATAAGTCAATCCTGTTAAAACTGCAAGATAATTGGCTTAAAATTTAAATGACCTGTAGCAGAGACACTTTGCAATTTTGTGTTAAACGGAGGCTTTACTTAGCAATGCATGGGTTTTCCTTAAGAGGGTTAGGTCCAGAGTAATAGATATTAAACTTGTATGTGACTGAATTCGTTAGCGCAATAGCTTGCGCGCTTGCTCTGCTTGCGTAAACTAAGCAATGTTCGCCAAAGTCGGTCATTCGATGGGTGACCAAAAATATGCTGGCTCGGGTTCTTCCGTATTTCGGAAGGCACGGTAACTGTTGCCAAAACAAAACAGTTAAATTGGTACTTAGAAAATTAAGAGATATTTAGTACAGAAGCAGTTATAATAAATAAGATGTAATTGGTTCGATTTATCAATGTTCTGAATCTAACTCGCATGTCTACAGTCACCAGCTAGCTGTTGCAGATTGTAAGGAAATGGTAGTGAAGCAATTAGTTCAGTCACCGATAAACAGTGATTTGCCATAATGTTCTCTACCGGCGTTTGTTAAGTGTTTCTCAGGCATGAGACATTGATATTGTTGGCGACAATCACAGCTTTTCAATGTCATTACTCTGCTTGCTCTATTTAACCTCTATGTAGGTAAGCCTTATTACGTAAATGTAGAATGTGGTTGTTGTTAATAATGATGTTAACAACAACAAACGATAGGTTTATTATTTATCGTGTTTTTAAAAGCAGAAAATAATTAAGGACGATGTTCTTAATCCTTGCATTCGAATATATCCTAGAAGATTTTTAAACAACGGGACCAGCGAAAAAGACTAATCAAAGTTCAAATCAAAAGCGTTTGGTTATAAGTAATATTATTAAATTAAAATGCTGAGCCGAGAATAAAAGCAAGAAAATTTTTATTTTATATAAACTTTCCGCAAAATGAATAATAAATATTTGGCGCACTGATAAGCATAATAAAACAGTGCGAAAGCAAACAGTGTATGTGTACCAGATCGCCATACGACGGGCAACCGCACTCAAATTGGTTGGTGAAAATAGAAGTGAGCATTATCTTAATAAATTAATTATGGAGAAGGAGGAGTTCGCTAGCGCAGTGGAATAGCGCGCTCGGCCAGCGATTGCGTAATCTAAGTGACGTTCGCTAAGACCGGTCATTGGATGGGTGACCGAAAATTTACTATCGCAAGATCCTCCGTGCTTCGGAAGGCACTAATACGCACTGGGCGAGAGTGGTGGGTATGACCCATTCTCTCTATATTCTTCTATCCATAGGGAAAACCTGTGCCCCAGCAGTGGAGACGAAAAAGGCTGGTGATGATGATGATGATGATGAATTAATTATACGAAGTTCACTATTTTCATTAGAACATTTCAATTTTAAAATAGTTATTTGTTGTACGTGAGTGCAAAGTTGTTTTTTAACCGCGTGCTCAATTTTGATGACCGAGCTAGCGAAGGATTCTAAAATTGAACGAGCGTAGCGAGTGATTCAAAAATTAGAATCCTGAGCGATAGCAAGGGAATCAAAAGAGCACAAGGTGAAAAATCTTTGCACTCGAGTGCAACACGTAACTTTTCATCCCCCCCAACGAGGAAATTGCAAATCCAAAAAAATAATACAATCACAACAGTTTTTGTTTTCACCCAGAAACTTCTACAACACCCTCCCATTAACCCAAACACACTCTCAACACCCACCCAGAAACACCCACAACATTCACACCCGCAATACACACCCATCCACTCAGACACACCCAAAAAACACCCATCCACTCAGACACACCCAAAAAACACCCATTCACCCAGAAACACACACAAAACACTCATTCACCCAGAAACACCCACAAAACACCCATTCACCCAGAAACACCCACAAAACACCCATTCACCCAGAAACACCCACAAAACACCCATTCACCCAGAAACACCCACAAAACACCGATTAACCCAGAAACACCCACAAAACACCCATTCACCCAGAAACACCTACATAACACCCAATCACACCCAAAAAAACACTCAATCACCCAGAAACACCCACAAACCACCTAATCACACCCAAAAAACACCCAATCACCCAGAAACACCCTAAATACTCACCCATCCATTCGGACACACCCACAAAAACCCATTCACCCAGACACACCCACAAAACACGCATTCACCTAGACACACCCACAAAACACCCATTCACCCAGACACACTTCCAACAGCCACCCATCCACCCAGCCACACCCGCAACATTCATCCAGACACACCTGTAAGTACCTAATAAAAATTACCGTCCCTAATGGAGTTCCGAGACGGTCAATCAGCTTGAGTCAAGCACGTTGACTTTCAGTATGTTTTTGTTCCGTTGCTAGCGTAAACAAATCAAACAGACCTAAAAAGCTTTTAAATGCTTGACTCAAGCATCTAGCAAGCGTGGTAGACGATCAAAATGTTTAAAGCAAGATTGACGCCAAGCTGATTGACCGTCACGGAACTCCTAGGTTTTAACAAATTTATGACGTGAAAAGAAAATGGCGCGCGCAAAGCAAATTAAAAATTTCGGCACCATGGAGGTAGAAATAAATATGTATAATGATGTTTTGAATTCACAAACTCATTGCACACGATGTTCTAAATTCAAATTTACTTTAACCTCTAGAGGATAAAAACGGCTTTTGCACTCAGATATCGAAGAGCAAAAACGCTTTTTCCGAGATGGTGGGATGAAATAGTAGATTTTCCATCAAGTGCACAAAACGAATCATTTTTGTCCGAGACTTTTAGCAGCCCGAGCCGAAGGCGAGGGCTGATAGTAATGTCGAGGATAAAAATGGTTTTGTGGACGAGGTAGAAACTCTGCTTTTCACTTTGATTGCGAGGAAATAATACAGTAGTTTATCATAACATTTCATAAAATTCAAACTAAAATTAGTACAATTTTGAATACTGAAGGAAATTGTTTTTCCCATTGGTATTAGGCTTGGGCTGCAGACCTATACAGCCAAGTATTAAATTAATTTTAAAATAATAATTTTCTTAAGTTAATTTAATAACCTACCGTACCTACTTAAATTAAAATTATGTCTTAAAAAACGCATTAGGCAAATAAATTTAAGTAAATAATAAAATTACAAATTCTATCTCTCAATTTCTTATTGTGTTTGGCTGCATTGCTCACTTTCTTTGCCTTAATAGAGACACATTTATGAGTAGATACGTTAATGCTCTAGAGCACAAAAATCGATTTTGTGCAGCCTATATCCTGCACAAATAAGCACTTTCAGAGCATGAGAAGTGAAAAATATATTATTAATATGTCAGAAAATATCGAAACACAATTCAGTCCAAGGATTTCCCGAAATTATTATTTTGATTTTTATTTCAACATATTATATTCTATTCGATTTTTATTTTAACATCATATAAATGTTAGAAAAATTAGTACAAAGATTTTGGTGGTTAGAAAAGAATTTCGAAAATTTATGATCTTGAGGCGGGGATCGAACCCGCGTCCACTGCTATCCGGGCAGGTGCCTGACCGCTCGGCCACCCAAGACACTAATTAACTTGCCGAAATTCTTCTAACCTTTACACTTTACGTTGTAAGCCAACGGGAACCCTCGCAATGTAGGTGGCCGAGCGGTCAGGCATCTGCCCGGATAGCAGCGGACGCGGGTTCGATTACAGCCTCAAGATCATAATTTTTCGAAATTCTTTTTCTAACCACCAAAATTTGTGTACATATTATCTTGTCAGACAAATTATCACAAAAAGTTTGTGGTTCGAAAAAGTTCGAAAAATTATAGTCCCGCATGAAGAATATTTTTTCGAACTATTTCTTTGTGATAAAATTCCGAAAATTGTCTTACTTCATTTTCTTTGTATCCTAGGGTCAGTTTTTGCGGCCACTCACCTAGACCAGGAAACAATGCAGCGCCGTTTTTGCCGCCACTTGCCTGCCTCCCGTAATTTGAATATTATACTAAAAACAAGTTTAGTGATACCGTGTCAATTGTGTCGATTACATGATGAGAATTCAAGGCAGGCCGGTAGTCGTGGGATCACTCCGTATTCAAATGCACACAAAAAAAACATCTATTTTATGGAAACACTTTCCAGTTTTTCCGGTAGCGTAAGGAATTACTGCGAGTCGGAGCTGGATTCGAACTATTCCGTAGGAAACGAGATTAGAATAATTGTCTCGCATCACGATCGGACGTACTTCTGTATTCAAATGAGTCTTTGTTTCTAAGTAAAAATTATATTGTATCGAGCTCGATGTCACAGCGGTCGTGTAAACTAAGCAATGTTAGCTGTGGCCTGTACCAGGATGGGTGACCAAAAAAATACATTTATTTTTTTAACTCTGATTTCCACCTAGCAATAACTATGATTTAGGGCTCGATATTATATGGCAATAGGCTCGCCTCTTGTCATATTATGGGACTGAAAATAGCTGGCGAAACGTAGTTTATAAACATAGTTTATACACCTCTGCCTACCCTGCCATATACAGGCGTGATTACACATACATACATACATATGTCACGCCTTTCTCCCCCAGGGGTAGGCAGAGATCACTTCTTTCCACTTGCTGCGTTCCTTACATACTTCTTTCGCTTCATCCAATCTCAAAGGCGTGATTTATGTATGTTTATATAATTTAGAGAAATTCCCTGATCAACGAAAGCATGTTTGACATGTTTAACATGAGTTTTATGCTTATGCTTTTGCTTTTAATTCGGAAAATTGCATATTTTTTTTCTATGGATCCAGCTTTTGGCGTACAATGCTATGATGAACCATTCGCTAGGGTTTCCCCATGCTTCCACCCGAGTTGTCGGTTGTGGTTCTTTCTCCACTTCTTCTTCTTCCTGTCCTGTTCCTAGTCTATCTGGGGTCGGCGTATTATGTCTCTTCCATTCATATCGATCAGACGTCATCGACACTATTCAACAAATACATAGAAACATTGTGGGTTCTAAATTTGCAGGAATGCAATTTTAGATTCAACAATACAGCAAGCAAACTGTGTTTCATCCACAATTAATTGAAATATGATGTCATACTTTTATTATTTTCTGTTATCACGGTTTGCTTGTCAATAAATAAATCAAATAATCTAATCTAAAAACAATTATACATTTATACCATTTTCTAATCTGTGAGCACGGCAATAGGCTTATTAAATCACCCAGGGCTTATCCAGGGGTCAGCGCAGTATGTTTCTCATATATTTATATCAGTCAGACGTATAGGATAGCTCGACTATTCACATCATCCGTCACATTTAGATAGTGCAGTAGTAAATTAAATTTAAGAGAATAAGGGACTATTCGACTTTTACCTAGGTTGACTCAGGGCTGGCGATTCTTGGGAAGCAGTCCGCAGGTTCTGCGAGGTGGTCATGGAGGCGAAAGAGGCAGATGAGCGACTCCACGAGGAGGACCTCAATGCCGATCCGGCGAGACGCCGAAGAGTGGGCAGGCGACGCAGGGCGTACGCTGGCATCCCAGCCAACTGATTGGGCTGGACGGCGGCCTAGGACACCGCCGTCTCACTTACACCAACAGCCTAGGAGCGAAACAGGACGGCAGCCACAACATCAGACTGTCCGCCGGTGATGACTGCGCAAGTCATCACCGGCGGACAGTCGAAGCCGACCGCGCGAAGAGACGCGTCCACTGGACAAATGCGGCAAGCCGGGACAGGAGATATGGTTTACTGTCACCCTCACCGTCTTACGTCCCGGCGTTACGCTAGATGGAGACGCAAGAGGGGTTTTTAGTGGGTAGTCAAGGTGCTCTCGACACACCGCGGAGTCCCACAGACCCCTGTACCGACTGTCCCGCGGTACAGGACATGCACAAAAGCATTTCCCACTCCAAAAAAAAAATTTTAAAAAATAGGGCTGTCCATTCTACGTTATTTTTTCTTCTCCTAGGACAGTGCGCGGAAAAATAAAATAGAAGAATACAATGATCTTAAAACTGAATACAGTTTGAATACCCCTGTGTCGTAAAAGGCTACTAAAGGAATTTCTAGAACCATGTGCATATCATGACGTACTCAATAGCGTTTTTAGGTCAGGCAACAAACATCTTACCTTCTGCGGTATGACAATAGATATACTGAACCCCCTCTCCCCCAATAATTAAGAAGCAGCGTCGAAAAAAGACTATTTCGCTTTTGATGCTTGTCAAGACAACAACCTTCTACATTAAATTTGAAACGCGGCGCCTTTAACATTTTAATTAATTCGAATGTAAAATAGAAAACTAAAACCCTCGTCGCTTATTCCTTTCATATTTATAACAAGATTTTTTCTCTTCTTGGATGTTCTGTAACTGTAAGCAAACTAGAACCTTATTTAAAAGGACGCAAAAGCTAAGTCTAAAGCTATTGTCTTTTATTGTTCGGCATTTCCTCCATTTAAAATACCTGAGATTTTTTCTCAGAATAAACCCTAACATCATGTTAGATTAGTCATAGCCATTTCGGAGCCTCCCGATCATTGTCTAACATCGCAAATTTCATAACGAAAGGCCTTCGAAATCATAAGTCGACAAATTTGAGAACGAATGAATCAACTCATAATAACGTTAGCTATGTCGTTGTACATGCAATTTTCTAATATAAATCGATTGTTGAACTGAAAAGCATTATAACGATTATAAACCATTATAATGGTTTATAATCGTTATCGTTTAAACTAAAAAAATCGTTAAAATCGTTTAAACCATTATATTGTTTTATTTAACGACATAAAGAATGTATATAATGTTAACAGTGTTGGAATATACAAACACTTTATGATCCATGTAAACATACATTCATTAATTACTCTGAATTTTATAGCTACCGTTCAAAACGCCCTGAGTTCGACTCTTGGAAGAGGCAAATATTTGTATGATGATCAAGGTCAAGGTTACATAGTACATTTTTAGTATATGAAAAAAATATATATTTTATGATTAATCTGGTACCTATTCATAACGCAAGCTCTAATACTTTGGTCTATGTGATAATGTGTGAGTGTAAGGAAAATGTAATTCACTATTTTTTTTATTGAATAAGCTTGTAAAAATATCACAACAATATTATTTTCAATGGTTAAAGTTCATACTTAGCTACTCACTGACGTAAATCAGTATCGCACATATTCCACAAAAACAGTTGGTAAAACAATACAGTTATGGTTGAAAACCGTTTACACATAAATCACTTTTGCACATCTACGGTGGTCTTCCAATAGGCAAGCAGTTAAGTCATAATAGAATTGAAATGTTAGTTCGATACCAAGTTGTTTGATGTTGCGGTTAGTCTGAGGTTCAAAGCAAATTTTATTGGCGCTATCGGGCCTTTTGAGACCACTAAACAACTAAATTATAGTCGTTTTACAAAAGGGAATGTATTTATTGACTGATGGGGCCCAGTCATGATTTTTTTGAGATATTTCCTTTCATTATAATATTGGTGATTTGTGAGTATGACGCGACTACAACTATTAATCCCCAAAGGGGTAGGCAGAGATTAACGATGACTCATCCCCATCTCTCCCGCGGGTGTCATGCAAGGTAACAAAGGTTAAGACAGCAATGAGTAATGGGCAGCAGGGAACTTGTTATTATCATCTAGTATGATACTACGAATTACATGACCGGTAAATGGCAATAGGCTCGCCACCGATGGCGCCACATAGGACCAAATAATTGGCAAAATGTGAGTGCTAATTCACCTCAGCCTACCCTTCGGAGATTAATGGCCGTGATTTATGTTTGTATGTTATCCGTATACATGGAGCGGCAAAGCAGAACATAATGGTCACCACCCCTAATCCTCCCCACAGGTATCGTACAAGGCGACTAGGGGTTAAAAAGAAATCAGAGGTGGGAAGCAGCTTTCTTGTTAATAACAATTAGCAATATTATAGAGAGATAAATATTTATATTTGTACATAAAGCGTTTGATCTGAAAAAAAAATCAAAGTCTTAGATAAGACATCGCAGTTCGAGTGAAATAGGATAGAAACTTGTAACCCATCTCTAGACCATAGCTTAATTTGCATAGACAATGAGTTCGCAATATGCGGGGTTTTCACCAGTCAGTCATAACTGTGAATTCTCTGTAATCTCATTATCAGGACGTTTCAAATAACCCCCGTGATTTGAATTCACTTAATATTGCATTAATTCAGATTTCCCTGAGAAAAGCTCAGTTTTTTGTACGTTAATGACCTCAACAAGTCCTCAGTCACACCGTTGCGAGCCTAAGGATATATTTCTAACAAAACAATTTGTAAAATTAAAATCAATACCTAGATAGAACTAACATAATTAGAGACGACTATCAATCGGCTTACATAAACGAAAACAAAAGCAACTTAAATCCTATTATTAATTATCAAAATAGATAATAACGATATTAATAAAGATAGCGTAAACATATCTGTTTTCATCAAAACAATAGCTAAAACATAACGTGGATTAACTTTTTTATCTAATATTACGATAAAGCAATGTGCAAAGTACTGGAAAACCGAAACCAGAACTGACCAATATCGATCAAGTCGATTTAATTACGCGACGCGTGCTCGCTGGTGTAACAATAAGGTGAAGGACATGCCACGGTGTGATGTGAACTCCACTGCGTAATTATTATTGTCCTATTATATCGTGTTCATTATCGAGAACGTTTTACGTTGCAATTACTACGCTACAATCGACTGCGTCACAATGAGGTGCGATGACTTACTTTTGTCGCTAAGCAATCGCATGGGTGTAAGTAAGAAAATTGAAAGCTAGAGAGAAAGAAATATTCATCACGACTGGTTTGGGCGAATGGCGAGATCGTTGGCTATCGGCCAAGAGGTTCCGGGTTCGAATCCTGTTAGGGGCAAATTTTGTGATGAGCACAGACATTTATTCCGGAGTCAAGTGTTTTTATATGTAATAAAAATTTTCGTCATCTAGAGTCCACAACACAAGTGCTTATGCTACTTACTTTGGGGTAGATGATAGTTGTTGTTGTGTGAGTGAACAACAAACAAACAAAAATATCAAACATAACAGCAACGTTCAACTACTCAGTAAAGGCGTAGCAGTCTGTACCAGTCCCTGATACAATATCATTCTCTTATGTATTAACTAATATTATTCTGTTGTATTAATATTATTCTTAATATTATATTACTGTCTTTATTAATATTATTCTGACTGTCTTATTTATCTTCCATCTAGTGTTAATTGCACAGGCGCTTATGCCCTTTTCTTTTTAATATACATTGCAAAAAATCCACGATTCCCCGAATAACCTTTTCAATTTTCACTCGATTACATCATTGTTATGAATCATTGATACGACGATGACTGTATGAAACTGACTGAATGAAAGGTGAAATTAGTCATTAACAGGTTGAAACCGTACCTAGGCATTTAGTTTAATGATAAAGTACTAATCTTTATCAATTAGATTAAATAATAAACGAAATAACAATTGCTAGCCCCGTGGTGACGCAGGCATAAAATATGTACATTGTGACCGGGTGGTCCCACTCTCTTCCGCGGATATCGTACATAGTGATTTAGCGTTAAGACAGCGACGAGTAATGGGAAGCAGCGTTCCTCTTATAACACCTAGCAATATACCGCGGTTTACGTGTCCGATAGATGTCAATAGGCACGACACCTTTTACATGGAACCTAACATATTTGGCGAGACGTGCCCACCCTTAAAGCACCGTAAGGAAATAATATCCAAACACATATGTATGGAGGACATCGAACGTTATCGACATCGTCTTCATTTTATTATATTTAAGAATCTAACTGCCGCACTCACTGCCGCACTCAGAGACGTCAAATAACGTTAATGAGTAGTTAACGTCAAAAAATGACAATTCAAAACTCGTCACTATTCTTGCCTGGTATGGTCTAGATTTGAATAAAATATTTTGACACTAAATACTCATTAAAGTTAATTGACGTCTCTGAGTGCGGCAGTCAGAGACTTTAGTTAACTTTAATGATTACTTAATGTAAAAAAAATCATTTAAATCTAGACCATAGACCCGGCAAGAAAAGCGACAAGTTTAGAATTGTAATTTTTTGACATTAAGCACTCATTAACGTTAATGGACGTCTCTGAGTGCGGCAGTAAGGCCCCTTCATTCTTTGGCGTGTAACGGTCGTGCGCGATAGCGACCGGCGCATTTTGTATGAAGCTACGCAACCGGGCGCGCGCGTATCAAATGAATGCTACTATGAAGCTTCATAGAAATTGTGCCGGTCCCGTGCGAACACGCCGAAGAATGAAAGGGGCTTAAACCGTTTGCCGATACGCCTTTACTGCGTCTACAGAGATTTTTGAGGAAGGTGAAAACCTTGAATGGCCCTCGGGGTGCTACGAATCGGAACAGAAGCGAAAGGCCTGAGGGTTTTAAGGCCTTTAAGCACATGAGTAAACAAACGGAACAGAGTGACAGCTTCTGCACTGTCTGTATACACCGTACACCGGTTATTGCTAGTCTCGCATAGTGGCCAGTGGACAAGCTATCACTCTGTTCCGTTTATTAACTCTTGTGCTTTAAGGGCGCAGACCTCAGCCCTAGTAGCGCGGGACGTGGAGAAAATCTCCTCGGGTAAAAATAAAATATTTTCCTCTCGCTCTAACTCACACTAAATTTAATGAGGATGAGGATGTTATAGGTGTAAATAGAAGAGGACACATAAAATGAGAAAAGCTAGGAGGTTTGTGTTTTGTAAGTTTCTCACGAAGTATCCCCACGTGATTAGTGCTTACGTAGTTTATGTATTATAAAATGGTTATAATTTAATTGCCGTGTGGTGACGGCAGAGTAGAATACAATTGTTACCACCCCAAATCTCTCCCGTGGTTGTCGTACAAGGCGACTAAGGATAAATCATTATGAGGAATGGGCTGCGACTTTTGTACCCGATAAATGGCAATAGGCTCGCCACCTATTACATGGGACCTAACATAATAAATTATAGGATGTAGTGCTTAAACATTCTTCAAAGCACGTGTAGTTCTAGCGATGCAGTCCGACTTGGTAAGTTATTAATAGATTCTACGTGTGACGTCAAGAAAGGAAGTGTGTGAAATTCCTTTTCAATGTTTCAGAAATACCAACATCCTTTTATTAATTTGAGACATGAAGTAGAATCACGATATCGTGAGCACATTCGTTTCTTATCTTCTGACCACAATGAGCCAGGAATTTCATTCTACATTTCAATATATTTTTTACTACATCCTAAATATCGGCGGTAGGTAGTCCATAGTACATATATACATAAATCATGCCTATTCATAGCCAGAGGGGTACAGAGGGGAACCAGAGGGGTAGAGGCAGCGGTGTTATAACACCCACGTTTCATCAACTAAGTTAGATCCCATGTAAATTAGCTTATTTCCATCTATTGGGCATGTAAGGCTAGAGTTCACCAACACTTAAACAGGTGATTATTATTTAACCGTGGGTTTTTACATTTTATCTTAATGAAGAACTTTCAAAACTGATGGTTGTATAAGAGTAGCTAGGTTGTATTGCTAGGTTGTATAAGAGTAACGAGGTACTGTTAACTGCCCATTACTCATCACTGTCTTTACCCTTACTCGCCTTTTACGCTACTCGCGGGGGAGATAGGGGGTGGTGACAAAAAAATCGTATTCTGCTGTGACGTCAGCACAGGCATCGAGGCAAGGTAATCCATAAAGGCTTCTTGAATATGAAAAGAGGCATAAATCAAAAATATTTTTCGGTAAAAAAAACTAAGTCTTAATGCCATAACTTTTGAATACACAATGTATCGAAGTATTTTTATGAGTTACGCTGGTTTTTTATTCACAGAGCGAAATGCCCATTTTGTGTTTCATACATACGATAAATACCAGACTTTTCAGTGTCATATTGTTTTTGAAAAATTTACCATGCACAATACAAGAAAATATTATGAGATACCACCTAAAGAGATTCTAGGCTAGAAATTGGAATGTAATGCTCAATTACTTTTTTGATTTTAATTTGGACAGTATAAAAATGTTAGTAAAATCAGTACAAAGAATATTGTGGGTCGAAAAACGTAATCTTGAACCTTAAAATGTGTTACTGCTGGATGCATAGCTCACCTCTCGACACCTTTACAGGTTTGACCTGGATAAGCAAATACCGAACGTGCCTTCCGAAGAATTACATACCTAAATAAATCACACCTATATCCCCGAAGGGGTAGGCAGAATTAACACCCATTTTCCGCCAATTAGGTTAGATCCCATGTAATAGGTGCCGAGCCTTTTGCCATCTATCGGGCACGTAAAGCACAGTATAGTACTAGGTGGCATAGGAGGAACGCTGCTGCCCATTACTCGTCGCTGTTTACCCTTAGTTGTCTACGATACCCGCAGGTGAGATAGGGGTGGTGACAATTATATTCTGCTCTGCCGTCTTCACACGGTTCCAAAGAATTGATGCGCTCAATATAAAACCATTTCGGTCACCCATCTAAGAACTAGCCTTTATTAATAATGCTAAGAATAGATGGTGCCGTGTGGTGACGGCAGAGTAGAATACAATTGTCACCATCCCAAATCTCTCCCGTGGGTGTCGTCGTACAAGGCGAATAAGGATAAATCAGTGATGAGGAATGGGCAGCAGCGTTCCTCTAACACCACCTAGCAGTGTACTGCGACTTTTGTGCCCGATAAATGGCAATAGGCTCGCTACCTAGTACATGGGACTTATCATAATTGGCGAAACGCGGGTGCTAGTTCACCTCTGCCTACCCCTTCGGGGATATAGGCGTGATTTATGTATGTATCTAAGAATAGATTTTGTAGGGGTTGCAAGTGTAATAGCCACTTGCTTATTATTGTTCCTTGGCTAAATTAAATACTATCTTCACTGTTAAGTCATGGGTCTTCCCAACGATGGAACCACACTGGACTAAAATGTAAACAACTGCAGATGGAGTCAAGACCTACGGACTAAACATGTGTTCTGGGGTGGTTTTTCTCTCGGTTCTTATTATAGGCTGTGTTTCGTATTTATTCGTGATTAACTAACTTGATATAAGTTTCTCTAAGGGCCGGTTTTTTGATCCGTAGTTAACTCAACCAATTGTTAAAAATTCATTCTGATTTTTGATAATCAGTCTGATATTTAACCATCAGTAACATTAGTAATTAAAATTGTTACTAATAGTTAAATAGCAGGCTGATATTTAACGCAGCCATTTTTAACAATTGGTTGAGTTAACTACGGATAAAAAACCGGGCCTAAGTATAAGATTGATGCCCGTTTTCACAATCAATCCCAAAATTTTAAGGGACCTCTAACCAATTTTAGGTGGCCCTTGATGAATTTTTTTCACCAACACGCAGGTGACTTTTAACGCCCAAGAGTGCCCCTAAAGTTTGGGGGGGCCCTAATAATTAGGGGACAGTTTTATCGTAATATTACAAGAACTAACAATGATCGATATAAACAAGCGTTGCTATGATACAAAGGTGATAGAGAATTTACTATGAGACCAAGGAACATGCCATACAGCCTTAAAAAATATGCTATAAAATAGACGGAATAAATCATTTAAAGATTTTATTAACTTTATAAAGGTTTCGAATATTCTTGCTTATTGTATTTTTGTTAATTAATAAAAATATTCCACCTAGTTCCATCGTTCTTTCTATTAAGTTTATTTTAATAGATAGAACGGTGTTTGCCATCACTAGTCTGTCACTTAGGGCCGATTTCACCGTCTCTCATAGAAACTGAGTTTAATAAAACTTGGTTTTGATTAATGAACTATGAAGCGGAACTCAGCTTAGAGCATAAACCGAGTTCAATTTCAACTGGTCGCGTTTAATATTGCGGTGAAATCGGCCCTTAGTTACGCAACCCCTAAAAAGGAATTTAGGTAAGAGGACTGTTGACTCACAAGATAGGTGTCCTATCCTGTGATCCTTAAAGCATTACTTAGATAGGGAATCTAAGTAATGCTTTAGGGATTGTTGGTGAAAACGGGCAATCTCCTAATTTTATTTTATGTGACATATTGCCATAAAAAGTCATGTGTTACAAGTTACAAATTCGCACCGCGGTCCAAATATATCGTGGTGCGAAATAACTTATGGGAAATTATTATCTTTGTGCAGTCATTCTATACAGTAATTATATTACTATACACTGCAATTGAAGATTGGCTTAAAGGAAGCTGACATCCACATTTTGACACCGAGTGGCTCCTATGATAGATACCCTATTTAAAAACGGCTTTGGGAATTTGAAGAGAATTTTGAAGAGAAGCGATATCATTTAAAAATGCTGCTCAGTTCAACTGAATAGTTGTGTTAGCTTTTTATAATTTGTCAGGTAAAAGTGAAAATGTATATAATTTTTGGTGTCACAGGTTTGGCCTATCCTGATAGTAAGTATTGAGCAATTCGAGCTTGACAATTTATGTAACATATGCAACTTGATCCTAAACCTAGCGTTTTTTTTAAATATGTTTCTCCTCGTATTGCCGTGCCCAAACGGTCGTTAAAGTATAATAATATGAACAATGAGCACAACAAATTAAACACGGTCAGCTACCAACACTCGTAGTGGGTAAACATTGGATATAAATGTCAATAGGCCCGCCCCCTATTACATAGGACCTAACTGTGGGTGTTAGTACACCTCTACTTACCCATTCAGGGCTAAATAGGCGTGATATAGTATGTCAAAATACAACTTCTGATATTTTTGGTCACTATCAAAATCGAATACTCTAATTAATTTAATGTGAATGTCTTCTAGTTCACAGCCATACAGGTCTAAATCCAAGAGCGATAGTTTCCTTATTTTTGGGTCAATGTAAACACGACAGCTAGTTTATTACTTAAATAACGTCTATGTATACCTAAATGAGCACATGGAAGCGTGCGAAACGTTGTCTGAACTGAGTTTAAACTCTGTTATAGGTGAAGGGGTATTCTGGCTGACCAATCAGATGGCGGCAGGCGGAGTCGGGATGCTGCGGTCAACACCCCCTGGATAATTTCTCAATAGACCAACGCACTGCTGATTGATGATAAACAGACATGAAAACTTCAATGTTAATCTTAGCCGTCCCTGGACTGTCGGGGTGGAAATGCAATGTAAACATTTTAATTAGTCAAGCCTATTTAGTCAAGCCCAGAAATTTTCTAGGTTTAGTTACATTTATTAGACTATTTATCAATATTTATGTGTAAAGACCAACCCGAAATTAGACTTTACAAATTTATAACCTGAAAAGTATGAAAATTATTATGAGACTTTATACCTTTCGATTGTAAAATGAGTTTATACTTACTTGCTTGCTTACATTCTGGCATTTAGCAAATTATTTGAAGCTTTGATTGGTATTTCCGATGTAAATAAATCCTATCTGATTGTTATTAGAACATTATAAAAATGTTAAAAAAACTTTACAAATAAATATATCAGAATAATTTCTAAAATTTGTATCAATATACAACAATATATAACAATATACATAATGAAAAAAAGATAAATTTAATGCTCTTGTATAAAAATAATGTTTTTTCGTAGATTACGATCCCTCTTAGATTAAAGACATCACTGTAGAAAAAAACTTATTAAAAACAATAACAAATGGCTTATTTATAATACCACCGTGTGGGGACGGCAGAGCAGAATACAACTGTCCCCACCACAAATATCTCCCGTTTGGGTGTCGTACAAGGCGACTAAGCTTACGCTGATTAGAAATTGACAGTAGAATTCTTGATATACCACCTAGCAATACATGCGATTAACGAGCACGAAAGGTAGCGAAAGGTATATTCACAATAATATGGATGTAAGAGAGGTGTGGGAGGGGTGTAAACTTTGCCTACCTCTTTAGGGATAATTATGTATGACAGGTGAATTGCCGCGAGGCAGATCCCAGACTTTCCCCGCTTAAAGGGCTAGGAGGAACACCGGAGTGGTTTAGTGGGTATTGCTGAAGCTTCGTGCGCTGAGCGATTCCCACACTCGCCAGTCGCCTAGCTAACGGCTGGTATGGTGCGTAAAAGCATTCCACTCCGACAAAAAAAAGGGATAATTATGCATACGTATTATATGTTAGATTTAATAAATTTTACTGTTTAAAGAAATCTGAGATACGGTTATCTTAATACAGATAGAAAAATGTCTTATCTTACACACGATACGTAGCAAGCTCGTAGCGTTTCCTCGTAGATCAATAACTTACAAAACATTCAAGTTCTGCATTTTAATATAAATTTCGCCTAGCATTTATGCAATATCACTATCTGAATTTATATAATGTATTATATCTTATTGCCTAGTAAAAATTACTCATATGCTACATACAATATGTTTGTATTATAAAGCTCGCTTTTTACCCCAAAGGGGTGGGCACAGGTTTCAACACGAAAATTGTTCCATTAAATTAAGAAATTGTATAAAATTTTTCACTTGATTATATGTGAGTCGGCTGTTAATATGTCGATTATAAAAAATATTTTATACTTACTCGATAGCGTCCATTTTCAGCGGTTATGGTCTTCTTTCCCTAAGTGGTATATCACCCGGCACACCCAACTCGGCAATTTTTTATTAGTAGGTATTCCCAATTAGAAAGCCTTACCTTGGGAATATCTATAGAAGCCACAGGAATGCTATCCAGAACTTTTCCTTGTAGCTCAGTTTCATCTTTAATTTCGTGTGATGATGTGATCTTCGAGTTTGAGCGTTTTATCCTAAAAAACTTAACAAAAATAATTGGAAAGCAATGGATTTAATTTAAGTAACGTTCACTAAGCTGCAGATGTAGTTTACCCGAGACCAATGCCTAAACATGGCTTCCGTAGCATGGAGGGAATCAAAATAATAATATAACTATTTGTATAATATAATTATTTGTAAACAATTATATTATTTTGATTTCACCCAACGAACCAGTGCAAAACCTTTTTAAATTAGGGAATCTCAGGTTAACCGCACATGCTGTCTTTACTGCAATCACTCCAGTGATTGACAATAGATTAGTCCTATATTACACTGAAGAGCTTGGTGTCAAAGTGGCTAAGTGCGTGCTGCCTGCGATTGCGTAAACTAAGCAGCGTTCGCTAAGGACGCATTAGACGGAAACTATATTTTCTCGTGTTCCTACATGCTTCAAAAGGCATCTCAAATCGTTGGTCCCGGCTATATCAGCAGTCATTAATACCAATCCGCACTAGGCTGCCGTGGTGGGCATTCTTCTATCCATAGGGAAGGCCTGTGCCCCAGCAGTAAATAGCTGGTGATGGTGATGATATAGTACACCAGTTATCCACGTTTGTCTGAGTATTTCCTTTCATATGTGGACAGGAATAAATTTATTTAGAATTTAGGGTCACATTTTGTACTATAAAAGCTTCAATTTAATTCAATGATTGGGGTGGTGACAATTGTATTCTACTCCGCCGTCACCACACAGTACCACACGGCAGGGTGTTAATGTATAATAAAAGATATATGCTAATGTATGTTCTTGGCGTCAAGCCTGGTTGAATAATGCAGTACCGGGTCAAGCCACCAGCCAATGAGCCGGATTCACGAAAAAAGGTGCGTACGACAATAATAATTAACAGACGATTCGTTGCGGGCCTGATTGAATGCTCCGCGTAGTGGGTACAATACCCCTCGTGTTGCTAGAACAATTGAATCGTTATAAGCGTTCGAGGGTAAAAAGTTTTACTGTCGCGAATCCAATTTAAATTACTTGGCCGGTGAAATTCTCTCTCTGACTGCAGAGTAAGTGGTATATGCTAGTTAATCTATCATCATCATCATTACCAACCCTTTAATGTCCCCACTGCTGGGGCACGGGCCTTCCCTATGGATGGACGAATATAGGGAGATTGGGCCTAACCCACCACGCTGGCCCAGTGCGGGTTGATGGGGTATTAACGACTGCAGATGCAGCCGGGACCAACGGCTTAACGTGCCTTCCGAAGCACGGAGGAGCTCGTGATAATAATTTTTTTTGATTACCCATCCAATAACCGGCCTTAGCGAAATTGCTTAGTTTACGCAATCGCAGGCCAAGCGCGCTGTGCCACTGCGCTAGCGAGCTCCTCCAGAGAGTTAATCTATACTAATATTCTAAAGCTGAAGAGTTTGTTTGTTTGGTTGGTTGGTTGAACGCGCTAATCTCAGAAACGAACTGGTTTAAATTGAAAAATTATTTTTGTGTTTGATAGTCAATTTATTGAGGAAGGCTATAGGCTATATATAACAACCGACATAACGGGAGCGAAGCCGCGGGCGACCACTAGTGATGATATATAAATTACCGTGTGGTGGCGGCAGAGCTGAATACAATAGTCACTACCCCATCTCTCCTGCGGGTGTCGTACAAGGTGACTAAGGGTCAAGCCAGCGATGAGTGAAGTGCAGCAGCGTTCCTCTTAGGCCAGCTAGCAATGTACTGCGATTTCCGTGCCGGATAAATGGCAATAGGTTCGCCACCTGTTACATGGAACATAACCTAATTGGCGAAACGTGGGTGTTAATTCACCCCTGCCTTCTGCCCCTTCAGGGATATTGGCGTGATTTATGTATGTATGTTTATACAGATACTAGTGGTCGCCCATGGCTTCGCTCGCGTTAATGTTGGTTGTTATACTATAGCATATAGCCTTCCTCAATAAATGGACTATTCAACACAAAAATATATTTTCAAATTGAACCAGTAGTTTCTGAGATTAGCGCGTTTAACCAACCAAACAAACAAACTCATCAGCTTCATAATATTAGTATAGAAGTATAGATAAGCTACGGTTAGAAAATGAAAACCTTTCCCAATCACCACTTTTTTTTTGGATTTTTTATTCCGTGTGACCTATTGGTATCTGAATGGACCGCACGGTATTTGAATGGACCCCATTCAAATACCGTGCGTTATCCAATATAAATAAGAAAACTTTTACAGCAGGTGCTTAATGCACAGAAAAACAAATGCCATGATCTGTTATTGTTTTTCAAATTTTGTTATTACAAAACAATAGTGACCTCGATATTTGTTGATACTTGTTTTGTTTCCGATTCTCAAATATTATTATTTCAAATATATTTTTTTATTTAGTGTCAATATAAGCAATTAAATAGTTTACATTACCTTGACGATTTTGATTTTGATTTGAACATTAATAAATGTAAAAAAACTTTTTTCGAACTTTTGATAACCACCACCATATTCTTTACAATATCTTTATAAATTATAAGATAAAAATTAGAAAATATTTTTTTCCTTCTCCTCATATTTATTCACAATCCTCGTTTATTTTATTTTATTCATCATATTTACAATCCATATTCTCCTAACGCAAACTGATTTTATAATGTACAAAGTAGAAAATTCAAATTCAAATCATAAATTTATTAATGACATAAAATATTTTACCAATAACATTGCACTCCAAATTTATTGACGTCATGAAACACGTTCAAAAATGGCATGAACATAATTCGGTCATTGGGAAATGGTATGAGTCGGGTGCACGCCCCGCCATTTTCACACTCCTTCAGGATCCGGTACTGAAACACATGTATTTATTTGGACAAGCTATTGCGTAAGAGCACATGGGGTCTTACGTCCCAAACACGCGCGACGTCGCCGTCATGACGTAATGGCGGGCCCTCTAATGCAAACAATCAGTTTTTTGTACACTGTCTTTATCACAGGAACGCCGCCACCGCTTATAAGCCGCGGAAAAACGGTCAGGACACACACTACACGTAACGCGGCCAACCGAACGTGAACCGAGATTGCAACGATAGCCTGTAGCCGCTGCCGCCATCTTTTTTTAATTGAAACTTCAAAATAGACCTCTTTTCTTTGACCAGCTCGATCGGCGGGAAATGCTGTGAACTTTTCTAAATTGTGCCAGTGTTGTGACTTCTGTGACTGTTCTCTATGCCAAAGATATTTTTTATATTTTGATCTAATATATTTTTTAGACTATTTATTAATCTGTGATAATTAAAAAACAAACAAAATGGTTGACAAGTGCACCTGTAGAAATGAATGTTCCTCAACGACGCAACGATTTCAATACTTTACTTTAAACAGTAAGTTTTTTTTATACAATTATATGTCTTTTAATAACGAGACATAAATAATAAATTAGTTAGTTCACAAGTAAGGGCAGTTAGATTAAGGATGACTGAACCGCTTGATAAGAAAATTAATAACTGACAATAAAACTGCGTTTACAATGTCTTGTCGTAAATAACATAAACAAATAAGACCGGCCGGATTTCGCTAAGCATTGCAAAATTATCGCCGCTAGATTTACTCTAATCGCAAACCATCCAAAATATGCCGAAACATTTCCCATAAATCTGGGTGTTTGTGTAAAATTTACGTCAAAATATACAATTATTATTGCGCTGTAAATTGAATATTTATTCAAATGTCAATAATAAATAGCCAACACTCCTACTCAATACGATATGAATAAATTATCAAAAAGAGTATAGATATTGGCGATAAAACCACGACAGAATGTAGTAGGTAATGTAATGTAATTATGTAAGGTAAGATTTTAATCAGAAACAAAAAGTCCCCGAATTATTTCTTTTTAATAGTCTTGTTTGACAAGGAGTTTGGCGTAGCTAATTCCAGCTACATCTCCAGCGATGTTAATGAATTGGAAGAAATGAACGAACCGCTCATTCAAATATTTCACACTTCGAGTAGAAAATTATTATGTCCTTAAAGGGTGTTAGGTTAAAGCTTTCACAGCGCGCGACTCAAGCATGATTTATATTGCGGCTCTAGAACAATACCTTTTGGCATCGCGCGGCCGCATACACTCTGTGGCGCGGAAGCAACGTACTTACGGTAAACTTAAATTAGCCGCTGAAATTATGCTAGCATAGGCTTTTAGACACTGCCTGTAGGAACACAAACTGTGCATCAACTGAGAAAACCTACACTCACGGCGTATAAGGAATTAAAATAATGATTTGTCATTTTACTCTCGTCGTAAAGGGGCACTCAAAATTACGAAAAACTCTAACAATTTATTGTTGTTTGTTTAGTGTTTAAACGATAATAAATCTTAGAAAAAAATATGTAGTCCTAAAATTATCCAAAAATTCTGTTTTGATACGGAACCCGCGTTTTACGCAATGTATGCGGCTGCCTAAAGCATTCGATACCCTAGTACCCATATAATTGTTAAAAAAATACTGACCTTATAATATTGGCTTTTAAAAAAACAATTATTGTTTAAACTAATTATCATCAAAAATAATGTAGAAATACACAAAATAATTAGTTTTTTTTATTTTCTTTTTTAAGTAAGTAGAAATAATATTTAAAATAGAACGTAAATTACCTTAATTCACCGATAACCATCAGCTCAGGTATAATATTCTTCGCGACACTTAGTTATGCTTCCACTAAAACTTCTCTTTCAATGCAAACCAAGTGATGTACCTAAGTCACACCAAGAAAATAGATTTTCTTTACAATGACGAATCGTCTAGAGTTACGAATCTGCAAGTTGACTTTCTACGGGCATGAGTAATAGTGAAGTCATAAGGGACCCGCCGCCGCTTTTGTAGGCTTTCGCCAGTTCGGCTCGCGTCAGGGAAATTCTGGAAATTCCGTGACTCATCTCCAACCCTCGGAAAAGCCTAGCGCCATTATCTCGTCACCAATTAGAAAAATTCGCACAAAAACCTCACTGATGAAAGCTGTGCCATTATGTCACATTGCATCTCCACTCTGGGAAACTACTCGAGTGCGACACGTAATGGCATAGTGGTAATTGCTATTACCGCGGGCGCAAGATAATATAATTGTTCACGCAGATTCGTTTTACACGCAGGAAAAAAATGCAGTCTCATTGGTGTCACAAATATCTTCTTATTTCTTAACTGTATCATCATCATCATCAGCCGTTTAATGTATCCACTCCTGGGGCACAAGCCTTCCCTATGGGTGGAAGAATTTATAGGGAGAAGGGTCATAACCCACCAAGCTGGCCCAGAGCGGGGTGGTGGGTATTAACTGCAGATTCACCCGGGACCAATTCGAAGAACGGAGGACCTCGAGATAATCATTTTTTGGTCACCCATCCAATGGCTGGCCTCAGCGAACATTACTTAGTTTACGCAATCGCAGACCAAGCAAGCCCACGCGCTCTCGAGCTCCCCCTTAACTATGTTAGCTATGCTATATTAGAAAGAAAATTAGGTCAGAAAATTTCGGATTATTATTGTCCTGATGATGGAATCGTATCGGTCGGTATAGGCAGCCGCCCGGATTGCGGAGTACGCGTGTTCTATTCCCGCAACAAAACAATAATTTTTCGATTTTATTCTGACGCCTTTTTCTTTGCAATATATCAAATAAAAATCAAAGTAATAATAAAAAAGCAAACCAAAACTTACCGAAAGCGCGGTATTTTTTTAAATACTTGCTTTGGATGTTAGTACTTTAATTCCTACATTACCTACAATGTAAATTTTAAAGGTTTGAGAAATTTAGGCAAGTCAACAGAGTGGTATAGAAAGCCTCCCCGACGACGCGGGTTCGATTCCCGCATCACGACAGTAATTTTTCGAAATTTTCCTGACCTCTTTTTTCTTTGTATTAATTTCACCAAACATTCCTAAAATGTTTAAATAGAAATCAACATAATAGTATGTTACTATATTTATGTACCTATTTTTAAATCAATAAACAAAAGAATGTGACACAATACAATCTATTTAAAGAAAATAGTCCGGACCTCCTATGTAACTATTTCCGAGATAAGCCGAAACAAAGTCATAATATTCGGGAAGTATTAATCATGGCCCTAATAATGTTTTATTGACAGTATCTATAAACGCCGAACACAATGGCATCGCTTGTTAGGCGCGGTACAAAAACACTTGTCAATGTAAATACTCGGGTTGCTAGTTCAAATGTTTAGTAACAGTCGAGATAAATCTGGTACAAAACCCGTTTCGGTCCTGGTGGATATGGTTTCATCCGATATTTTGTTGTGGCTTAACATTATACTTAGGGCCTGTTTCACAATCAACAAGTAAGTTCGAAGTAGCTTACTTTGCAGTTCAATAGACATTATATTTCATATTACAACTGTCAAATTATCTGCGAAGTAAGCTACTTAGAACTTACTTGTCGATTGTGAAACAGGCCCTTAGTATGCAATGTAGATGATACTTTAATTCCGTTTCCTAGTAAACAACGGGTCCATTTAAACATAAACCACGCTATTAATCCCGATGTAGATGTAGGGAAAAGTGAATTAATGTTAAGGGGGCAGGCCTATTCCCATCTAACCGACACGTAAATCGCAGTATAATGCCAGGTGGTATAAGAAGAACGCTGCTGACCGATAGTTATCGCTTACACTTAGTCGCCTTGTAGGATGCCCGTGGAAGCGATGGGAGTGGTGACAATTGTATTCTGCTACACACGGCACATTTCTAAACATATTAACTTGTCAGGCCGTGTGGTGACGGCCGAGCAAAATACAATTGTCCATCTCTCCCGTGGGTGCCGTACAAGGTAACTAAAGGTAAGCGCAGGATGAGTAATGGGCAGCGGCATTCCTCTTATATTACCTAGCAATAATACTGCGATTTATGTGCCCGATAGTCGGCAATAGGCTCGCCACCCATTACATGGGACCTAAGTTAACTGGCGAAAAGTGGATGTTTCATTCACCTCTGCTTACCCCTTCGGGGATAAGGGGGTGATTTATGTATGTTTGTCACACTTGGCTGCGTTCGCTCAATGCTTAGCACTTTTTTTCACCGTGTTTGTTGTTCATGCAAAGCTGTGCGAACTCTCTAACGAAATCGAAAGCACCCACTTACCTACTTTAGAACTGTCGCTCATTATTTACATAAATCAATTTTATACAAATATGTTTTGACCGAAAGTTTTAGGTTGAGATACAAAGGGTTGAGGAGAAATATATGTATAGGGGAGATGATGAAATAGATTTTAATACAATGCAGCATATTGGCCATTGTGTCTAATTAATAATTTTTGGACAAATAAATGTTAAAATTTGGTAATGCTCAAATAAGTAATAAATAATTTACAGAGAGTTCTTTTTAACTGGAAGAATATGGGAAATCTCGAAACCGTAAAATAACATTACATTAAACAACTAGTAATTTAATAAATTTAGTAATTTTTACTTTAGAGCTAAAAACAACCCTAAAGCAATTTTATAAACACTCAAAAAAGAGTTACCTTTTCTCGCTCTGGTACTTATTCATCCGATCGTAGCATTTTTCTATTCTAATTATTCGACTCGGTAACACGTGGTGACTGACGGTGCCGCCGATAAAGTTTAGGAGGATATACTCATCGATGAATCACCGCCAGCCTAACCGAATAAATGTACACTTACACAAGACACGAACAGACAGTGGCGTGGAGAAGTGTTTTAGATTTTTTTGCCGAAAGTCTATGAACGTTGGATCGCATCTAAACTTATTCAACTATTTTATATTCACTAGTGTTCGCCTGCAGCTTCGCTCGCGTTAATGTCGGTTGTTATATAGCCTTACTCAATAAATGGACTATTTAACACAAAAATATTTTTTTTTATATTTTTTTTTACCAGTAGTTTCTGAGATTATCGCGTTTAACCATCCTACCAAACAAACAAACCATCTAGCTTTGTAATATTAAGTGTAGATAGCTCCTACCAATTATTACAGCTAAGCTAAGCTAGTAATCATGGAGACACAATATAAAATTATGTCATAATCCTCAAATGAAAAATGTCCCTTCACAATAATATTTTAGCGCGTCACAAATTAACAGGATAATAAATTCTCAAAAGGACATTCCATTTCATTCATGTTTATTTATATAGTACGTGACTTACTGTTTATGAATTCTACACACGGTAATTGTTACATAGGCTTGGTAATATTAAAATATGTGTGACGTTATACACCTTACGGAAATCGGAATAGGACATAAGATTGTTTGACGTTATAGGTTTTATATAATAGAACTCGACCTATGGAATACCTGCTTTTAAGATTGCCGACCTATCAAACCTAATATCTACCTATTAACCTTATCAATAAATTGATAATTTTATAAATTATAAAATTGTTATAACCACCTAGTATCTAACTAGATTCGCAACTGACAAAACTACATACACACATACATAAATCATGCCAATTTATCCCCGAAGGGGTCAGCAATGGCGAACCAACATCCGCACCTCACCAATAAATAGGTCGCGTGGTGACAGCAGAGCAGAATACAATTGTCACCACCCCCCATCTCTCCTTTGGGTGTCGACAAGGCGACTAAGAGTAAAAACAGCGACAAGTAACGGGCAGCATCGCTCTCATACTTTTACGTGCCCGTTACACTGTAATAGACTCGCCCCCTATTACAAAAAAAAACAACACCGAAAGACAAACGCGTTTAGGTACAGCAACAAGAAAAAAAAATAAAGCGAAGGATTCTCCGGGGTGTCATAGTTCGCTTTCTGACGGGTGGGTAAGGGTTTTCGCATAGTGTTTGACCGGCTATTTCATGTACAGAGCCGCATTTTGGTGGCCATTCAACGAGCGCAGCCTGCCCGCGCGCCAGTCTCGCACGCGCACGGAACACTCGATCGAGTGTGAACGTAAACAGTGGTGCCACGAAAATAAATAATCATTTTTTTTCTTCAACGCGAAAATTAAATCAAATCCGTGCCTGTTCCCGCGAGTGTTTTAGTGCGCGAAGTTTCGACTGGCTGTCTGTCTGTCGGATACAATACACGTTCGTATGAACATGGACTTGGCTAAAGGATTCACATCAATGCGTTGTTCATGGATGTGTTTTTAACTGGTGCGTGTGTTTTTTTTTCTTTTTTTGCAATATATCGACTAAGTTTTAGTGACGATTCGGGGGTATCAGTGATTAAAAATGTTGACGCTAATTCCTGATTGACGGCCCGCAATTTTATAAAGCGGCATGATGATTAGCATTTTCGCTTATCAAATCAAATTACAATGCGAATTTTCTAATGAAAAATGCAGTAATTTAAGAAAAATGAAGTAATTTGTAGAATGTCGGCTGAAGATTTTTCTATTTTCATGTGTAACATAACTTAATAACTAGAACTGTAACCACAATTTTTCTAAATCAAATTGTAGTTACAGCTAGTTCTTGGAAGTTTATTGGGAGGTAAATATTTCAAATCACTGCATTCTTCATTAGGAAGGCAGAGTGGCAGTCGTGTTTTGTTTTTAATTTTACCAAAATTATTCAATTTATCAGTTTTTAAATTAAGTAAAAGGAGTTCCACAATTACTTATATTTTATTTCTATTACGATTATTTCGAAAGTGAACGAATACTCTGTATTTATTTAACGAGCTAAACAGGTAAATGCATGAATTTCCTGTGAAAATCTAAAACACCTCTCATTGCAATGCATAATACGACACCCATAAATAGAGAAACTCAATAACGAAAACTATTTTGCACTAAAGAGCTTCCCTTTCTCCATTGACTACATTTAAAATCGGTTATTAGCTTGAACAATATAAAACGGCCATCAATTATTGTTTTGCAAGCGGATACTCGCACGAGTTCAATTGACAATCGTTTTTGGAAGCGGACAATCGAGAATATCGCCTAGCCAGCGAATCGTGTGGAAATGAACAACATTCGGCTGTCGGCAGCTAATCAAAAGCATTTTTCGCTGAAGTGGCTGCGATGTCATCCGATACTCAAAGTTTAGCTTTTTCGCCTCGATACAGGCATGCGATGGACCGCCGCGCCGCTCTCTTGTGGACATAATTATTACACTGTGCATTTGTTGTCGAATCATCTGCATAATCGAGCGGTAACAGCCATTTACGATAGTGTCAATTAATTGCTCACAACCTATCCCGAATACGGTAATCGATAAATAACTTATTACTTAATGTCCATATTTATTTACAACCCGACCAACGTAATAGCGGCTAACAGTAGAAAGTGGTGTAAATAATTTAAAATAATCAATCCTAATTAGCGAAGTGAGTATGTATTTGTTATAATCTTCACCGGTGGGATTTGAACCCGCGACCTCGGCTCTCCCGGCCGGTTACTGCGGCCAATTGACCTAATGTGATCTTTCTTACCATTGGGAACATTAACAGTTTTATTGCAAAAATAATTTACAATGCAATAATTGCTGCTTAATGTGCAAAAACTTTTTACGATTATAAACTTTCCACTAAAGATAATCCTTCTGGGAAACCCCATGACGGTATAGCACTTCATGCACGTCGCTTTTCGCGGTAACAATTCCACGCTCAGCATTGTTTAATCTCGATGCGTTGATGTGCTATCAACGAGACTAAGCTACGAGCGGCACAGCCTAAAAAAACTGCTGACAGAAACCTTGACCATAGCGCAGTGGCCATAAATTAAACATGTACAGTTTTTCATCTGGATCACTTGCGAATTTGTTTTGCATACGTTATGTTGTCAACGACACCGCTTGACCCAATGATTCACTGACCACCCCGCGTTATCCTTGAGTGACGTAGCGCTCGTATTAAGTTAAAATTTTCTTCTATAAGTACGCCGCGCGTGCCGAATGTATGTACACATCATAATCACTTGACTATTGAGTAAGCACACATTTATTTCATATTATTTATCAAGCGTTAACAGGAAATATCAGTTAAATAATTTCAAACGGGCCTAGTTAAATAATCACACACAATGCTCACAGACAACTACGCTTGGATCAATGGGATTGCGGTTTTAATAAACCCCACTAAATAAATAATAGAGCCAAATGTAGTCATACTGAATAAAGCGGGCACGCATGTGTCTAACATTATTACAAAACACGTAAGGAGACGAGTGGAAATATAAATTTCCAACTGCCATCTTTTAGGCGGAAACGGTGCGGCGGATAGGAACGTACCAATTAAATAATAATTTCATAATTTATTATCTGCATGAAAACTTAGCGAAAACCTTGAGCAGTATGGATTGGAGCGTTGTTATTCGAATCACTCTCTCCGTTCATCGGTCTCTCGACACGGTCCGTTCCGTCTCTTTTCTATATTCATCACGTTTCAAGCACCTTTACGGTGTGAAGGATAATATGAATCAAAAGGGAGTGGATGGCTTGATGATGTCTGACCGATATGAATGGAAGAGGAAACATACTGCGCTGACCCCAGATAGACTGGGAACAGAGCAGGAACAAGAAGAAGAAGAAGTTTATCTGCATGATAGCGTCCGATTCCCAATAAGCCCTTTGTCCCTCTGAGAGCTACAAAACGTTCGTCAGCTAATGCCACCAGTCGGCGACAATTAACACAAAAAATCGCAAATAGCTACTTCATAAAAGGGTAACTTTCTACGTTTTAGCACTTCGCCGAACAAAGGCCGCTTCAAAGTTGGTGTTTCTCCTCCTTTTAACTTAGAACGCGTTGCCCCACAGAATTGCGAGTCCCCGTCGGCACATAAAATATGTTTTACGACTGCGCGCATAACATCAAACCTTCAATAACAGTGGAACGTCAAATCGAATATCGAATCTGCGACTGAGCGTCACGCGACTCCATCAGCGGCGTTCGCAAGTTGCCAAAGAGAAACGGACGCAATCAATCATAAAATATTGTAGATATTACAAAGAAAAATAATAATTAAAAGTAAGTTAACTAACGTTGGGTTGTCCGAGTGGTATAGGTAGCTGCCCGGATTGCGAGGGACGTTATATTGCGTTAATCATGACTATAATTTTTCGAACTCATACTAACAAATTTTTCTTTGTAATCATTTTTCCAACAATTATACAATTTTCACACAAACAATATAAAAAAATAATGTGTGTATGTGATTGTCTAACAAGATTTTTATCACCAAATCCTCCGCTGCGTCCAACGTCCAACAAGCCCCGCGACCCAAGTGTGAGAAAACGCAAAGAATCACGTATGTCCGTATGTCCGTCCGCTCCCAACAGGCTATATAATGGCGGTTGAGAAAGTGCTCTGAGCTGGAGATCGTACAAGAAGTTTATGCAGCGCCGTGCTTACGATAATCAGGACGCTTATTATTTTTTATGTGACAGCTATGCTGCCGCGCTTACGCAGAACGCGTTATGTACGATTTTTAGAGGAATTCAGTTGTAGACTTATTTAAAATCGGGAAAAAGAGATCTATAACTTTCCCATACAGACCATTTCAATAATTCCTAGTCCATTTTCACATCAATAGCTAGCTTAGTTCCAGGCATACAAGTAGGTATACTAAGAAAAAAAAATAAACGTGTTTTTCTCAAAAGTTGTAAAAAGGTAGATAATGCGTTTTTCACAGCGCCGCAGCATGGAACCCGACCAGTTGTTCCTATTAAACCATTTTGAGTGATATTGTCACTGTAACGACTTAATGTAAATCGATTTGGTCTTTTGCCGTGCAGTGGCTTGACGCGGCTTGCAATTGCATAAACTATGCAATGTTCCTAAGGCCGGTCATTGGATGGGTGGCCAAAATATATTATCTCGAGTTTCTTCTTATTCAAAGGCACGTTAAGCCGTTCTCGGCTCCGTTTGCAGGCTTTAATACGAATATAATATGAATAAATACACGATAACTTTAGCACAATTCACCTTGCATAATTTGCACCTTTGATTACTCTATTGGATTTTTTAATTTCATTATTATATAAATGTTAGAAAAATTAGTACCTACAAAGATTTGGTGGTTAGAAAAAGATCCAAAAATTATCGTCTCAATGCGGAAATCGAACCCGCGTATACGCAGTGAACTTTTTCTAACCACCAAAATCTTTGTACTTTGATTACTCATTAGATAGATAAGATTAATTTCAATAATATATTAAACCGATTTATCAAAACCCATGAATAAAACGGTCAATATTATAAACGGTTCTGGAAATAATATTTTGCCACCAAATCTTTTACAAAATATTTGCATTTATGTAAATCTACCTATTTCGAGGTTTGTGCCTACCATGAGTCAATGAAACTACTTTAAAAATGAATCATAAACATACAACAACTGTATGACTGTTGTCTTATAGCAACTATAATTAGACATTCTAAAAATATCCAAAAATTCATCAAGTTAAATAACAAACCACAGCATGGTTTTTTTTTATTGTTCCGCCATTTCGACATAAGTCTGACGGCTTAATTCTTAAGTATTTAAGTTGGTACCTAATCTTATGAAAAAATAAAACGTTAAAGATCGCTTATTGAAAATACAGAAACTTTTGTATTGGCAAACAGAATCCCTTATCAATTAATTAACAACAAACCAGATAAATAGAAGAAATTCGCCATTCCTTATCATTCTACTGTTATTTATCAATCAGAATGATCCATATTAGCGTTAAGTTATTTAATCGTGAGTAATCATGAGAATTTGATCCTCAATCATCATGGTCTTACTGCTGTTTCCAATTTATCTAGGGCAGGCAGTATGTTTCCTCTTTAATTTTATATCGGTCAAACGTCATCAAGCCTTTTAATGCCTTTTAATCCATGCCATCCATCACATAGGAAAGAAGTTACTGATGAATTACTGTAGGTATAGTGAAAACTGAATTGCAATTCCCAAAAATCCAGCAAATATTAATAAGTCTCGACTATAATATTTCCAACTTTTTCTAATCACAATATACTTTGAAACATAAAACCATAAGTTTAAATATTAATGTAACTTTCTTATCTTGTTCCAGGTTTTCCCAAGAAGCTGTTGGTAGCTATATCGCTAGTTGTAATCGTCGCAATGTGTCTGAGGCCAGCCGAGGCGGCTCCGTCAGAGCACAAGAGGCACAGACAGCACGAGGCAAAGACACACATGGCTAGGCTCACCAAAGACACGGCAGCGAGGCTAGAAGGCGTTCCAAACAAAAGACGCCACCAGAGACACAGGCCTAAATGCCATAACGCCAAAGCGATGAGGAACATGACATTGGGCGACTTGATAATCGAAGACGCGCGAACGAAAATAAAAAATCAAGTCTCCTTAATAAAACGCAACTTAAAGGACGGTAGAAAGAAACTGGAGGAGAACGTTTTTACCATCTTCAACAGCGAGGACGGCACAGGAATGCTGAAGTGGGTGCCGAAGACTAACTTCGTCGAGATTCACTTCACCAACGACAATATTACGCTATTGAACGGCTACAAATCGAAAAAATCTGTAAGTTTCATATTGCAATTTGTTATATTATTATCTGCTACCGCGTGGTGACGCCAGAATAAAATATTATTGTCACCACACCCCATCCCTACGTGTGTCGTACAAGGCGATTAAGGTTTAACGCGGCGAGGAGTAATGGGCAGCAGTGTTCCTCTTACATGGAACCTAACTTAATAGCCGAACCGATGTTAATACACATCTGCCTACCCCTTCGCGGATAACTGACGCAATTTATGTATGTATATTATCTGTAATATCACGTTTGGGTACATTGCCTCCTATGATACATTATCCGCCGCTATCTTTCAGTCAAGGGCGACTAACATTTAAAATATGCAACTTGAGTAATACCTCGACGAGATTACGAAATCGTCCGCAACAATTTTGTGTTACGCCGGTGATAGTGACGTCACCGTTCGATCGGAGACGAGGTAGGGACCGCCCGCGAGGTGCCCTGTTGCTACGAGGCGGTCTGAGGCTCTGACAGCGTAATAACGAGCATGGTCGATCACTCACGCGAGGGTGTGGCCCATCAGTCTTTTTCCCGTTCAATATTTTTACGTTATTTTAATTTTCATTTTAAGACAAAGGATCGGCGCATTAGCCGCGCCGGTGCGAGCGCAGCTTAAATGAGGTTTCGCCGGGCCAAATTACACGTGTGCCGACATTGCGCCCGCTTATTTACTTCACATTGTACTTAAGGGCAATAACTAGGACGGCGGGCCCTTCAATTTGGAAGCCGAGACCGTTTAAAATTAGCACGAATTATCCGTCTTTATTGCATCAGGTTCCAATGTCTAATCGAAATCACTTCATTATTATTCTTTGACGGAGCTTTTTTACTCTCTTTTTGCTAAGCAAATATTTGTACCCATAATGAGATTTGTGCAGTTAGCAACAACGTGTAATCACTAAATCAGCGGGCGCATTATCATATTTGGCCCGTCCGGTCGGTTGGCGAGGCATCGGCGAATAGCAATATACCTGTAATAATGTTTCTTTGAACCCGCGTCCGTTAATAATGGCGTTAAAAGGCTTCTGGCTACACGGAGCGAACCAATTAAATGTTTCCAAAGGACTCGCATAGATTGACACCGGCTGATTTGGCCGCGCACGCGATCCCGCGCGTATCATTCATCGCAACGCAACGGCACATGCCGCCGATCTCTATGGACCAATAATGGCATTCGTCGATTCATCTCACCTCGGCTCATAAAAATATAAAACACTTTAACGGGCATCTAAAGCCATTCCGATATTTACCGAACACACATTTGGACCACGAGACTTTCTATTACGTATTCATATTGGACACCCACTAATTAGTACACAAAACCTTAATGTGAGACAATAAGTGTGTATGCTGTCGGTGTCCGGTGTCCTCGGCTGCACGGGGCGAGTCATTGACAAAATTATTTTCTAACACAACAGTGCAGAGACGAGCAGTGTCCCAAACTATGAATATTGAACGCGCCTTACCTATGTCTCGACAGTTCGTCAATGCGCGGCCACTTAACAAATTTAAATATTTAACTTTGGACAAACGAAAGCGTTAGAATTCAAGTGATCTCAGCTTCGCCCTGGCCTCAGTTGACTTACGGACAATTTAAAAATTAAATACTGCTCAAATGAGTCGTTAAACAGGGCCCGACCAAAGATTTGAGCGGGCCCGCTCTGATTGAATTTCATTAATACTAATTTAAAGTGCACTCGCTGTCTTTGTTCTTGGTTTTTAAGCTTTCAGCGCTGTGACTGGTTTTGGAGTTAAGTGCAAAACTTTTGTGTCATTATTTCACCAACAATTCCTAACTTCCATTGGTTTTAGTTTCTATTTGAATCGCCGTTGTTTTAACGTTTTCTAAGTGTAGATATTTTTCCAATAAAATTCCCTTCTGAGGGGGTCGTTGGCAGTAGCCTGGCGATTGCGTAAACTAAGCAATGCCAAGGCGGATCACTGGACGGGTGACCAAAAAACCCACACTTGGCCCGGTGGTGGGTCATGGCCCATTCTTTCATCCATTGAAGGATATCAGTGGAGACATTAAAAAGCCTAGATGACGTGAACCTTAAGTTGGTGAACACAGGCTAAGCTAATCGTAAAGTGCCAACGTTTAACTGTATACGTACAATAGCTTAGTTCCGTGACATTAGATTAGAAGTGAACTCATAGCGTTGAACGCGTTCAAATAAAGGGCAGACATTCCACAAGGCATGTCGCTTTCCCGCGAGCTTCGCCGCCGGTATTTGCTCAGTATTTACGATTTAACAAAACAACGCCAAATGTTAAAAACACCATTATTTGCCCAAGTGAGACGAACGTGGGCTTACGACTGAGTCGCGGCACGCATTTGTCTCTGGCACGTTCCTCTGGTAAAAGCAAAACGTACGGTGCATTGTGGCGTTTCAGCCTGATGCCCCACCATATTTACGCTCGGTCCCGAAGGCTCGACGCTTCACAATGCCGAGGAAAGGCGTCGCCTTAATCGCTTAGTGAAGCGTGAACTATTATTAAATTTAGAACAGACTAATAGCTTTGCGGCATGGGCGACTCAGATAGCTCTGAAGCAATACTTTTTTGTTGCGTGTCTGCACGGACTAGCGAATAATTAAGGGCATGATTCACTAAAATAGATGTCATAGGTCTAATAGTGACACTTGACGCACACAAAGCAAATTGGAGATTAATTGTGAACGGAATTAAGTCTCAATTTCTAGTAACAAGTTTCCCTTGAAATGCAATTATTTTTTGGAGGTCTATTCCCTTTTTGCAACACATTGGTTGCATAAGTTACTTGTCGAAACGGGTCTTTCACGTAATGCATTATCAAAATGTAATCTGCATCGTAAAAATAAATACATTCATTTGAGATTTAGTCATCGCCGTCGTCAACACTTATCAAATCATTACAACATGTTTCAGTAAAAATAAGAAAGTTATCATCATAATATATTATTATTATCATAGTAACATACTTTGATAATTTTATCGTCTATTATTTAATCCTAGTAATCTATTGTTTTAACAATCAGTATATAGCTACCAATATTGTTTTCTTATATTTGGACAAGCACTACACACTTTAAATAAAATAACTTTAAGAACATCGAGATGGTTGGTTAATATTATAATAGATAACGCTTAAAGCATAACTTTAACGAACATAATTTTTGCGATCCAAAACACACATGTAGTTTATTTCGAATATTACCAAATTAGACAGACGAAAAATTTGGTCAGACACACGTAATTTCAGCATAACAATGACACAGACTCGATACTACCAACTGTTTTAGGGAACATTGTTATGAATCATCTAATTATTAATTAACTTGTAGAGGAAGTACACAGGACGCGGAACGCTGTTATGCGATACCCCGTAAACAAGCGCTCGTCTGGAGGTGAATACCGGGAACCGTGACTGGCCCATCAATGGGATGACTTCATTCACAGAGCACTTGCGATATTGGATCGCTGAAACGTTAGTCACCTGCTTAACTTTATTTTAATTAAGCCGAACAGAGATTTGTCTATTGAGTGCAAGAAGCTCATTCGCCATTCGTAATTGCCCAGATCTGACACCAGCTTGGTGTCAAGCACATTGATTTCCTGTGTGTTTCTGTTCTGTTGCTAGGTTAAACAAATCAAACAGACTTAAAAAAAACTCTTAAATGCTTGACTCAAGCTTCAAGCAAGCGTTGTAGACGATCAAAATCTGTAGTCCACCCTCGAAGCAATATAACTATACCCACTTTCTATTTGAGTTTTAGCCACCTCAACGGTTTGAGTTGCATAAAACCAAAAGCCCACTCGCTAACCTCTGTCAGGGCAATACCTATTGGTCATAAGTATTATTATGTAAATTGACGCAGTAAAATTAATTTTATCAGCTATTATTTGCTCAGGCTATAATCATTATTGAGATCATCAAATGGACATAAATTGTCTGTGCTTTTTATGAATATAATTATAATGGCGACCTTATTATAGCTGGGTTAATATTAAATTTTAAAGCTTTTAAAACGTCATTACAGTTAATGACAAAGACGGACGGCTCCCTACAACTCGTTTCGCAGTTGAAAATCACTTTCTCGCAGACCAGATTGCGTTTTTAAAAGACAATAATATGAGATCAGTTGCAAGAAGCGAGGCCAACCGGGTCTGCATACCTACGACTAGCCATTGTTGAACAGAAGTCGTCTATATTGTCATAGGACCAATGGATTGACATTTTATTTACATATTATCAGTCTTTTCTGTAACAGTAACAGAGAAGATGATAGGGAGCCGTTTAGCTTGGTATGGACATGTTATGAGACGTGATGCCATGAATGTGAGTAAGAAAGTTATGGACATGAATGTTGAAGGATGTCGAAGTAGAGGTAGACCACTGAAAAGATGGATGGATTGTGTGAGGTATGATATGAAGACGATGGATGTGAATGAGGAGATGGTGAGTGACAGAGAAGAATGGAAAAAGAGGACATACTGCGCCGACCCCAAATAGAGTGAGGGCAGGGCGATGATGATTATCAGTCTGTTCTACAATAGATGATTCACGCATTGAAAAATGTTAAGCAAAATTTTAAATTATATAGTTTTAGACGGCCATAAAATACAACGTGAATCGTTTGCTTTATAAATGCAGATTGCAGTGAATAAGTGTCAATAATTATAGTTCTACTTTTGTCATTAAATACAAAATTTATGTAATACTAATAGTTGTGCTTGATTACGTTATGTACTAGCAATGTAACTCCAAGTACGAATGATCGTATTCTAAAATATATATACGCACGATTACTGGATAATAATTTGCGATGTTATTAACTGAGGCCTCGGGTACTTACAGCTCAAGTTACGTGAGCAATCCCATCTACGATTGTGTTTATTCGTTATATTATAAAAAGTCTATTATCTTCAACAAATAAATACTGTCGACATAAAACAAAATCGTAGCAAAAGCGCAATTTGTAGATACGTTATTAAATTTTACTATTACCTACTAGTTACTAAATTAAACTCAAGTGATGGAAAAATAAACCGAAAGCTTAATGCGTTCACTACGACATCAGAAGCTCTGTGCAAGTACGATGTCGCTAACAACACATATTATACTATAGAAACCACAGCCTCGACACGAATACTCGCCGCACTAAACTATTCACAATATAATGCACTTAAATCATAAAGTACGTGCTCACTTGGTGGCGTAAGATGCCTAATTCCATAGGAACAACTGTCAGATAACGTTCAGTAGATTATTATAGTAAGAAAATTAATACATATATCACGCCTTTCTCCCACAGGAGTAGGCAGAGATCACTTATATCTACTTGCTGCGATCCTTACATACTTCTTGCGCTTCATCCAATGTCAATAATGTCCTCATGCATGCCCGTCGGTTTCGGGTACTCTTGACCTGGCATTTTTCCATTTGATTATAAAAGATCCGCCTAGGTCTTCCGCTTCCCATTTCTCCATTCTCTTACTAACATTGGTTTCTTTCTTTACAGTTCGTCTTCCTTATCCACAAGCTGTACAAGTCCCTTGTCGCGTACTACGAGCGCTTCGAGAGGTTCCTGCAACTAAAATTCGAGTCTCCCGACGCGCAAATGGAGAAGTATCTCATCGAACGCCAGAAATTCTTCACGACGACCACAAACGACCTGAACAGCACTATTAGAGACATCGAAGACCGCTACTCGAACATCTCCAACGGTGCTCTCATCAAAGATCAAGTCAAGACTAACTCGATGCAGATAGTGGACATCAAAGAAATGAGTGTAAACACCATGATGTATTTGAAGTATGACCGTATACTGTTGAGATCGTATTCCAATTTGCTACACAATTGGCATATGGAGTTGAATTGCTCCAAGTTTTGTGATAACGAGAAAGTGAAGGAATCAAATTGTACGAAGTACGTAAAGAGGCTTAAACTAAAACTTAAAAAAAAACAAAAGCAAAAAAAAACGAAGGCACACGCTCCTATAAAGTTACCAGTTAGTATTTGATTGCGTAGTATATTTAATTTGCTTGTGTTGCCGCTTGACATGATAAATTATGTACTTTCTGTTTACGGACAATGCTCTCTTAAACACGAGATGTTAGTTAATTATAAAATGTTTGACGATACGATTTGTTGATTAAGTATTGGGTACTTTCGCTGTGATATTTAGTATTGTATAGTTATTAAATATTAATTTATTGAAATCTAGCATTTAAGTAGATTTAAGTTCCTCTGTAGTTATTGGCTTGTTTTATTATTTTAATTTCTAATTTATTTTTCCACGCCTATCTTTTGTTGTGAATCCTGTATACTTAAAATTTGTGCAAAGCATAAATTTGTTGAATCTTCATTTGCCTATATTAATGTAGGTGTAGTATTATTAGGTGGCAAATAAGTTTGCCTATTTCGCCAAGAAAGACTTTTGAAGTAATTTAAGTTGCATTATTAATTTATATTTCATGATATAGTATTATTTTTTGATACGCTAAACTGTTATTTCAATTCAGTTGATTGCCTTGCCGCTAGATGCCTACTTAGAAAAAATTAACTGATACTATGTGAATAATACCTTGTATATAGTGTACCTGTAGGTTTTAAATACAATTCATTCAGCATCAATTCAACATTGTAATTGATACAAACGTAGACCCTATGTAAACAGGAAATAAATATTTGGAATATCTTACTTTTGTATGTTTAATTAAATCCACCCTTAGATAGCGCCAATATTCTTCTAGTATTTGCGTCAGTGAAATGTGTAAATTAGAGCGTACCAAATTCACAACAACAGGTACAAGAAAAATAATAAAAAATATGCAAACTATCATTGGATGCCAAAGATAAATAATGGAGTAAATATTTGCATATACCACATGGAACAGAAATAACTCACACCTCCACCACATTATATTACTATAAAAGCATGAATATTACATACATACATAAATCCCCGAAGGGGTAGGCGGAGGTGAACTAGCACCCACGTTTCGCCAACTATGTCTAGTCCCATGCAATAGGTGGCAAGCCTATTGCCATTTATCGGGCACAAACGTCGCATTACATTGTTAGGTTAGGTATTAACAGGAACACTGCTGCCCATTCCTCATCACTGATTTATCCTTAGTCGCCTTGTACGACACCCACGGGAGAGATTTGGGGAGGTGACAATTGTATTCTACTCTGCCGTCACCACACGGCAAATATGAATAATACCCATGCTATTATAGTCATAAAAACACTATAGTGTTACAATTTTGATATCACCATAGTTTTTATGTAACTAAGTAAGCTTGGGTAGTGTTGGGTGTGCATTATTCCTATTACATGAAGTAAAACACGTAATACTTAAATAAATCGACGATGAAATTAAAAGTACTAAAAATATTGAGACTAGTAGATAGGTAATAAAAATTATATAATCTCGTACCTACCTACCTAAAACCTCTTTACCTATGAATCGCATTTTTTAGCACAAAAAACGCATTTAAAAGTAAGAAGTAAGATGAATTTTTTAGTTTTTGTTTTTTAAAATGGATAGCAAGAAAGTCCCAATAGACCATTGACTAGTTCAATGCAATAATAGTCTTGACATAAATTGCTTTCCGACCTAACAACTCCCAGACCTACCTGAAAATATTACAATACAGACCACATATTATATTATGCAATATACTTACGAACGACCCATTATGTAACATTTTTATAATGTTCATATAAATATCAAATCTTCCAAATACCACCAATCGATTGTCAACTTTAATAAGGCGGACGCAAAGCACAAGTCTATTGTGTACGTAAACTTCGTGGTAAACTGAAGTGTTTTATTAACTTCACCAAATTAATAATATTCAACACTAAAAACAACAACGTTCGTTTTTTGAGTTTTAATATAATGCAACACGTTGCGCAAAATTATGTTTTTAAGTTTTTATTGTACTGTCGTGACATTTATGCGTCTATGCTTTCATTCATAAACGAAAGGACGACGCTACGCTAGGCCCGCGCATGCAAGTAGAAGTACGTAGAGTTATTGACCTTTAGAGCGGTAAATTAAATTAGTATTTTTGTATGAAAGTAAAATCTTACGAATCATTAAAAGTCGTAGAACAAACATTGTGGCTTATGATGTTAGCTATCTTCTCCTGCGAGGTTTTAGGTGTTTAAAAAATAACCCTGTATAAACAAATACCTAGGTACTTATGACTTTTAATTTTGTTTCTATTAAGTTAATGAAGGTGTGGTTTTACAGGTCATTAAAAAAATAAACCACCAAAGCTGACGTACGAAAACGAAATACCCAAATTAGATTTTTTTTTCGTGATACAATTATGTATTTTACATACATACATACATACATAAATCACGCCTATATCCCCAAAGGGGTAGGCAGAAGTGAGCTAGCACCCACGTTTCGCCAAATATGTCAGGTCCCGTGTAATAGGTGGCGAGCCTATTGCCATTTATCGGGCACAAAAGTCGCAGTACATTGCTAGGTGGTTTAATAGGAACGCTGCTGCCCATTCCTCATCACTGATTGATTTATCCTTAGTCGCCTTGTACGACACCCACGGCAGAGATTTGGGTTGGTGACAATAGTATTCTACTCTGCCGTCACCACACGGCCATTATGTATTTTAATGTCAAAAATAAAGGTATAGTTCTTATATAAGCTTTGCATTTGTGTCAGTGCACACAGATAGTGTAAAGTGAGATACAGCCACCTTAGCACGAGACGTGTACAAAATCTCCTTGGGGAAAAGAAAATATTTGCCTCTCGCTCTAACTCCCACTAAATCCTGAGACAAGACACTCTCAAGTGGTGGAGAGAGATTTAGTCCACATCCCGTGCTAGGCCTATTGCGCGGTGCATCCGTCAACTGTCAATACCTCTGCCTCGCACTTTCGTTTGTACAGTTAGCAGCTACGTATATTAATAAAATTTCGCTGTTTTGATTAGATATTAGTGAAATTTTAAATCCTATTGAAAATATATGGGTAATGATTGTGACGATGCAGTAAAAGAAGAAAAAGCATTTGATGGTCGCGACGCCGCTATTGGTGGTTACGGAGCGCTACATCATCGCACAGGCTCTGATGTGTCTTCAGATGAAGATAGTGAAGATTCAATGACTGATGTATTAGAGTTATTTTTTTTAATAACTTATGGACATAAATGTTTTACCAGACTGCCGAGAAGCCGGAGGATCGTTAAGTGTTCGATTTGTGTGTATGTCCGTTCCTATATACGTTCGTAAGTACTCAATAACTTGCTTTCTAATAAAAAATATTTATTATTTTCTTTGAAAATATTTAATTAATTAATTATATTTTTTTTCACTAACCCTACTTTTGCGATCCCTCACACGAATGCAAAACTCATCTTATGCCAAAATAACTATACCCATCTATAGCTACAGCATTTTAATATTCAAATTGCTAAAAGCGCCATCTATGGCACTAATGTATAACTAAATGCTGGCTCATGCTATATTAGTTCAGCTACTCACCACTAGGTAGCAAGCGTGTGAAGTGACATCTGTGGACTCATACGAGAACTATTATGTAAATTTATTTAAAGTAGCATGCTTTTTAGTGTCTTATAATTATGTTGAAACTAAACAAAAGGAACTAGGTAATAGATGGCAGAATTTACCAATTTCATTTAAAATATTATGAACGTACTTACTTTGGTAGGTAGGTCAGTACAGTCGACCATTCATCAGACAATACAAAACTGTTTAAAATTATAATTATAAAAAAAAACAAAAAATCACAAGTTCAACGAAAACTTCTAGTACCGTAAAACGGGGTGAATAGAAATAGCGTGGTGAATAGACACAAAACCGAAATCGTTTTTCTTGGCAGAATCCTGAACAATTTTTTCAAGAAAAAATTGCTAAACTGCCTTTGTATTTTTTTTTAAACTTGAAGAATGCGTTGGTGCTACGGGCCCCAACTGCACAGGGCCCGTAGCATTAGCTATTCTTGCTTCATGGCTAATCTGCCACTGGAAAGTAGAGCAGAATACAATTTGTCACCACCCCAATAACTCCCGCCGGAGTCCCTATTAAATTACCTGAACCTGACATTGGTAGTTTCAGAAATTTTACTCTGATTCCCTAATGCCATGTGGAGTTGTCATCACTCCATCCCTCTCCCGTATGTATCGTACAATGCGAGTAAGGGTAAAATTTAAGCAATGTGTAATGGACAGCAACATTCCACGCATACCTACCACCTAGCTATATACTGCGATTTACGTGCCCGATACATGGCAATAGGCTCGCTACCTATTTTACATGTGACCTAATATTTAGGCTACTCTTCAGGGATATAGGCGTGATTTATGTATGTATGTATATCCATAATTAAATACATACATACATAAATCACGCCCGAACATACCGAGTTTAACTTAGTGGAACGATTGTTTGAGTTGAATTTTATGTGTAGGTTTGTTTGTAGACAGGACACTATCTAGAATTAGATACCGACAGTACCGGAGCTTGCAACACTTGCTTGTCATAGGAAACGGTATCGGAGCGTAAAGTTTAGAGGACGTTGTCTACTTACATTGTTTCTAGTTCTAATCTTGGCCGGTAGCGCCAAAGGCCAAGACAGTCCGAATAAATTCATTATAAGTGAGTAAAAGGTATAAAATATCGGAGAGCTCAATAATGCTGGAGCTTAACGCGCTCGGTCTGTTGCGTAAGCTAGGCCGGTCAATGGATGGGTGACCAAAAAATATTATCTTGAGTTATTTCGTGCTTTAAAAGGCACACAATTGCTGTGCAGACTGTTTAATGGCAAAGTCACCGTGTTTTATTAAGGCCCTACGGAAAAAAAATAAGGGTTTTTCAAACGCATTTATCTCGTAATCTATTATAATGCAGGTATTTGATACTCCGAATTGTGTTAATTGGGCATATATGAAAGAGCGTGGAACAGTCCATTACCTGATTAAAAACATTTCCTCGATAGAAAAAAAATTCAAAGTAACCACTGATTATTTAAATGTTTCTATATTACAGTTAAACGCCTATACATTGAAATATGAGACTTGTATCAATGTAAAGTGTATATAATTTCCTAGGGATTGCTCGGCGATAATTTGAATAAAAACTGTTAATATAGTCACAGTTAATTGAAGTTTGATTTGGCGCTTACGTCAAATTTATTGAGCAGGGTACGCTGCGCTCTGTCTCGCTTTCGAGGCCGTGCGGCACAATACAGCTATCACAATCAACTCCGTGCTTCTAGCGCCACCACTTCGATACAAATATTTTTTTCCGTAGGGCCTTAAGAGCCCTATCTTGACTGTAATTTTGCGTAAAATGGCCTATTTCGGCGTTCTTGATCTCAGAAGCAAAAATACATTGACAATTTTGACTTAATAAATAGTCTAGAATAAATATGGGCATATGTAATGTAGAATAGATATTCGTAGCGGCCTCGATTTTAAATTTTGATTTGTAAATTTTGCTTAACTTTTTAATTAAACCCAAAATTATAAAGAAAGAATTTTATAAAATGCGCGAAGGCTCTTTTTTAAGCTCCTGGAACTACTGTTCTCTACGCAAATGAAATAAAAAAGTAGAATTTTATCTGTAGTAGGTCGAATAGTTCGTAGCGGCCTCGGAATTTTGAAACATCATTGATTTAATAGAGAAAAAAAATCTTTTTCTAAACAAAAAAAAAATATGGAAGTCGCTTTAAGTTAACTATTTTTGAACAAATAATGCTATGCACCGGCCGTCTGAACCGCTGGGAGTATAGTGTTCTGTGAGATTTGTTGTAGGGCTCTTAATAACATGTAGATTTGAATCATGCAGTAGAAATAAAAAAAATACCTTGGTACCTACTCCAAGAATGAGTTACATCGTAAAGCGTGCATGTAAGGTTTATAATTTTGAAAAAAAATACCTACCTTTTTGGAAGATATGAACAGTTTGTTTTATTATTATTTACATAAGCAATAGGGTCATCCCTTATTATGATATATAGGCGTGATATAACTATGTGTATACATTTTATATTTATTATAATTTTATAGAACATAAATGTTTATTACTCGCCTTGGGAAACACATGAAAGATGGTGATAAAATCGGATGATACTGATAGGGTGGTAAAAGTTTACGGGTGGCATATTTATATTTTAATTGAAGAAAAAATAATGTTCACTTTTTACTATTTATAATAATCATATTTTTTTTTCTAAAGAAAATAACTATATTGGAACAATATATTAGATATTATTAATGTTTTCGTTACTGGATACGAATTAAAGTTTAGATGCAAGTAGCTATTGCGTGGCGAACGGTACAATACATAGTGCGTTAGATTTTCGGTTTTATTGTGTCTGTGCTAATGCCCATAATCGATTAAATAATGGAAGTTGTTCTCTGGGTGTAATCGAGGTCTTCTACACGCTCTACATCGTCAGTAAATTGTGGGAAATCGGTAAATATTGACAAAAAAATATGTGATCTTGTAAGGACACTGACGCCTGTTACGGCGACCTTACTAGAGAAAATGTTTATAAATAGAATAAAAAATATGAAATAATCTAATCTATAAACGATATAATCTATATTATCTAAACTCCCTCAACAGATATTAATGTTAAAAAACAAGTTAAACATCTGCAAAAAAAATTTTTATTAGGTTATAGAGTAATTAAATGACAGAGATGTGTGGATGATATTTTAGCTAGTTTGTAAAAATATATAAATCACGCCTACTATTTATCTATATATGTATATTTCCATCAATCTGGCACAAAAATCGCAGTTTATAGCGAGGTGGCATAAGATAAACTCTGCCCATTATTCATCGCTGTACCTTAGTCGCCTTGTACGCCACCCGCGTGAGTAATCGACAATTGTATTCTGTTCTACTAAGTTTACACATTAAAATTATTTCTATACATTCAAATGGACTGTCCATTTATCTATAATGTTTATAGGACCTGAAATATCGACATATCACCTCTATGGAGAAAATTAGGCTGACTGTAAAATAATTATATATACATAAATACACCTTATACTTACCAAGAGCGATAAAACAAAGATGATCTGTGGCTTTCTTTTTTATCGCCGAGGTGAGTTTAGTTTTAGGCCCCCCCCTGGCCAGGAAGTGGAATTTATGAGCGGAAAAGTCTACTTTATGGTCAGGGGGCCCAGCCAAGTCGCATTTCTATTCGAACGCATAGAAAACAAAAGTATGAAACTGACGCTTTGTTTTCTCTGTATGAAACTGACGCTTTGTTCTCTCTGTATGAAACTGACGCTTTGTTTTCTCTGTATGAAACTGACGCTTTGTTTTCTCTGTATGAAACTGACGCTTTGTTTTCTCTGTATGAAACTGACGCTTTGTTTTCTCTGTATGAAACTGACGCTTTGTTTTCTCTGTATGAAACTGACGCTTTGTTTTCTCTGTATGAAACTGACGCTTTGTTTTCTCTGTATGAAACTGACGCTTTGTTTTCTCTGTAATACGTCCGTTTCCGTTACGTTGTTTTCTATGCGTTCGAATAGTTTGGCCACTTGGCCACAGGTGTGACATAAAAGTTATTATTATATGATAGCGAGCTCTGGCTTGTGATTGAAACAGGCCTCTGGTGGGAAGCCATCCCACACAGCGTATTCCGGTTAGTAGCAGTAGAGTGAGGTGGGCCCATTGCCATTTCAACTATCAACCTACCGATAATGATCGTGTACCTCCTGATCTTTATAACCTTTTTTTATTATAACGCAATGTACCTTATATGAACCATTGTCATCATCAACATCCATCTAGTTCTACATCCGTCAACAATCTGGTCCGCACGTTTAGTAAATACCATAATTTGATCAAACCATTATTTATTTATTGAAAGCGTTCCATGTTTCACTTTAATTGATGGGTTTCTTAAAAGGTGATATTGACATCACCAGTATATTTACAATGCATGTGGCATAGTAAATGCTGGTGATGTATCTAAATAAATAAATAATCTGTGTCTATTATTACAGAACAATTTATTTTGATACCTCGCTAATCATAATTAACCAAATAGGGTACGTGTCGGGCAGGCGGCAGTAAAACCTAACCTAGAACCATGAGCGGTGTTGTATTGGAATATTCTTTCCATTATATTTATATGCATTCATTCGTCGTATTTCGTGCCGTTTCGATGTGTTGAATGATATCTACGAATGAGAAGGTCTGATGACATCTAACCCTTATGAATTGAAGATGAAAGATACTGCGACACCCGGAACAATGCAGGAAGAAGATGACCTTTAACCATTTGTGCAAACAAATGGCAACCTAGGAAGGAAACTGTCATTCTCTATACACAGCACGTAAGACTATACAAAACTAGCAAACATCTCTACTCGATTGTCAACCTTAACGTGTCATAAAGGCCAAAGTCGATTGGCAAAAATTTACTTAAAGCGGTAACCTGATGTCCATTTGACTGCACCAGCTAGCCAGAGGTGTCAACCATTGTATTCCACTCTGTAGTAACTACATTGCCATGTCATAAAATAATAATATACGTATTATATCGTAGTGATTTCCTGCATTTGATTCTTGCTACAGAGTCGACGATATAAAATTTGATATACTACTTCTACTTAGTACATTCAAAAAGTTTCATCAGAAAATATACAAGAAATGACAAAATATTTTATTGCTCTCACACATATCTTTTGTAATCCACATTCACAATCAATACGGCCAATAACAATACCAGAGCGTGCGCTACGGACTGCTACGAGTGCAGTAGACGTTGCGCCGGCGCATATAGCCGATAGAAAGTGCACACGCAAGGCTCAGTCGTTCACACAGCGCCGAGAGCAGCGGACGTGCGTGCGGCGCAAATGTTACCGACAGCACGCGGGAAATAGTTGCGTCGGACGTGAATAAAAAATCAAACAAAAATTATTTTAATCAATAAATTATTTTTCGTTAAAAAAATTCCAACGGTGACCTCAATCATAATGGGTGACAGTGCCAGGATTGCCCTCATGTTTCTCATGATTTCCGCCGCATCAGCAATTCCTACCAGAGAAAAGAGATCTATAAGTAAAGGTAAGTTAACTGTACCAGCTATATTATTTATTATACTGTACGGTATGTATAAAATGAAGGCAATTAGTTGGAAATTGGTGTGGGTGTGACACTATTGATTGTAAATTTGCGCAGGCAGATTATAATGATACCTTGCATAAAATAGCAATAACCCAACATTGTTATTAAGATCTTATTAACATACAGAACATTAGAAACTGGCGCATAAACTGCAAGAAGTGGCGACAATAATTAGATTACTTTGTACTGATGGGTAATGAACATTGGACGTTACAAAATAAATTAAAAAAAGTTATGCAAGCTAACCGGAGAACTATTGGTTTTGTTGCAAAAACTTTTACGGATAATTTCACACTAAATAAAATTTGTTGCACGCTCCGACTGACAATGACCCACTGAAATGAGAGACGTTACGGTAGTTATTTATTGATTTGAAACTAAAGAATTAACCCTGTTCTTAAATTTTATTGTTTCTGTGTCGACAGAATGCAAACAGTATAATTACCTGCACATTTTATTGCAACACCAAAGCTCTGTGTAACGGATTGCTTTGAACTGAAAACCTTTGACTTGACTACTTTATTGAATCTTCAATTTTGCAACATGATGCATACGGCATTTGAAGCGCAAAACAATTGAAAATCCATTTCATCAATTTGACTTGAATGTTGTTATAGCGACCTTCTTTTAGCAATGATATTACTCTGGTTTATTTTTGAAATAATTTTCATTAAAAATGTATTTAAGTCTACCAGATAATATTTGATGATAATAGTTTTCACATATTCAGCCAGATCGAAAATTTTAAAAACCATTCAGAAATGTGTTTATTTTTAAATACCCATTAAGACCATAATAATATTATTATTTATTATTTAGAAATAACATCAAGGCCGTGTGGTGACGGCAGAGTAGAATACAATTGTCACCACCCCAAATCTCTCCCGTGGGTGTCGTACAAGGCGACTAAGGATAAATCCGTGATGAGGAATGGGCAGCAGCGTTCCTCTTATACCACCTAGCAATGTACTGCGACTTTTGTGCCCGATAAATGGCAATAGGCTCGCCACCTATAACATGGGACCTAACATAATTGGCGAAACGCGGGTGCTAGTTCACCTCTGCCTACCCCTTCGGGGATATAGGCGTGATTTATGTATGTATGTAAATAACATCTATGATAGGTAATCTCATCAGAAATTTCAAGGTCGATTTCATTGAATTTATACAGGGGTGTCGTAAAAGTCGACTAGGGGAGATTGCCCGGTGTAGACCGATAGTCACTTCGGGGGATCCGAATGGTCGAAGGAAATCACCAACAACAGCATACTCAAATAGTGTTGGTGTCAAGCAGGCGGCCGGCTGTAAAACTTATGAACCTTGAGCAGTTCATCGGTATCTTGACTTCTTTCAATCGCTTTCCTTTACACTGAATCATCACTAGCACCTTTCCGGTGTGATGGATGATACGAATCAAAAGGGAGTGGGTGGCTTGATGGAGTCTGACTAATATTAATGGAACAGTAAACATACTGCGCCTACCCCAGACGGCCTGGGAACAGAGGTGTTACTCTGGAAGTTTATTTCGTTCGTTCGAGTCTTTGCGTCTTTGTCGCTCTTATTTTAATACGCAGTGGCGTGAGAAAGACGGATAGATGTTAGTTAATCGTTCGGAGTTTCAGAGTAGACCTGCTTGGCAGAAAGATGATGATGACATGCTGACATCCGGATATGTTCAAGCCTATAGGCACAATTAGCCGTTAGTAAAACGCTAATGAACAATTTATTTCACCAATACATTTGCAATTGTAATAGCGGCCAATTACTTGGCTTCATAAGCATAACATTGCCAATTAATCATTTCATTTAGCCCAAGTATTTCGACCCAGATCCTGCGAAAAATTCGCACGCGCATAGGGAAGTGAACCTTAAGATCAAGAGCGAAACACGCTTTTGCATTGCGGTACAAATTCTGTTCATATGTCACAATTGCAAGGAAAGAACGGTTTTGATTGCGCTGCATATAATAACGTGGTTTTTGCAAAGGCTTTTGTTCGTTCTGCTATTGTCTAACGTGTTATCCATCCTCTAGAATGGACTGTAAACCATATTGTATTAAGGTTCATAATGCGGACGTTCACCATTGTAATTTCAGTCATGATCTTGGATTTTTTTTAGAGAATTGCTTCGTTTTTTACCATTTATACTCACAACGCTAATATATATATATATATATATATATATATATATATATATATATATATATATATATATATATATATATAATAATAAAAGATAATAAATAATCTATAAAGATATAAATAAAATTAAAGTTTAAAATAAAATAATCACAGCACTTTCATTATTTTATCAAGTAATATACGAATGGAAATACTATACTGATAAATTTGGGTAACACATAATAATATATGAAGTACCTAGTTAAGCAAATTTATTGTGCCACTATTGCGTTAATATTGATAATTAATCGATTCACGCGTTTAATTATTTTTTTATTCAGTATAAACTACAAAGCGTTGTCATTAACCGTGCAATTTACCATGCGTGGTGTATTTGAAATGTGATTTTATGTGGTACTTAAAATCATGAATTGTTTAATTGGATGAATTTAGGCCAGTCAATTAAGAAAGCAACATTGTAACGGGGACCAACTGATTTTTCTGCAAGAAAGGTTTGGTAATATCGTCACTTTACTCGATATCGTGTTATACTTACCTTGAAGATGACTGTGTTATCATCTCTATGCCATTTGATTTAAGAAGTAATATGTTGATACAGTGCCATCAATTTATACTCATAAAAGCGGCGGTGAAAATTAGAACTACTATATACCCGTAGATTTTGACATTCTATGATCTTTGTTCACCACTAGGTATAAAGCGACATGTAATAATTTATTGGACTGGTAAGTTTTAATCGAGGATAGAAAAAAAAACCCAATCGTACTATAATATTTCAAGTCGCAAAACAATTTACCCTTTGTCATCAACTTCAATTAATTTAACTTTGAAGAACAATCAACTTTACCATACACAGATGGTCATTTTAACATATAATACTGCCTTCGATCTTTATAGCCCAATATATATATATATCTTCATTGCTACATAAACGTAGCCTCTACGTCATTTTCTAGAATATGTTTTTCAGAAACGCTAAACCTATAATAGCAATTTCAAAAACGATTAAGCTTGAGTTTTTTATATTATATATACTAATAATGAATGTACTTGAACCGAATGAGCTGAAGTGTAATTATTTATTTTAAATGTGCTCACATAAGCCTTTGTAATGCAAACAATGCGCAGAGGAAACAATCTTCTGAATTCGCTTCTTTAGGCGATTTCCCCTAACCAAGGCTCTAGGCTAATCGTTCCAGCCTCTAGCAGATGAAGAGAACAATGGGACTCCGAATGCACGAAGGTTTGGTGGTCAATGCTCGACCTTTGGTTATTCACATGTCTAGATAGGCAGTCCGAGCTTCTAAACGTCAAAAAAATATTTTTATTTAGTATTTAGTTAAATTAGCCGTGTGGTGACGGCAGAGTAGAATACAATTGTCACCATCCCAAATCTCTCCCGTGGGTGTCGTACAAGGCGACTGTGATGACAAATGGGCAGCAGCGTTCCTCTTATACCTACCACCTAGCAATATACTGCGATTTTTGTGCCCGATAAATTGCAATAGGCTCGCCACCTATTACATGGGACCTGACATAATTGGCGAAACGTGGGTTCACCTCTGCCTACCCTTTCGGGGATATAGGCGTGATTTATGTATGTATGTATTTAATTATCAATGAAAATATGAGTGGCTCGCTAGCGCAGTGGCATAGCGCGCTCGGCCTGCAATTCGTATACTAAGCAATGTTCGGTATAAGGCTGGTCATTGGATGGGTGACTAAAATTTATTATCTCCAGTTTCTCCATGCTTCGGAAGGCACGTTAAGCCGTCGATCCCGGCTGCATCTTCATACGTTAATATCCACCAACCCGCATTGGGCTAGCGTAGTGAGTTATGGCCCATCCTCCCTATACACTTCCATCCATAGGGAAGGCCTGTCCCCAGCAGTGGGGAAATTAAAGAGGGCTGGTGGTGATGATGATGATGAATCAAAATAGAAGAAATAAATTAAATCAAAGTGCTCTTCGCATCATTGTTCCTCTCTGCCGGAACCGTTCATTTCCGAGACACTTTTTTGTGCCATTTGAGCAACATGTTATTTATTGCCGCTACTCAAGAGTGGCAGCTTTATTTACTCATGTGACTCAGTAGCGAAATGGTGATTAGAGTGCAAAGAATAAGAAGCCTGAAGCCAGACAAGGCACGCGAAAGTTTTTGCAGCAGCGGGGTTTGACTCCCACATCAGTGGCCGTACCACGAAGTATTAGTGCGATCCAAACGCGGGTGACAAAAAGGGACGCCGCTCTACTCGGCTTGTAGCGTTGTCTCATTTTAACAATGGGAATTGAGTCGCGTTTAGAGTTGGTGGTAAGGCCCCAGGACATGATCAATTTGTCAAAAAAACGTAGTAATTTTCGTAACATATAAATAAATAAATATTTCTTACATTCACACTTATCATCTGACCCAAAATAAGTAGCATTTGTGATATTATTATGCTAACTAAGATGACGGACAATTTTCAATCTTCTTCTTCTTCTCCCTGTCCTTCCCAGTCTATCTGGGGTCGGCGCAGTATATTTCCTCCCCCATTCATATCGGTCAGACGTCATCAAGCCATCCACTCCCTTTTGATTCATATCATCCGTCACACCGTAAAGGTGCTAGTGATGAATGAATGTATAGAAAAGAGACGGAACGGACCATGTCGAGAGACCGATGAACGGAGAGAGTGATTGGAATGACAAAATTCCAATCCATACTGCTCAAGGTTTTGGCTTAGGTTTTACAGCCGGCCGCCTGCCTGACACCAACCCCTTTGGGTATGCTGTAGTTGGTGGTTTGCCCTCCACCATTCGGGTGCCCCAAGGTGATTATTGGTATACACCGGGCAATCTTTCTTAGTCGATTTGTACGACACCCATGGCGACACCCACGACACAGACGGGGCTGGCCTATTCTACGTTATTTGTTCGCTCCCAGGCCAGCATTTTAATATAGGTACACAAGATTTTTTTATAAATAAACATGTTTAATATACTACATAAACATGTCAAAATACATAATCGTATAAGCAACAATTTCTTTAATATCAACCTCGGTTGAAATTAGGGAAATTGTTATCTGTAAACTGTTAGCAGCAAATTTATGTAATCAGCCTGGAGTTATCTGAATTAAACAAACAGTCTTGATTTTTATCGACCCAATTTGAATTCCCAATGACCGTGTCTTTCTTTAATTACCCACGAAGAGCTGACGCCGACTCTTTGTCCGCATCATAATCCACGGCTAAGGAAAGGCCTTTCCGTGTCCAAACGACTCCATTCATGTCCCCATTACACCTAAGGTATCCAAACAAAACGAAGACAGTGTGGAATTTGGACCCTCTCAAAATACATTTGGATGCTTTCATAAAATGGTTCCAACTGAGACATTTTCCTGCGAGTACCGAACTCGAGAATTGGGTCGTAAACGTCGCATTGTCAATATTAGCACCACACTGCGAAGGGTATTGAACCGGAAGGTATGCAAGGGCCAGGCTCGAGTTGATTGGCACCACCCGAGCGCCAGTCTGAATAATTATTCATTATGACGGCAGAGTAGAATACAATTGTCACCACCCCAAATCTCTCCCGTGGGTGTTGTACAAGGCGACTAAGGATAAATCAATGATGAGGAATGGGCAGCAGCGTTCCTCTTATACCACCTACCAATAGTAATGCACTGTGACTTTTGTGCCCGATAAATGGCAATAGGCTCGCCCCTTATTACATGGGACCTAACATAATTGGCGAAACGTGGGTGCTAGTTCACCTCTGCCTACCCCTTCGGAGATGTAGGCGTGATTTATGTGTGTTTGTATGTATGTAAAACAAATGATAGATTCACCTTGCCAGACATTAAGACGGCCAGTTTGCGCCAATGGTCAGATCACTAGCTATCGGCTAAGAGGCCCCGGGTTCGAATCCTGGTAGGGGCAAATGTTTGTGTTGAAGTCAGACATTTATTCTCGAGGCATGCTTTTAATACAGAATAAGTAAGAATTTGTCTATGATACAAGTGCTTAAATGCTACTTACTTTGGGCTAGATGATAGGTGTGTGTGAAAAACATTTTAAATTGCAAGAATGTCTCAGCTCTCAGCCAAGCATAAATAAAAACGGGATACAAACATAAGCTATTGAACGTTCCATAAATAATTGTTACCAAGAAATATGGTAATATCTGATACTGAAGCACAGACAGAAAAATATAGGATTACACCTACAAGAGATTACCTACTATTTCTGTCGGCCTGGGGGTCCAGTGTTCGAATCCTCAGAGGAGCGAATATTTGTGACATGTAGTTCTCGATTAGTTGTGCATATGTTTAGATACATATTTTTAATATTTTTCTATAATATGTAACAGATGTATTTATTTCTCGATTCATGGTGCATATGTTTAGATACATATTTTTAATATCTTTGTATTATATGTATCTTACTTTGGCTAGATGGTAGGTGTGAATGAAAGAATTATTAATTTATTTACTGCCATAACACATTTTCAGGTTTTCGCATATACCATTTTTACTTCGAAATTGAACTATTAAATGCTCACTGTCCACATGCTATTCTTTTTTAACGTCGTATAAAGAAATTTCAAATAAATTCTTGATTTAATCACACCGGGCGCCAGGTATTGGGGAAACGATCTTCCTCGACTAAAATGTCGAGAGACGTACTCTTGAAAACGTTTGTGCACTCATTAACGAACCAATAAAACTGATACAATATAAAGTTCAGTGTCGAAATCTTGCAGGACAAACATAAAATTATTAATTACTTACACTCGTAAAAGGTAATTATGGTAATATAGTTCGATATCAGTTCGAGTGTAAATCGACGTTTACGAAAATTCGGAACATTCCTATGTTGAATTTTTGCTTAAAAATACGGCCACTGCAAATTATGTAGATAAATGTCGTTTCTCCTAAATTTATATGTATAATAAGTAGTATATAATATGACTAGTAATAGCTACAATGAACTACTTAAAATAAGATAAACCGATTGGTGCTATTGTAACGGTCATCATCATCATCACCAGCCCTTTACTGTCCCCACTGCTGGGGCACGGGCCTTCCCTATGGATGGAAGAATATAGGGAGATTAGGCCATAACCCACCACGATGGCCCAGTGCGGGTTGGTGGGTATTAACGACTGCAGATGCAGCGGGGACCACCGGCTTAACGTGCCGGAGGAACTCGAGATAATAAATTTTTGGTCACCCATCCAATGACCGGCCTTAGCTAACATTGCTTAGTTTACTCGATCGCAGGCCCAGCGCGCTATGCCACTGCGCTAGCGAGCTCCTCGTAACGGTCATATTTATCATTAATTTACAGGTTTGTAATACTATCGTAATGAAAAAACGATAGTTAGTAACTTGGGCAAACAATCACGTCTGTACGGTAATTAATAACCAGTTGACGATCATGAGGCGATTCTAAAGCACTTGCGATATAAAATTGCAATTTACACTGCTTGTTTGTAATTTTAATTACTACATCGGTGTTACAGAAATATATTTCTATATTGATAAAGTGTAATGTAACGGTAAACGTTTTATCGTTGTATAGCGTTCTTTAAATAGTTTTATATCATTGTTAATTTCAAAACCCGAGTAAAGCACGACACGATTTCATTAATTGATATTGATAACACGTGTTATCAATGTCGATGGTGTAACATACATGTGTTACACCATCGAAATTTACATGAATAATTAATAAAACTCTAATATGATTTTATAGCCGTAACAATTTAGTGAAACATGGTATTTTTGTAAAGACCTTGTTAATGGAATGTCGATGCAATACCAAGGTCTTCAACACCCGCATTTCGCCAACTATTATAAGTTCCATTTAATAGGGGGCGAACCTATTGTTTGATCGCCTTAAAACAAAAAAAAATATATTATTATTCATACCTATAGATTTAGATTACGTTTATTAATTTTGTTATTTGTCAACCATTCATCTGTTTTGAACATTTGAATTTATCATTAAATTATATATCCGTAATTATAGGGGTATGCCATTTTTGTACTGATAAGTTTTAAAGGACTTTACTAGTTATTCGATTTTAATTTTAACATTATATAAATGTTAGAAAAATTGGTACAAAAATTTTGGTGGTTAGAAAAAGAATTTCGAAAATTATGATTTGAGGCGGGAATCGAACCCGCGTCCGCTGCTATCCGGGCAGGTGCCTGACCGCTCGGCCACCCAAGGCACTAATTAACTTGCCGAAATTCTTCTAACCTTTACACTTCACGTTGTAAGCCAACGAGTACCCTCGCAATGTAGAAATAAGACTTTACTAGTTTATAATATATTTTTAAATAATATACCGGGCTATTAAAAGTAAATTATAAAGTTGTGCCAACGCCAAGTATAAGGAATTCACTACTGCCTCTAGTGTCGCAATAGACATGGCTAGACTTGAAGATAAATTTTGAAATAGGGCGTTTTCAAAACTCACTTTCGCTGTACAGAGGCGGTCAGATTACATTGCAATAAAGCTCTGAGGCAGGTAGCTTAAGTTTTAATGGCAAAAATTAAGCAACTTTTGTCCCAGTATAGATCTGTGCGAACATTCTTCTACAGAAGTCGAGGTTTTAATGATTGTTTTCATAACCGGCATGGAAAGTTTTCTGTAAATGGTCTAGTTAATTTAAAATAACGCGAGTTAAATCCGTTAAGTTGTTTTAGTTCAAATGGATAGTGTTTATGAGAACATTAGTCTATTCGGATTGACTGAAATGAGAGGTTAATTATTTTTACTATTTTTGTAACACGGTACACGTTGTTTAGATAATATAAATTTGTATACATAAGGAAGGAAAATCGCATGGAATATGGAAAAGAAAACGCCAACGCATAATCATAAATATTCCTCTGCCTTGTGTCCTAGTTGCGTTTGGATATAACCCATTAAAAAACCAAAAATTATACTGTTTCATCAGTTGTCTTCTATGGGTCATTGATCTATCTAAAGGTAAAAAGTTTGCGTATACTATATTAGCAAAGTATAATTGTATACGACATAGAATATAATAAAACAGTTTCTTTTCTAAAGTACCGCAGTGGCTTATCGTCACTAATAATAATTATTATAATATTATACCATGTTCAAAGACTAATGTGGTTAGAAAAAGTTCGAGAACGCGGGTTAAATTCCCGCATCAAGACCATAATTTTCCGAACTTTTTCTACCCACAATATTTTTGTAGGTACTAATTTCATAACATTTATATAATCTATTCGGTTTTAATTATTTTAACATTATATAAATGTTAGAAAAATTAGTACAAAGATTTTGGGGTTAGAAAAAGAATTTCGAAAAATTATGATCTTGAGGCGGGAATCGAACCCGCGTCCGCTGCTATCCGGGCAGGTGCCTGACCGCTCGGCCACCCAAGACACTAATTAACTTGCCGATATTCTTCTAACCTTTACACTTCACGTTGTAAGCCAACGGGTACCCTCGCAATGTAGAAATAAATTTCAAACATTCCGAAGCAGATATTTTTACAAACACCGTGCGTTCGGTTAAGCTTGGGTTTGCTTTATAAACTATTCGGTTTTAATTTTAACATTATATAAATGTTAGAAAAATTAGTACAAAGATTTTGGGGTTAGAAAAAGAATTTCGAAAAATTATGATCTTGAGGCGGGAATCGAACCCGCGTCCGCTGCTATCCGGTCAGGCACCTGCCCGGATAGCAGCGGACGCGGGTTCGATTCCCGCCTCAAGATCATAATTTTTCGAAATTCTTTTTCTAACCCCAAAATCTTTGTACCTACATTTATATAATGTTCAAATTAAAATCCAAAATAATAAATAACCGTATTCGCTAAGGCAGGTCAATCGACGGGTGACGGGTGAAAACACATTATCTCTTGCTTCGGAAGGCATTTTAAAACAGACCTTTTTGGCTCAAAGCCCGCGATCTGACCATTCGACCAAGCCGATAAAAGCAAACGCAATACATAAAGAAAGTTGGTCTTCATTTGCGGCATGCCAGTTCATATAATATACGATTTTATTCCCAAATAAGAAACGCACATTCAATGGGTAATTCGTAATCACGCAATAATGATAATAAAAGGGCTTCCTGAGTCAGAGTGCATGCACTGCGGCGTCTGAAGGTGAAAGTTGCATCGTGATGAACGCAATCGTAAGTGAGACTTTAAAAATATGCAGACATAGAGTTCAGATTATACGACAAATAAATTATTACGAGAAGATGTGTGGTAGTAGTGATAAATTCTCCCGATTTGCGTTTGCTAGGGTCAAACAATGGATCGCCAAGTCCGGTCACTAGACGGGTGTCCAATAAAAACCTTGAATAAATAAATCAAAAATTCATGCATACATAAATCACGCCTTTGTTCCCTAAGGGGTAGACAAAAGTAGTTATTTCAGGTCCCATGGAATAGGGGCAGAGCCTATTGCTATTCAACGTGAACTTTAATCGCAGTCATTGTCTAGATGGCACTCTAACTGCCGCACTCAGAGACGTCAAATAACTTTAATGAGTACTTAATGTCAAAAATTTTCATTTAAATTTAGACCAAAAACCTGACAAGAATAGAGACTATATTTGAATTATCATTTTTTTACGTTCAGTACTCATTATCGTTAATTGACGTCTGTGAGTGCGGCAGTAAGAATGCTACTGCCTGGTCCTCTGCGATCCGGGCAGGTGCCTATAGGTACCACTCGGTCAACTAAGACGTTTTAAAGGTCCACGTCAAGACTAATATAATTTTTCCAATTTTTTTTTAACCACAATTGTTGCGAGGATACGTTCCTCTTTTCTATAAACATTCTTCATCACTAACACCTTTACGGTGTGATGGATGACCGATATGAATGAAAGAGGAAACATACTGCGCCAACCCCAGATGTCTTTCTACAGGAAACGGTGTTGAAACTAAATTCTCTAAGGTCATGTTGTCAATGACATGCCAGGACGATTGAATGGTGCATAATAATAGCCCATTTTCGATTACGACCGAGTGTCGGAATTATCAGCGTTTGTCAAATCACAGTAATTGTGCCGCCCGTGTCGTCCTACGATCACGACTTCGGCGCGAACCGAGAGGTGTCGAAACCCGAAGCATAGTTCCAAGATAATAATAATTTTTAGGGTTCCGTAACAAAAGGGTAAAACGGGACCCTATTACTAACACTCCGCTGTCCGTCCGTCCGTCCGTCTGTCAGCAGGCCGTATCTCATGAACCGTGACAGTTAGACAGTTGCAATTTTCACAGGTGATATATTTCTCCACAGCCGTGTGGTGACGGCAGAGTAGAATACATTAGTCACCACCCCAAATCTCTCCCGTGGGTGTCGTACAAGGCGACTAAGGATAAATCAATAATGAGGAACGGGCAGCAGCGTTCCTCTTATACCACCGAGCAATAGCAATGTACTGCGACTTTTGTGCCCGATAAATGGCAATAGGCTCGCCACCTATTACATGGGATCTAAAATAATTTGCGAAACGTGGGTGCTAGTTCACCTCTGCCTACCCATTCGGGGATATAGGCGCGATTTATGTATGTGTATGATATATTTCTGTTACCGCTCAAACGAAGAGACAGATGTCAGTGGCAGCGCTTGGGACTTGTGACCCTTGTTGACGTGAGACTTGTGACGACTTGTTATTGCCCTATGGCCCTTTCACAACTAGTCAACACTCACCTTCACCACCGGACTTCTGTCTCTGCCTAGATCTCTCATATAATTGATAAGATTCCGTGAGAGCCGCCTTAGACACACGTTCCAGTGTAGAACTTACGAAATCTCTAGGAAAGCCAAGGTCTTTTAATAATGAATTTAGGGAACAAACGTGAACTTTATTGCGGTATTTTTGTTGATAATGGTACGGAACCCTTCGTGCGCGAGTCCGGCTCGCGCTTGGCGGGTTTCTGTAATGGGCTTTGCAACAGCGCCACTTTCGGTGGATTAATGTTAATTCTACTTGAATTAACAGCAGTCGAGTGGCCGTAGACAATTGAATAGGCCTACCGGGTGCAACGATTTAACAATAACCCGCGCCTATGTCAAAACTCTGACCGCGCCAGCTCTCGAATGCCGACCATTGTTAATGCAATAATTGTTCACTTTTACGCAAAGCGGTTGTTTGTTGCCTACGTCTTGTTGCATTTGCGTATCAAACGAAAAGGAGCTCGATTGCTGAAACTAAGCCATGTTCGCTAAGGCCAGTCATTGGATAGGTGAACAATAATATTTCTATCTCGGGTTCCTCCGTGCTTCGGAAGGCACGCTAATCGGGACCAATGTCCCAGGTGCATCTTCAGTCGTTGATAACCTCCAATACTCACTGGGTCCGCGTGGTGGGATCTAGCCCATTCTTCCTATATTCTTCCATCCATGTGGAAGGTTTGTGCCCCAGCAGTGGTAAAGTTAAAGGTAAAGATAATAAAGTGGCCGAGTGGTATAGGTATCTGCCCGCGCGAAGGATTGCGGAGGCCGGGAGCTCGAATCCCGTATCGGGAACATAATTTTTGTAGCCACCGGTATTAACCACTGCAAATGCAGCCGGGACTAACGGCTTATTGTTATTTCCGAAGCACGTAAGAAAACGAGATAATAAATTTTTGATCACCCATCTTATTATGATTTCTTAGTGTAAGCAAAGCGCGCTATGCCACTGCGCTAGAGAGCTTCTCCATTTGCGGACCGAAACCTAACAAAGGTGGAAACCTAAAAATGAAGAGGCGTAATGGACGAAAATCAACGATGCCCTGATGCACAATGATGCCGCAAGCTTTGCTCCCAAATGCACAGTGAGCCCCTCTTTCGCAACTAGTGATCGCGCTTGCCAAACAGACACATCGAATCGTGCGCATGCATACAATTGCATGTGCCTCATCGATTGTCAGCGGTGTTGCGGCACTAAATCATGGTGTATCTATGGAGCTGGCTCTGAAAAGTCGGTAGAACACCTTGATAATTAATTAACGTTAATAAGAAAGTATTATATTACAGTAAAATAATTATACAAAGTCGGTATTGAAATTAATTTCAACACAATATCTCACATTTAATTCATAAAAAAAAAATATTTTTATTACATAAATACTAAAACAATCCGACAGGTATGCAAATACTTGCTTGCATACATTTATATTCCTATTTTTTTTTATATCAAATTGACGAAATTTTTCCGACTTTATTTTCTTCGTAATATTATTTCTAGCATTTATGCTATATTTAAATAAATATATAAGAAAATACCTTCAATATTTAGTGTTCGGTTAGCCTATTACGCTAATCAAATACACATTATTGCAATAATCTTGTGGCGGTGTCGCAACTAATCGGATATCTGTCCTCCTGTCAGTACCATAACCAACTCTGTTGATGACATTTTGAAGACGTTCAGGGTCCAAATATGAAGGTCTAAATGACCAACTGTCACGTACAACGCTAAGGTCACAGAGTAATTTCATTAATTACTGTGTACCTACTCCACCAAATGTTTAGTGTAATAAAACGTGGTGCGGAGACATGATGCCATTAAAAATGGTGGCATTATTCGTAAGTTTCTTGAATAAGATAAAGCCACCAAAGAGTGCGCAATAAATACATACATAAATGGTAGGCAAAGGTGTGTATCAACTACGTTTCAACAATTATCCCGCATCAAAACCTAAACAATGAACTATTTCTAACCACCATATTTCTGCAACAATAATGTTAATAATCATTATAAATATGCTTTCCATGGGGCACGGTGTATAAATATTGCTAAGTGGTATAAGAGGAACGCTCCTGGCGTTACATTATACCACTTAGGCGTTACTTTATATTACACATCGCCAACTTTCTTTCCCTTGCTCGCCTTGTACGACACCTTTGGGAGAGATGATGTGGTATTGCACTCTGCTCTGCCGTCACCACACGTTAACGATGACATAAAATGGTAGCATTATTTACATCAGTAATAACTACAATTCACAACAAAATACAATTGTCCTAAAAGAAGTCCTATTTCACATTCAGTTGCTTACGAAAATTATTCAAAAAAGCAGTTGTCGGAAACGAAGTACATAATCTTCGTCAATCATAATCTTGCTACGTAACTAGTAGCAGGTTCATGTATTTTATTTATTTAAGCTTCATTGCATAAAATACACAATTGGTAAACTTAACGCTATACAGCATTCTCTACCAGTTAAAAAGATAAGAAGATGTATTCCTATTCCGAAGCCACAGTACTAAAAGACTGCCTTTATTCTGACTGCAATATCTACCGGTCTACCTTGGAAAAGACTATATAATTGCTACAGAGTAATGTTGAGATAATTTACCAAAATATCCCGAACGTACTGAAACTAGTTATAACGCTACAATTACCCGAATACGAGTGGACAAGCTCTTAATTAGATTACAATAAAGTCCAAATTTGGTCAATCCAAGCGCTGGTAGCAATAAACGTAGCCGTATCCTTTCTAATATAGTTTCGGCATTCCGCTGCAATTGTAAAGTATTTTGGTTTGTAGATAAATGCACAGAAAATATAAGTCGTTGGCTGTTCATAAAGCAATATGAACAAAATACAATGTTCTATTTTGATTGACACAAATACATTGAATAAACTTTACGCTGCTTATTAAAAATAACCCAGAAAACAAGGGAATATGGTACACAATATAGTAAGTATGGTTGCTCCTATAATACGTACAACAAATATTCAAAATCAAGGATTTTTTGCATACGGATATTTTTACGTATGGTAGCCAGATATGTCACGAAGTTAGTGATTAACCCGCATTCATCTTCAAAACATAATGTAAGAATCGAACTAATAATTGAAATTATTAGATAATATTTTAAGACAAATGAAAATTATATATACTGAACAATAAACATTCTGCAAGAATGTCAGTAATAATTTTGTTTTTAGAACCAATATTTTAAGCCTTGTGTGTAGTTAAGTAAGCGGCAAAACACAAGTTGACATAACACTCTAGAAGTCGACATTGACACAGAAAACGGATCTTTTCCTATTCATCAACAGTGTTAATTTCATTTCTCGCTTCTGATGTTGGTACCATACTTTGACAAAATAAAATGTCCACCTTAGTCGGTTATAATAAGGCTCTCTTTATAACCTGCAGCAGACAGAGACTTACAATCACAATTGCCAAGTTGTCCAAAATTGATCCTTATTATCAAGCACAAAGCGGTTTAATATTAACAGAGCCTACCTCACAAAACTCCCGACACATACGCTGCATTCGCCACTCAACCTTGATATTATTATTTTACAGTTTCTCATGCTTAGTTGCACATAAGTTCTTTGTTAGCTGTTGTAGGCAAATTAGCAAGAGCTACACCAAAACCAAGCCAAACCAGTACAGCAGTTGGTTATGTCGAAACATTTCTGCTCAGATATAATGGCGGTCCGTTTTACTGTAGATACCTTAATGATAGCGTTAAATAGGATCGCTTACCAATGACACTATTACAAATAACGTACATTATTTCAAAAAAGAGAAGATACCTTAATGATAGCGTTAAATAGGATCGCTTACCAATGACACTATTACAAATAACGTACATTATTTCAAAAAAGAGAAGATACCTTAATGATAGCGTTAAATAGGATCGCTTACCAATGACACTATTACAAATAACGTACATTATTTCAAAAAAGAGAAGATACCTTAATGATAGCGTTAAATAGGATCGCTTACCAATGACACTATTACAAATAACGTACATTATTTCAAAAAAGAGAAAAAAAAATCTTAAAATTCCATGGATTCACCTTACTGGTACCGGGTCCTTAATGTTGCAGAGGGGAAGTCACGATTAGCATTTGGGACTTGTGACCCCTTCAGAACATAATCAATATTCACCTCCGCCACCCAGACTTATGTCTCTATCCAGCCATAATTGATTATATTCTGTGAAATTCCCTTCAGACACAACACTTATTTTGCGAAGTTGGCTTGCTTAAATGCAGATACATATATCTTAGAAAATAAATGGAATTGCATGAGTCATTACTATCATATATAGCTTCCACATATGAGATTTTTCTTTAATTCCATTATATTATTTTATCGTTTGGGAATGACCATTGTGATTCACTTAAAGCTCATAAGAAATGGAGCGGATTTCAGAAATGGAATGAATTACGGATTTCAGCATACATACATACATACATAAATCACGCCTATATCCCCGAAGGGGTAGGCAGAAGTGAACTAGCACCCACGTTTTGCCAATAATATTAGGTCCCGTGTAATAGCTGGCGAGCCTATTGCCATTTATCGGGCACAAAAGTCGCATTACATTGCTAGGTTGTATAAGAGGAACGCTGCTACCCATTCCTCATCACTATCTTTTTAGCCGTTTCACGTTTATCCTTAGTCGCCTTGTACGACACCCACGGGAGAGATTTGGGGTGGTGACAATTGTATTCTACTCTGCCGTCACCACACGGCTTTCAGGATGCCATAACATTGCGGAATTCCTGATTCTACTGCATATTGTTATTATTCATCCCAAGTTCAGTTTACACCACAATATCTACACGCCAAGTAAAATTCACACCAGAACACACTCGTCCGGTTATAAAATATCTTATCTTTTGTTACTCAGTGCATATTTGAAAGTGTAATGTTCCTAGTACATTGTCCTGAACCAGTCTTAAGTAATGTGAGGATATTATATCAATATTATATTCAATGCGGCTTCAAATCTACTTACAATAGTCGAAGTACGGTGGCAACGCCTCCTGTCAAACGACGCAATGTGTTCTCGCAATGCGATTTATGCATTTCGCATGTTACGATCAGTGTTGCAGTGAAAGTTCACACTTGGGTCCGGATATTTAAAGCGGCTGGCTTGTTTATATGTAAGTTATATTGTAGGTAGACGAATTTCTAAATAGGTCACGGCTTTTAGAAGAAATGGTTTGCATTAATGAAATATTGTAAAAGAAAGGTGTGGTTTTAAGGAAGATGTCATGACAAGGATTGAGAAAGGGATGCTCGCATGGTTTGGTCACGTCGAAAGAATGGATGAAAGGAGAGTGACAAAAAGGATTTACATGGCGAAAGTGAATAGAGAAATAGGAAGGGGAAGGCCTAGGCGGATCTTTTATAATCAAATTGAAAGTCTATTAAAAAAGGGCCAGGTCAAGAGTGCCCGAAACCCACGAGCATGTATGAAGAGATTGATGATATTGGATGAAGCAAAAGAAGTATGTAAGGATCGTAGCAAGTGGAAAGAAGTGATCTCTGCCTACCCCTGTGGGAGAAAGGCGTGACGTATGTATGTATGTATGTAATTTGTAAATAATGCGTGTGTTAATCATGTTATTTCTTCTTCAAATATCATACTTCTGAATAGATATAACATCGGCACTGTTTCTCTTATTATTCATAGTAAAACAAACTATTCTAATTGTGTCAAGAGATAGTGGTGGCACGATCTAGCTTTGACTCCTTCACTAATACCCTGGTGCAAGTAAGCACCGTATCGATATAAAAAAGTTGATAATGGTAGTATTGCATCGAGCAACCTATGCTTCCATAATATATTAAAGCAAATATGCAGCTGCTTCAGTTAATACTCATAAAAATAGCCTTAACCCCGCGCGTAACATCGCATAATAAAACTATGCATCATCATTATATCATTAGAACGTCAATAAATTGTAGCACACACATAATAGAACACACTTTTATTCGCGTGTAGTAAATGTCAAGAAGTGATTGTACAATTATTTAATAACACGGATATTCTACGATATATATTCATACATACATAAATCTCGTCTATTTATCTCCGGTGGTTAGACAGAGGTGCATTTTATGGTAAAACCTACTATTATTTTCTTTTAACAACACCTCAAGACATTAAAATAAATGTAATAATAGCAAATAACTATTGTCAATTATAAATTATTAATAAATTATTTTTTTTTTTAATGGTTTAGACATAAAACGCACACGATTAATTAATGACAGAATATGAATATGTGGAGCATAAATCCATGGGCCAAGTCAAAAAGGTATGTGAAAACATTTGCCTTCTATTCATGAACTAAAACGACTCAATTTAGAGTCAATGAAGGTTGTATGACAACCTGTATGAGAAGCAGTGTAACTAGATAATAAAATCGTGATTTTATCAAGATTACTCAAACAAATAGTACACATCACAATAGTGATGGATGCAGCCGTAATGGCAAATGGATTGTCAGCGATTTCCACGCATAATCCATCTTGTATTTTTATAATGTATCTGTAGTATGTCATACTGCCATATTTAGTTCACAGTCAACTTTGCTAACCTGCACTTTCTATTTATTGATATTAAGATTAGACGTGTATTAATTGCTTGCTGTCATATTTGATGGTAACACAGGCATTAGTGGTCCAATCAGTTTAATTCATGGCAATCTAGTCTGGCAATAAATTTCTTGCCAATAATCACTTTGGTATGTTTGTTTTTTGTCAAATCTTAATTATAATCACATCTGTCTGTCCGACTTTAAACTATATTATGTAAGCTATTATCCAATTAAGATCCTATTTCTCATTTGGGTAAAAAGTTTTTATCTTTTGTTTATATAAGCTGTTTTTTTAACATTTCGTTTTCACATAACCAGGTTAACGGTCTGCCACGTTGATTTGATTTTTCTCTGATTGGGACATAATTAACTTAGCAATTTATAAGGTTCAAGATTATTTCTTTCATCATAATATCTATATCACTTCACTGCAACCCCGAGCGTTTTAAAATTGGTGACTCCTATAACCACCCTTCGCCTTCAATGTAGGATACTCTAAAATTTCTGACAAATAGGTTTTATTACGAATAATATCCAAAATATTAAAAAAAAAATAGTTTTTGCAACATAAAGTTAGTAAATTTGATTTGATTTCATTTTTATATAATTGTTCCAAATTAAAAATGATATTAAGAATTTTACTTACTATTTTATACTGCTAAATTCAATATGTATTTTCAATATATTCAATATATATATATATATATATATATATATATATAACTGCTAATACTGCTGCTGCTCTGTTAGTGCCGGTGATATTTAATTTAGATTAGGTTATGGGAAATCAAATATCACCACTTTAAGCTAGAAACGCATGGCAAAATATTTCAAATCATTCTCAACCTTTAGGTCTTAGACATAAATTGCAATATCGGTCAACAAAATTTCACACCCTGACATGCTTAACCCACAGCATAATATGGAACTCTTTAATCAATATTATAGTAATATTTAAGTTAATATTACATAACTATTGCATGTAACAACAATCTTTATTTATGATGGAGATCGTCCGTCATATTTTGCAAGACCTCGCTCCCATAAACGAGTATTGAAATTTCTTAGTCCGATAAACCCTTTGCTTTCCCAACCTTATGCATTCCATTACCATTAAAGAGATTGTTCTGTGACAAAAAAATGATGATTATTTATGTAACAAATGTTATACTTGTAAAAGCCCGCCGATGTTTCAATAGTTATAATTTTATTTTATACTTTATCCTTTATCCAAAATCATTTTTGCATGTTTTGCTTGTATGTTGTATAACCGATTGTCAATGGTTAAAACAGTGATAAGAAATGGGCAGCGCCGCTCTTATTTCTACCCCCTAGCAATATACTGCAATTTTGGTTCCTGATATAATAATATGGCAACAGGCTCGCCCCCTATTACATAGGTCTGAAAATAGTAGGCGAAATGTGATTGTTAATGTTAATACACCTCTGCCTACCTCTTCGAGGATAAAAAAGCGCGATTTATGTATGTATGTATGCATGCAGTGAGACGGTATGTTAAGTTACGGCCTGCTTTTGTAATATCTGCCAAACAAGAAACAATAAATAATTTTGGCCTTATATTTTTATTAATTTAAAACAATTATTAGTAGATTATATCACAAGGGTCTTATGTCACGGGTGCAGACTTGTATTTCGAGCGCAATAAAGGACTCTATGGTTAAATTTAAAAAGGAAAAAATTATAGTCCTGAATGGAGCGAGGGATTCAAGCGCACCCACGATGTAAGACTGCTTTTTCCCGAGGAATATACTCTGCTTTTCGTACCAACTGCGAGGAAAAAAAAACAATTTTGATAATATTTTATTATTTTCGTACCACCTGCTCGTATGTACGTATTTAACGTAGTATTAGATTTTCTAAGCGGAATAAGCAAAAGTCTCGTGTAGGTGTAGTACATACAACCACGTCTTAGTATTGTATTTACATACATACATACATAAATCACGCCTATATCCCCGAAGGGGTAGGCAGAGGTGAACTAGCACCCACGTTTCGCCAAATATGTCAGGTCCCATGTAATAGGTGGCGAGCCTATTGCCATTTATCGGGCACAAAAGTCGGAGTACATTGCTGGGTGGTATAGGAGGAACGCTGCTGCCCATTCCTCATCAATGATTTATCCTTAGTCGCCTTGTACGACACCCACGGGAGACTTTTGGGGTGGTGACTATTGTATTCTACTCTGCCGTCACCACACGGCTTTAGTATTGTATTTGGAACCAAAAAATAATCTTAACCTCTTTTAAATAATAAAACCACAAAACTTTTATATTTTGAAAAATATTACAACATAAAAGACTTAACTGAGGCCGTGTGGTGACGGCAGAGTAGAATACAATTGTCACCACCCCAAATCTCTACCGTGGGTGTCGTACAAGGCGACTAAGGATAAATCAGTCATGAGGAATGGGCAGCAGCGTTCCTCTTATACCACCTAGCAATGTACCTACTGCGACTTTTGTACCCGATAAATGGCAATAGGCTCGCCACCTATTACATGGGACCTATCATAACTGGCGATACGTGGGTGCTAGTTCACCTCTGCCTACCCCTTCGGGGATGTAGGCGTGATTTATGTATGTATGTATGTATGAAAGACTTAACTGATTGGTTGGTGCTTGATTCCTTGATTTTTCACTTAAAATAAAAAACCCTGAAACTGTAAACAAACAACATGGCGGATAGCGGCACTATTTTTTTTTTGTTATTTTGTTACATTTTAATGACTCCACGGATTTTGAACATATTATATATATTGTCGATTCAAAATCATTCTTTTTTTTCGCTTATCAATTAAGACAGGTTTCAATCAATATTGTTGTTATGTTGGTGTTCCAAATTCAAATAACTTAATTTCCCTAGGGCAATAATGAAATTCAGTACAACATTATATCAGGGATATAATAATAAAAATAAAAATTTTGTTCAGGCCTAGAATGACTAACTTTAAGTTGAGATTACCTGAGCCAGAATACGTCATTTTTGAGCTGGTGGTACGAAAATGCTAATTTCCAACTATTAAGTTTTACGAGAATATTGAAAGTAAGTGCTAAATATAATCCTTAGTGTTTTAAGCTTAGTATTTTCAATGTATACATTTATATAATTAGAAAAATTATTACAAATAAATAGGTGAAAGAAAATAATTGTCACTTTTTTCTTTGGCTTAGTTTCCTTAAAGGACAGAGTCAAATTTGTTGACGGCTTGAATATGACTAAAGATGACGAACAAGTTATCAGCCATATTCTCACCTCCACACTGGCATCTCCGGATTACAATATGGACAATAGAATCCAACCTTGGACGAATGGCATTTAAAATGGCGCTCCGTGTCAATCACCGCGTGCTTTCACCGGCGCGCGCGCAGTCGTCGTACTGGATCAAACATTCGATACGGCATTTAACGCCAATATTGGTCAAGGTTGGGCAAACGATTTGTACAGTTATAGCTGTTATAATTAAAACGCGTGCTCGTATTGACACGTGATAAAAATATGCCATTTGAATGACGTTACTCAATCTTTTGTGATCGCTATTATTGCCACGTCTAATTTGCATTTCATGCGAGATTTTAACGTTGTGTTGTTTGTGAAATACGATACACTAGGCTGTCAACGAGTTGTCAATGACCAGCCATATTTTAATTTGATCAAACTCTAAAACCAATCAAGAAGATAACATTTATTTACAACATAATTTATATCACATCAAAGAAATATACGTACCTAGGTTCCCTGCATCATTTCAGCCCAGAGACGCCCACAGTTGGGCATAGGCCTCCCCCAAGGATCTCCAAAACGATTGACCCTACGCTGCCCGAATAATACCTTTACCAGATCGTCAGTCCACCATGTGGGAAGCCTACCAACGCTTTCAGTTCAGCCCCAAACGTCCGTCCTCCTCGCAATGCGCCCCCACTGGTACCTTAGGTACCCAATTCTCCGGGTTATGTCGATGACCTTAGTTCTGCTGCGGATCTTATCATTTCTGATATGATCACGCAGGGAAACACCGACGAAAGCACTGTATAAAAAGCCCCTGCGCAGAGTAATAAATAACAATAAAGAGTTAGTAAGTTGTTTTCGCACAATAAGCTGGCTTTGTACAATGTCAACAACTAGTTTATTATGACCTGTATTGATTACCACAGTATGTCAAATTGTCGCAATTAAATTTGAGCAATACGGAAACAAGTCAAGGTTGACGATCGATTCCAGATATCAGACAGCTTTGTGTAATCTAGACCAAAGGAAGGAGCTCAAGCACTTGTGTTATGAAAACTAGGCGACAGATAAATAAAAATGGTAATTATATAAATATTGAAAATGTACTACATAAACAACCATAATATGTTCATCCCACAAACATTGACCCTACCTGGATTCGAATTCGAGACCTCTTGCCCGACAGTCAGCGATCTGACCATTCGACCGAACCGATCGCCAATAAGGAGTATTCTATTTTATTCTAAGAGCAATAATTACAAGTTCAACGTTAACACCTTGACTTCTTCATTCGTCATTGTGTAAGCTATGTACTAAAACAGAAAATATTGCTTACTGCCGTTAAGTATTGTGTACAAACAAGTTTGTCGTGGAAATGTTTGATCTTCTTATGTAAGTACGAATATGTAAACATTGATATGTCGTATACTAATTACGGTGCCTTTTCTTACAGGGGGTAGGGCTTATTGAAATATATGAGTAAATGACGTCACACGTCATGTAATACACGACAATCAAGGTTCGGTGAACTCTCAAAAAACTACATACGAGTCATCTATCTATCTCAGAAACGAATATTTTTATATTACATAGTGATATCAAAATTTTTAGGACAGACAATCGCATGACATCGATTGTAGCTCGATTATCAAGAATCTTAATTGATCTAAATGAACCGTTTTGCTTCGATCGTCAGATGTTGACGCTTAGCACACGTGATAGATAGGTAAGCAAAGTGTAGGGTTATCAACTGTGCTTTATACTAATAAAATTCCGGAATTAATGTAGTATATTATTGATTTATCAATTCGTTTTTTAACTAAACTGTCTAAATATTTAAATTTACTTGAAATAATTGTCAAAAATCCTAACTTGGAAGAATAATCAAAAATGTAAAGATGAAACATTCACGGCACATTTGTTATCACAAATTTATAAAAATTTTTGCATCGACTCTGCGCTTTTGGGCAAACAAGTTAAGGGTGACAACCGAATGGAGATTTTTACAGTTACAGTGCTATTGACTATACTTTTCACGGATGTTTACTAAAATATGAATAGCTCCCGGTGGACTTCGTAGAAAAGTTCACTATACTACTTAACCTATTAAAGTTGTAGGGACTGAAATAATTTTATGTCACACCTGACCATAAAATTTGACTTTCCCGCCCGCTACACGTACGGAAAATCCTACTTCCTGGTCAGGGGGTGCCATAAACTACGATCTTACCTCGGACGATATAAAAAGAAAGCCTCAGGTCGCATATTTCTTGCTACAAATACTTGCGATCTGGGACATTCTTTGTTTTATCGCCCTTGGTATATAATATACTATTAACAACTCAGCGCAGTTATAATTCCCCCATATTATTAAATAAATGCGTAGTTATTTCAACAATCGACAACCCTACCGCCAGCGAAACTGTAACTCACGCGAAAGTGAAACTTGGAATGGACGCGATGTCGCGAGTTACGTTACGTAATCGAGCATCGATACGAGATTCTTACACACATGTCTCGATTACTCGATTCGAATCGTCGCACCGGGAAATCGAGTGTAGAGCGGCATGCCCCATTTTACTAGTTCACTCGTCACCCGTTGAGATGTAGTCGGAATACTTAGTGCTCACTTATAAATGTCTCATAAAAATTCTAAAAACGATCATCATTTTGTAACACTGCTTGTGGAACAAAAATGTTCTATGTTTTGTTTTTATAATAAAAGAAAGTTTGCTGGATACAAATTGTTGAAAATCGTGCACGACTTTCTTAGCAGTTTCCAGTTTTTCATTATTGTTCATCTTTGTTCTGTGTAGTGATGGCATGATGACCTATACTGCGCTTATAAACTAAAAAATGGTATCTTAAAAAAAATTTCACGCATAAAAATCAGTAGTTGAGTACTCAATAATGTTTATCCATGTCTGTATGTATCATAGTTTAAGCAAAAAATAATTAAATCAAATAAATACATAGCTCTAGAGTTGCTCTATTAAACTCAAATAAATACTCAAATCTCTTAAGATACGATTGACGCAAGTGCTTCTAATAAAGTAGATACTATTTGCTACTTTTTTACCATAATAAAAAGGACCGGCCAAATACAAGTCGTACTCGCGCTACGGGTTCCGTACCATTATCTATAAAAAATTATGTTTGTTGTCTGTGAACCCCCTTGAATATATATTTTATTCTGTTTATTATTTTGTTATTTATTGTTGTAGCGGCAAGAGAAATACATCATCTGTGAAAATTTCAACCGCCTAACTATCACGGTTCATGAGATACAGCTGGGTGACAGACGGACGGACGGACAGCGGAGTCTTAGTAATAGGGTCCCATTTTACCCTTTGGGTATGGGACCTTAAAAATCACGCAAAGGACAATCACTCCATAACATTACCTCTTACAAGTTCGTTGCTATACCGATGCAATAAGGCTCAAGCAATTTTAGTTCTATTATCAATGCCAAAAGCATTTCGTGTCACTTTGGCGAATCATTCATCTTTGTACTAAATATTAAAACATAATTAGCTGTCACTGTTCCCGACTCAATCAATCATTCCGTCCAAACAGATATCTTAGATTGAATCAAGCCGATATGTCTCAGCAATTACTTAACACAAAAGTTCACTCTAAAGTGAAAACATCAGGAAGTATCCGACTAACAAAAAATACTCGTAATGTGTAATTGATCCATTCGATTATTTGCAACCACCAGCGTGAATAGAGGACAATATGTTACAAAAACATCATTTGCTTTTTGAGCTTTATTGCTATGAATCTAGACTTTAGTTTCCTTCGCAGTCTGAGAATAATTATTGAAAGCAGTTTTTGTTCAAAATCAAATATAGCACCAGGAAGTGCTACATAAAGTTTCTAATCGGTTGGATTATGTTCAAAGCGCCGACTCACGTAGTACACCTCATCCGTATCAGTTAAGCACCTATCTCCTTCATTGGCTTACATAATTTTTATAATCGGATTTTCTCACAGACGCGTAACCAGCCATCTTTCTTCCTGCTTCTCGCATGGCGATGTTGCCGCCCTGATACTGGCGACTCGCTTTTGTTTGTATTACTTCCGTTCAAAATAAAAAGCAAGTCGCATCTTTCTTCTTTTCACAAATAACTATCTTTATATCGAGTCTCAGAGTTTTGTTCAAAACTGCCGACATTGTATCACGAATGTCGACCTTTTATTTATTTCAACTGGCATTTTTATTCGGTCACGTAATTTCAGTTGTGCGTTTAGAAGTAAAAAGACTATAAAATTGTTTATTTTATTACGTTAAAGATTTTACTAGAACGCCGCGAATAAATAATACATACATAAATCACATCTATATCCCCGAAGGGGTAGGCAGAGGTGAACTAGCACCCACGTTTCGCCAATTATGTTAGGTCCCATGTAATAGGTGGCGAGCCTATTGCCGTTTATCGGGCGCAAAAGTCGCAGTACTATTGCTAGGTGGTATAAGAGGAACGCTGCTGCCCATTCCTCATCACTAATTTATCCTTAGTCGCCTTGTACGACACCCACGGGAGAGATTTGGGGTGGTGATAATTGTATTCTACTCTGCCGTCACCACACGGCGAATAAATAATAGAATTATTTTATTGTTAAACTGTACTTACTTGTATTAATCAAAGTATTTTAACGGTAAACATTTACCGCCGCACTCCGAGACGTCAATTAAATGTGTACTTAATGTCATAAAACGACAATTTAAAACTAGTCACTATTCTTGCCAGGTCTGTGATCTAGATTTAAATGATTTTTTTTGACATTAAGTACTCATTCAAGTTAATTTAGGTCTCGGTGCGGCAGTAAGTGATAATAAAGTTATTACAGATGTTATTTTGAACGAGAATCACATTGTTCTTCACACGCAGGAGAACCTGAAATATTCTAAATTAAATTACATTAAATTAAAATTAATTAAATAAAAAACTATATTATATTAAACTATCGAAAAATATTATACGTATAAATAACTAATGGTGTCGGCAGAGCAAAACACAGAGTTACCACCACCAATCTTACAATGCGACGAAAAATGCGAAAGACGCAGATAAATAATAGGTTGCAGCGATCCTCTTATAATACTTAGCAATATACCGCGAATTAGGTGCTCGATAGAGAGAAATAGACTCGTTACGTACGCTTAATTTTAACTTTAAGGACAAATTAACTTAATCCATTCTTTCGAAAACGCATCATTCACAATGTCGCTACGACAATCATCAAAATTATACAAAAGCAGTGGGTATTTGGTACTATATTATATACATATGGTACTAAAGGTTAATTATTCAGAACCTTCCAATGAATGACCTTTGTACAATTCTACCAGTTCCAGTTAAGTCTTAACCCGAGAACTTCTATAATTCGGTCAGCGTTCAAGCGCGGCCTTCTTTGGAAGTTAACATACAAGTTAATTGTATAATTTAATTATTTCGTTGCAATATTTAATTGCGCGTCCGCCAATTAAAGTGCCTATTAGATGAACCGGTGGTCATGCCGTCAGGTACAAATGGTCTTCATTTCGCATAGATCACGATTGTTTCACGGAATACAAACAAACATTAGATTCATGGTAATATCGTGACCAATTTAGGTTAAATGTACCGTATTGTGACGTTAGATACGCATCGGCAAATCCTTCAACACTTTAATAATTTACATACATAATACATACACTCATCAACTTTATCTAAGGATATTTTATTGACTTTGCTTTATGCGTGATTTATGTATGTTTGTATGCAATTAGAGACAATCCCAACAATTAAGGTCCGAGTAGAAACGCAACATTAGGCAACATTAATCTTCGGATCTTCTAATACCGTAAAATGATAATAACTTCCACATTCTCTCAATTATCTTTCGGTGCAGATAATAAGTGTATAATAATACGGCAGAACCGTTTTGTAATAACAGCCAGTTTTGAAGAAGGAATTACATAACAGTAGACGAAGAGTCAGACTAGGTAACGCACAGGTCAATCTAAACATTTCCACCAAGAGATGAATCTTAGGTATTTAATTAAATACATATATCAAAGACAATGATAAAAATTTCAATGACGCAGTGGTTTAGCTGCGCTCGGACTGTGATTACGCAAACTAAATATAACGTGTGCTAAGGCCGGTAATTGGAGGGGTGACCAAAAATATACTATCTCGATTTTGTCACGGCGAGCCATTGGTGCCGACTACAATCCAGATTAGAGCTCATCGGGCCGCGTTAAGATCCATTATCCCTATATTCAATAGCGAGGAGATTAAAGGGCTGGTAAAGTCATTCTCATTTCCGCTGCGTGCATTTTTCTGTCATCCCTCGCTTTCGTTGCCCATCATTCTGATCCTTAAGTTATACTATCAGTACTTTAAATGCAATGAATCCCAAATCCACGTAAAATTATTTAACAACGGACACCCAATCCATTATAAAACATGGACAAAAGTTAGTCATGATATAAAATTGATGCTAATTGATGCTCTTTCATTCAGAAATCAGCAAACAAAAGTGACAGCATCAGCTTTAAACTATGACCGAATTTAGTCCAAGTTTTATAAATAAGGGGAATGAGATTCTTTTGTTTTCCAAAGCGGCGTGGTGCATCGTGACAAGGCGTTTCGAAACACCCGCTAATTATAAGGGCAGTGTTGAAACGACTATGCACGTTTCATTGAACATTTAAACTTCATAATTCGCTTCATTTCGCGTTTATTTACACAATGGGCTCGTTTACGTTGTGTTCTTTAAATGAGGCTATAGTTCGCGAAGGCTTGCCTTCTGTTGTTCCATGATCGCCTGGCAGCATAAAAGAACATAGAATTACTCACTATTTTGATTTTAATTTGAACATTCATATAAATGTTTCAAAAATGAGTACCATTAATATTGTGGTTAGAAAAATGGACCGTTAAAGGCTAGATAAATTACGGCAAGTTAATTAACGTCTTGGTTGGCCGAGTGGTACAGGCACCTGCCCAGATCGCAGAGGAGGCAGGTTCGATTCCAGCATAAAGACTATAATTTTATAACATAGAATGTGCCAGCCCCGCAACTCACCGCAGGGGTATCATAAAAGTCGACTAAGGAAGGGACCTTAGCGAACATTGCTTAGTTTAGGCAATCGCAGGCTGAGCGCGCTATGTTAGCTGCTCATACTATAAAGTTAAATAAGAATTAGTCATCATCAAGTACATATTATGCACAAATAGAATACTTATGCTGCATAATTACTTTTACTCCTAGATAATACAGTCATTAGTAGTTATTTGTATAAAATATTTATTTGATTTTTGAAAATATCAATAGGCAGTTTGTTGTCAATGTAAGTCATATATTATATTTTATTTTAAAAAGTAAGAAACTTAATCGATATTCAAGTATAATGCAATCCAGTCTTCTACACATAGAAAAGACATCAACGTCATACCATACACTCTGAAATAGCAGTTAGAACCCGAAAATTAATATACCATTAAAGTTAAATAATTAAAATTTTAAGGTGTTTCCTTAAAATTTTAATTATTCAATTTTAATTATTGCAATTTAATTACACTTATAAAATAATTTAAATTAATTATGGATACATCAATACGTCGGTCTTCGTTAGCGTGAGCGTTTAAGAAAATTTTAATCGGTTAATTTCTTTGATTTGTATTTTTTTACATACATACATACATAAATCACACTTTAATAGTTATGGTTTATGTATACATGTATGCAAAATCCGTTAAATATGTTTTATTTAAAATAAAATATTTTCATAAAGGTAGGTATAATAGGTATATGTATGTACTCTGAAACGTTAAACTTCCCAAATCATTCAGTCGGACTCTCTTCAAGCCCTTAATGGTTCATATGGGTGTTATTTACAGAGGTTAACGCACCTTAGCACGAGGTCAACTGCATGCATGGTATTAAAGAGGCAGTCACAGCTCGACTAGTCAATTTATTGTTTACAAGACAATAAATTCAAGTGCGTCGTAACTTATGGCATTCGTAATCACCTATAACGATTATAAAATGGACACGCTCCCTGATTTACTCCGCGCAATATAAACATGTCATTGTGACAGTTTCCGACTTTCTATTGCGCAATTAAACACAACAATATTTACAGTGATTTAAAATTACGCTTAAATTCGTTAGAAGTGCTAGCGAAAAGATTACCACTGTCAAAATTTTGAACGGCCGAAAATCGAACCTGGAACCTTTTTATTCGAATTGTACAAATAATAAATAATAATAATCAATCACTTGGTTCTAAAGTTAGGGTTGGCGATTTTGCACATTTTCAGCTACTTTCGATGTTGGATTTCAATAAATTAGTCATAAAGCCACGATAAATCAGAAAAACTTTTCACCAAGTATGTTTAGTTTCCCGAAATAGGGGGCAAGCCTATTGCCATCTGTCGGGCACGTAAATCGCAGTATTTTGCTAGGTGTATATCGGGAACGCAGCTGCCCATTTCACATCACTGCACTGCAGCCTTGCGTGACACCTATTAGAAAGATCGGGGTGGTGACAATCGTATTTTACTCTGCTGTCACTTTACATTAAAAAGTTCACCTAGTCGCATTCTACAACACTTTTTATATACCTAGTGTATTAATGAACGAATTCTTCACATTATCTTCCATTATATAAGCCCTCATAAAATATTCTATATATAACTCACATCGCTGCAATGATTTGTCTCTGTCTAACATTAGCGTATATCTCTCGAAACTGTAAGCGGTAAAAGAATACGTAATGCGGCCATACCGAGATGAAAATAACGTAATAATTTTATTGCAGCTTCTTACAATTTCTTCGTCTTTTCTTATGGACAATAATGAGCAATTCGTCTCTATATAATGCGCCTAACTCAAATAGCAAATCGCAAAAGTTACCTAATGCTCGTGAGAAGTTTGGAAGTAAACCCATTATGTAACGCCGGGCGGTTAACGCGGTATACCTTATAAATTTGTGTTTCTGCACATCCGGATGGTTCGATTGCTATCAAAGTAAGTACGGGTGTCTTCGAGCTTTATGAAAAGTTATGTAACTGACATAGCTATCTGTGTTCTGGTCATGATTTGTAAGTTTGTTAATAACCAAACCCTCGGACATTTACAACTGACAGTTTGTAAAGTGTGTGAATGATCGTACGATTGATTTTTTAAACACATATCACACCTATCACCTACATAATGAAGAATATGAATAGCACCCATATTTGTAATCACGCGTATTAGATGCGGTCCTATTGTTAACCACGCACGTTATTCTTATTCGAACGCATAGAAAACAAAAGTATGCAACTGGCGTATTGTTTTCTTTGTAATACGTCCGTTTTATATTTCGTCGTTGTCAAACCAAAATCTGCTATGTGCATTTTTTTAAGATTCCATCATTTTGACCTTAGCGGGTAGTTCAGTGCCCTATCTATCGTATGAAAAAACTGCTGTGTGCTTAGCATAAGAGCAATATTTGTCGGACTATACGACCTCTCAATAAAATATGCTATGTGCAGCGGCTAGAACATTGTCACACAAAGTTCTGGGCAATATCTCAAAATAGTGGAAACACCCGAAGAGTAGGGACTGGTGAACTTTTTATGTTTTCTACGTCAATTTTCGCTCCCAGACTGCTTGACTTGAATGGCTTTTAATTATAACATTTCCGAATTTATAACTTAACAATTAACTCTCTCAGACAGATAAGAAAAGCGGTATACTTTGAGACGAAATCAGTACTTTCTCTCAGTCTATTGTTGTCGGGTTATGCAAGAAACTTTAAAGCACACTTAGTTTTGTCCTCCATTATTAAGTACTTGTCATACAATCAACAACTTGTCACAATGCAACACTTTTAAATTAAACGAAATCGAAAATCGTTGTAGCACTTAAGGTTTCAAGATTTGCCTAATCTGTTAACCCCAATTTATATTGTGAAAATAACTTTTATCTATAAATAATTCTAAGTGAGTGTTAAATTCTAACGTACAGATTGACCCAAAACAATCTTAGGTAAATTTGTTATGAATAGTAATAAGTAGGTTTTCCCGTTTCATTCTGATCGTAAGGTACTGTATACTGTATGTTGTCCTTTAGGTTTTGCCACAATTTATGTCAATCGAATATGTTTAGTATTGCCTTAATGTAAAGATTCCATAAAATATAGGTATATTAAATACCAGTTTCCATGAAAGTGCTCATTATCGTTTCAACTACAGGGCGTAAGGTCTAACGGCTAACTAGACATTACCTGTACATTCTACACCACAAAAAATATCACTTTCTCTAGCAATTACTGTGCTTATGTCAATGCAATAAGGTACTTATTAAAAGTTGGACAGTCTAGGAATAAGGAAGCGGAATCAATGTATCTACTAATTTATAAGCAGACGGACAAAGAACTTGTTCTACTCCAACACCATATAAGGCTGTAACACTTCTATAAATGAATAGTCTCTGCAACCGTAATCATTAGTATTAGTAGTAATTAATTCATATCGTATAAACATTGTATCTCGTTTAAGAAAAGCGAAAGCTTGAGAATCAATTTTTGTGATATGTTTTCCTTGCATTCCAGTGTATATCTGGCAACGTTTTTGACAAAAACTTGACAGTTAGTCAAATATTTGCTCAAATTCCCATAAATACTACGCGAGAGACGCGGAAAAATATAAAAACAATTGTACAACGCAATAATTAAAATAAATAAATAAAAAAGCAAAATGTCACACTAAAGTGTACTTAAAAATAAATTTAAATAAAAAACCTTGGGTCATCAACCGCTTTTTAATATAAAAACGAACTAAATCAAAAACAGGTTTAGAAGCATCGTGTGTTTTAAATATAAGATATTAAGACTTACTTTCGCAAGAATTTATAATTTGATGCGTTTTTGGTTTATGTCATTTATCAAGCGAAACGTTAGCCGAATATAAACATAAGTATCAAAGAAGGTCAGTAGGTAAGAAGTATATTACCGTAAACAAGATACAAAAGTACTACGACCAATGTCAATGATCTCTCAACATGCAAATCAACTGATGATTCATAATGTTTGACTAAGAATAGACAGAAATATTATTAGACACTTGTAACTAACTGTTTGGTCCACAATATCTAACCAATTGTGACAACTGTGGTTTAAGAAGAAATTAAAAATATACCGTCGTACTTCTAGCGTATAAGTAGGGGCAGGCCCCAGAAAATGAGTACCATAGGGTACCAATTAATGCCTGTCTTCACCACCGACTTCAACAACGACAAAATATATCGTAATTATCATGAGAACATAGAATCATGAGAATATTAAAATTTAGACTATTAAAATTTACAAACATTAAAAGTTAATTTGATTTACAATCATAACGATTGTACATTAAATTAACTTTTAATCATGATGATTGTAAATCAAATAAACTTTTAATATAATTTGTTGACATAAATATGACAATTAAATAATTGAGAATTGAATTTTAGCGTGATATTTGTTATTCATTCATGGTTTATTTTTGTTCATTCAAATAAGGACTAGACTATTCGACCGATGCCTATCATCTAATCGAAAGTAAGTAGCATAAGCACTTCTGTTATGGATAATTCGAAGACCTCCGGACCGGGATCCGCAGAAAATGAAATGAAAATGAAAATGAAAATCGAGCTACTAACCTAGTAGACCGGCAATTTCTTTATATATCCAGTTAACCAATTTTTATGAATATTTATAATATACTACGTAAACATATTAACAACCATGACGTATGCGTTCATCATACGTCATGTTTCATGACACATCTGCCGCTACCAGGGGGCCTAGCCAAGTGGTTTTTCTTCATAAAAACAAAAGTATGAAACTCACATATAGATTTCTCTGTAATACGTCAGTTTCATACATTTGTATTCTATGCATTAGAACAGAAATGCCACTTCGCTAGGCCCTCAGGATACGTAACTAGCAATTTGACCATTAAACCAAACCGGCCATCTAATAAAGCATCTTTAATGGCACTTCACGGCTTTCAAGTTCATATTCTAGCTTCAAAAATACGTATCTAGTTCACTGTCCCGCAAAGTAAACCATTTTTCATGGATTATAATATGTGGACCGGCGCTAAATAAATCATAATTAACCCACTTTACCATCGCTTCTCTTATGTTTTGGGCTCACTGGCCCACAAATACGAATACCGCTGCTTGTGGTAAAGAATTGTGCTAACAAATTACTCAAACCAAATGCAAGTATACTGTTATCGAGTATCATGCATCTCGAGATTCACGGGACAAAGACAATTCGCCTCTATCACGCCTTGTCATAGATATCATATTTGCGAATGCAAATGCTCGCTTCTCGTACTAAATCCACAAATGAATAATTACGATGCGATGTTTGATCGGTGCGTTGTCTATTCAACTAGTATTCACGCGGCTTAGAATATTTCTGCTTGACACAAATCTCCATTTCCAATTTAGTGATTAAAATATGTGTTAGGTTACCTATTTGTACTATATTCTAAGTAATAGTGTATAAGATGTGCCGCTATTGATTGCGGCAATGGTTTTAGCAACATTATCCAAGTCAAAATAAATACGATCTAAAGCATCCTTCTTTATGCCATGTGGCAGAGCAAAGTACAGTGGTTACAACCCTCTGCAATTGTTATAATCTCTTCCACCGGTCTACAAGGCGACCACAAGAAATGAGCAGCAGCGCTCCTCTCATACCACTTCGTAGTAGTATCATGCGATTCATGTGCCCGATAGATGCCTATTACACGAGACCTAACATAATTGAGGAGCTCGCTAGCGCAGTGGCACGGCGCGCTTGGCCTACGATTGCGTAAACTAACCAAGTACGCAAAGGCCGGTCATAGGATGGGTGACCATTCCGATCCGTGCTTCGGAAGGCACGTTAAGCCGGTGGTCCCAGCTGCATCTGCAGTCGTTAATACCCACCAACCCGCACTGGGCCAGCGTGGTGGGTTATGGCCCAATCTCCCCATATTCTTCCATCCATAGGGAAGGCCCGTGCCCCAGCAGTGGGGACATTAAAGGACTGGTGATGATGATGATAATAACATAATTGGCGAATTGTACCTATTAACTTCTACCTACTCCTTCGGGGGTAAATAGGTCAGATTTAGCCGTGTATGTGCATGTAGCTGGTTCCAAACCAATCATTTTCAGAATGTGTACTGTAGATATGTGTATTATGTTACAAAGGGTCTTCCTTAAACACGTCCACTGCGGATTGTTAGGTGCTAAACTGAATAGATAATAAAAGACAGAAGTGGCAAAAAGACAAAGTTACTCTTAGCGTGACAATACAATCGCATACGCTTGTCCCAAATAACCATAAACCAACAGCGCGTTCCCACAGAGAGCCATGAAGCATCTCTTTGCACGTCAGCCATTGTTTCGCTTTCGGTCAAGGGCACGCTGACGCTTTTACTGTTCTAGCGTCTGGCAGTCTTAACACCCAGAGTACCAATACAGAGCTTAGTAGGCACGCCTCTTTTGTTTCCTTTAAAGTCAAGATCATACGAAAAGCTCGTTAAGCGGACAAGCTTAATGATATTTTTTAATTATATATATTTTATGTTTGACTTAGACAGTCTGCATTACGCAATGGGATTATATTCATGGAAACTATCTTATGTTAAACATAAGCCAGTTTCAAATGTCATTTAGAGAGTCACACAGAAAATTGTAAACATAAACAAATAATAATAAACATCCGCCGACCAATCAGTTTAGGCATTGGCGATAGTATTCTTTTTATTTCGAAGACCTTTGATATGTTGTGGGTTTCGTTTATGTTGTAGGTAAATATTACGTTTATAATTATTAAAATTAGTGCTTATATAATGAAACACATTCGTTTAGTTGAATCGTATAGAGAAAAGTGTAATTGACAAAGTAAAAGTAAATTATTTGACAATCGTATTTAGCTCGCTTACGGCGCGCGCCACAGATTATGAAAATGAATCACACAGTATACAGCTTGAACGTCAACTTCGCATTTGGAGCTATAGATGGCGTGAACAGATATTTATATTATTGGAACACAATAATATTAATAATAATGTTGCATATTACTAAGAAATATTAAAACAAAAGCTTCAATTGACCATTGACTTTAAAACTAGAAAAGCATATTTTAGGTGATGCTTAGAAAATTCATGATTATACGTAAGTTGATGACAGTTTCGTATAGCTTGACGTGCTGTTGACTATACTTACGTAGCGTTAATGAAAATGCAATTGATTAGAAACTCATTTTTTACATCATTAAGCAATTTAGCCTTGAATTTAAAGACCTGAAAACAGTATTGTCTATAATTAGATTTTCTAGTTTTCAAAGCCAATGGCCAGTTGCAAAATAGGAAGTTTTAGTTTTAATGTTTCTTAGTAAAGAACATAAAGAATATTTAATTGTAATGTAATTCTTTATGTATGTACCAATATTCTTATTATTAATAATATATTTTATATTTAATATAAAAAATGTGTCTTTCTGAAAATATCACAAATACAAACACATATATCATATTTTTAACAAATATCATATTTTATAAAATTTAAAGAATATACTGGCTATCGCTAACGCCTAAAGTTATTTGTTGGGATATGTATTTTTTTTTTTTTGGGTTACACTTTGCGGATGTACGAATTCGAATGACATTTGAACTGGAGCACATCCTATATACGATAGTTTTCATGAATTAAACCCATTGCGTAATGCAGACTTAAGTCGAAGGTGGAAGCAAGAAGAAACTTGATAAGTCGCCTATATAATCTGACAAAATAAATGAATCTGCAACAAAAGGACGTCCTAGAACACAATGGCATCTGGCAGATAGGACAGATGGTTATTTCCAAAAAAAGCAACAGACGCGGTTAGAAAGTCACTGGGCAATTAGTTCAAGGTCCACAGATGTAAAAAAAATCCCGAAAAAAGATAATGGCTTGTCTAATTTATCGCACGCGCCCATAGAGGACAATAATACTACAGATATAGAGAGCCCGCTCGCCGATTTTTTTTGCTAACCGCTAATGTCAATTCATTTCACACTAGCTCTATCTACAAATTCCATCCGACCTTTGAGTGGGTGTCAATGTGTGCGTGAGCTTATACGTATTTACCCACACATAATGCGTGTTCATTTTATTTAATATTACGTATTAGTTTATTGCAAGATCCTTATAAATCGGTAACTGTTAGAATTTCAAACAGTTACGGACAATAAAGAGTTACATTAAACATCAATACAATTATAAACATCGACATTGCTTACAAATACGCAATATTAAACGAAATAAACACATGTAACTATTTCTATTCATCCTAAAATAAACGCTTTCCAACATGGGTTCATATCATAAAATAAAAATCAAATGTATTTGTTACAATTTATATTGTAAATGGTAAAATATACATAAATAATAAAAATTATGGACATATGCCATGAAAGTAATTAAGTCAGTTAAATGTATTAAAAAAATTAAAAGACGGAAATAATAAAATTCAATTAAATGAGACAGGGCTTCTGTAAAAAAATATAAGAACAATCAGGGTTCAAAAATTATTAGGGACAACATTAGATTAGGGATATTACTTTTAAACCCAAACATATGGGCTTGATGCAATGTTCACAAGAAATATAAACCAGGACCCACTTAAAAACGAGAGAAATACGGCACCTAATACAATATCGTTTAAAGGTGTCTATAAGTCTTTACTACTTAATAATTTAAACTCGCCCCATTCCCTTCACGCAAACTGCGATATACTTCTTATATTACCCCGACAATGAGGTACCACAAAGTCCTCGTGGTTCAAACACAGAGGAAATTGTGGTGCCTTTTAATCAATTACATTCTGATGTAGTTAATGCAGGTCAGGGTAATTATGTGAGATCCTAGGAAAATATATGAAAAAAATAAGTAAGAGTTGTAAAAAATGTAAAGTAGTGATACGGTGATCTTGAAACAGATACACAGTGTGTCTAGATTGGCCGAGCGGTCAGGCACCTGCCTGGAAATACAGCGGACGCGGGTTCGATTCCCGCATCAAGACCATAATTTTTCTAATCACCAAAATCTTTCTACATAGATACATAGTAATTAAATATAAAGTTAAAAAAATACAAAGCCAATTGCAAAAGTTTGCAATACAATCCAAAAGCTTAGAAAACGGTTGACAAACAAAAATTCTGGAGACAAAAAATATAGTTCCCAATACAAAATATTGTAGCGAAATTTTTAAAAATCATGTCTTAAGAATGTGGAATTTTTTTTAATTTGTGGTTAGGAAAAGTTCATAAAATTGTACTCTTGATGCGGAAATTGAACCCACGTCCTCTGCGACGTCCCTTTTAATTGTATAAAACACAAAAATGAATTAAAAACCTACTTCGAAAACACAACTATAAACATTTTCATTTACAACTGGTGACAAGCAATTAATTTGTATTACTTTATTGAAAAAAATATTTTAACTCATTTTTGCAGTACAGGAAAGGGTCACAATTGCGTGATAGTAATGTACTGTAGTAGTATATCAGTAAATACAGAGCTCGGTGATTATCACTTTCACTAAATGCTATGCTAAAATAAGTTAGCGTATAGTCCTACAGATAATCTTGATTCACAAAGTTGTGAGTTTTTTTTTGCGTGAACTGGTCATTTCTGCTTGCAAAGTTGTAATCTGCCTTCGGAGAGTATGCAGCAAAAGCGACGACAATTGTTGTTGACGTGTTGTCTCTGCAAAAAAAATATTCCTATGAATTTACGCACTTGATGATAAAAAAAACCATTGGAGTTATTTTAATTCTTGGCACGAGAATAGATATTAAATGCAGTAATATTTCCAATCAACTTTTGATGTGTTGGTGTGAATCATTACCAGCGGGTCCCTATATTCTATCTATAGTTAAAAGTAAGCTTACTAAAGTTTAGTTGCCTGGCATTTTTTGTTATATTCCAAAAAATAACAGAAGTTGCTAAGCAACTAAGCCACAGTACGTCTAGTTTCAACTGTAGATAGAATATTAGTTAATAATTATTTAATTGTTTATTACAAACGAGTATGAGTAAAGCATTGTACGCGATAGCCAAGTCATTCATTATGTTTAAACAATCTAAAGACACCTCCCATACTAAGTAAAATAACCGTACTGATAAACGATATGATTGATTTCCAGATTAATAATATGTACCTGTTTAAATTACCCAGATGTAAGAGGTTGACTTTGTTTAGGCATAAGCGATACTTCTTGTATAGGGACTTTCTCCATAATATCTGAAATAAATGTATTAATGTATAAATAATAAAAAGGTGCTTGGAAAATTGAATAGGGTCCGTCATGCATGTTTTGACAAAAATATTTCAATACAAATCACAGACAGTATCAACAATATTTGTGTGTAGTAGAGGTCACATAGGATAGGACATACAACGTTTTTCTTTACCTATTATGTTATGCAGTGAAGTAGATGATTGAATAGGTCCAGGTATTTCTGAAATTTCTGCTGACGAAACATTAGCCTTAGAATCTGAAATAATTAAATATTATATTATTGATCTTAGTCAAAATGAATGAATTTTATTTATTGATAAAAGTTGCTAGAAACTCTTACTTCTATCAAGATGTAGCGACGGTATTTCTTGATAATTTAAACTATTGGTACGGTTCCAATCTGTGGTAGTGAAATGAATATCACTCATGAACTTCTTTCTATAAAATTCATAATCAGCATCACTCTCCAATTTCCTCCAACCACGTGTACCCAAGCCTTGAAAGATCGCGGTTTCTTCTTTGGATTAGGTAACTGCTGGTATGAGGTTCCTAAAAAAAAGTAATTTGAATGTGCTATTTCATGATCCAAAAATTTTTATGAAAGGTAATGAAATTTAGACCAAAATTATATGATGACTTGGATAAAGGTAGACTGTAATTTGCGATTAAGAATTTTAGATGTTAGGGCCTATTGCCAAACATATCTTATCTCAGCCTTGTTTTCAAGGCTGAGATAAGGATGTTTGGCAATAGGCTCGCCACCTATTACATGGGACTTAACATAATTAGCGAAACGTGGGTGCTAGTTCACCTCTGCCTACCCCTTCGGGGATATAGGCGTGATTTATGTATGTATAAGGATGTTTTAAATTGAGATTATTACACCTTGCCATCCGCTGCGGCAGAGAAAAATCACATCAACCTACAAAGGGTTTAAACAGGTCATAGAAGGCAACTAAATGATATTGATCACCTTATACTCAGTCGACCAATACACATTGTGCAACCTTAGTGGACTATTGCCTAAACTGTTGTTGGTGTTGGCACATAATTGAAGATTTAATGATAAAGATACTTACTAAAATCCATTGGACATCCTAATACTCAACGCACGCAATTTTCTTAAAATGTGTTCACTTCACAGCGAAGGAGTAAATACTCAATCAGACGCAATCAGTTCAACACTTTCACGAAAAATTAAACAAAAACTGGGAAACGACACGGAAACTCACGAGATACAATTAATTTTAAAGTTTTGAACTCGACAAACAACTGACATTTTAGGGCTGTCATTAATGGTCACAGACAGAACAATCAAGAAGTACGAGAACCATGAAGGTTCTGTCTAAAGAGGATAGTATACCCGTAGTCTAGTATCCTCTTTGCACAGGACAGAACACTTAATATACCTTCATGGTTCTCGACCTTTTCGATTCGTGGCGCCATCTAGTTAAAAAAATGTTACTTAATTTGGGATCAAGCTCGGAATTTTTATGTAGATGTCGCATTTTACAAAAAAATCCGTAAAATATTCTTAGTTCTAAGTGTCCACCCCCTGCACGCGCCATTCCGCAACCAGTGCTACAGCGAAGTTGTCACATAAAAAATATTGCCGGAACAATTTGGTATCGTGATCGTGACACGAAACGCACATTTCGGTCCTGTTTCTGAGGCAACTAGACCATTTAACTTCAGACATTCTCACTTATGGTAGGTAGGTATCTGTTACATTATGTGTGTGTTTTGGTACGAGCGATATTTTCTTTTGGAAGTGACGCCTTGATCTACATAGCAATCCGTCTAAAAGCGGCGTGGCCAAATTCATCATTACTTAAGACCGGGTCACATCGGATATCGAGTGGAACATCGTGTCGTGTGTAATATAATCTGATATTATAAGAATTTCGTGTCACAGTGTTTGTTAAAAAAATCCTCCGAAACGGCTTTGGTAAGTTTGAGAATAGGTCATAGTGTATTTTATAGCCGTAGGTGATAAGGGCAAAACAAGGCTTGTCAGGCCAGCTAGTAATATATAATATTAGCCTTCGCTTCCTTTTAATTCATATCATCAAATGGACAGAACATTAAGAATAGGCCATAACATTTATAACTCATCACGTGGGTCCAGTGTGGTGTGGCTTGGTGGGTTTTAACAACTGCAGATGTGCAGATACAACTGAGACTAACGGGTGTCAAGTCATCACCAACATGCCTGTAGTATCCTCCCTAGCTGTTGGCCGTAAGGCCTTTTCAGCATGTACCTGTTTTTTTTTGGTTCCAGTTGATCACTCCCTGTAAGGGTACCTCCGCAGTAGGCATCCCCCATGGGGCCCGGCATCTCCCGGGGGAGATATATTGCCGCGGAGAGCCGAGTCAGAGCATACTCTCCCATCACCACACTGCCTCAACTAAAAAAGAGTTGAATTTATCAATCATATACAAATACAATGTAAAAAGGAGAATTCTTTTATAGGCAGTTTATTTGCTTCCAAATAAGCCTTTCTATTCGTTGTCCTACATTTCAGCTCATAGTTCAAGGATCGAATATAAGGGCAAATTAAGTCTTGAACCGTCAACCACAAACAACGTCGGTTTACGTGATAAACTAATTAAGGACGATTATAAAGATCAACTTAGTTGTTTTATAAATTGATAGACCATTATTTATTAGTTACTGACATAGGTCATACTGCAGTAAAATAATTTTTCATCCCACCATCTCGGAAAAAGCGTTTTTGCTCTTCGATATCTGAGTGCAAAAGCCGTTTTTATCCTCTAGAGGTTAAAGTAAATTTGAATTTAGAACATCGTGTACAATGAGTTTGTGAATTCAAAACATCGTTATACATATTTATTTCTACCTCCATGGTGCCGAAATTGACATGCAACCTATTTTAATTTGATAAAAACTCAGACTCGGAACCTTCTTGGTGTACTTTTTTTGTAATTTGCTTTGCGCGCGACATTTTCTTTTCACGTCATAAATTTGTTAAAACCTAGGAGTTCCATGACGGTCAATCAGCTTGGCGTCAATCTTGCTTTAAACATTTTGATCGTCTACAACGCTTGCTTGATGCTTGAGTCAAGCATTTAAAAGCTTTTTAGGTCTGTTTGATTTGTTTACGTTAGCAACGGAACAAAAACATACAGAAAATCAACGTGCTTGACTCAAGCTGATTGACCGTCTCGGAACTTCATTACGGGACGGTAATTTTTATTAGGGACTTACAGGTGTGTCTGGATGAATGTTGCGGGTGTGGCTGGGTGGATGGGTGGCTGTTGGAGGTGTGTCTGGGTGAATGGGTGTTTTGAGGGTGTGTCTATGTGAATGGGTGTTTTGTTGGTGTGTCTGGGTGAATGTGTTTTTGTGGGTGTGTCTGAATAGATGGGTGAGTATTGTGGGTGTTTCTGGGTAATTGGGTGTTTTTTTGGGTGTGATTAGGTGTTTTGTGGGTGTTTCTGGGTGATTGAGTGTTTTTTGGGTGTGATTGGGTGTTTTGTAGGTGTTTCTGGGTGAATGGGTGTTTTGTGGGTATTTCTGGGTGAATGGGTGTTTTGTAGGTGTTTCTGGGTGAATGGGTGTTTTGTGGGTGTTTCTGGGTGAATGGGTGTTTTGTGCGTGTTTCTGGGTGAATGGGTGTTTTGTGGGTGTTTCTGGGTGAATGGGTGTTTTGTGGGTGTTTCTGGGTGAATGAGTGTTTTGTGGGTGTTTCTGGGTGAATGGGTGTTTTGTGGGTGTTTCTGGGTGAATGAGTGTTTTGTGTGTGTTTCTGGGTGAATGGGTGTTTTTTGGGTATTTCTGGGTAAATGGGTGTTTTGTGGGTGTTTCTGGGTGAATGGGTGTTTTGTGGGTTTTTCTGGGTAAATGTGTGTTTTTTGGGTGTGTCTGAGTGGATGGGTGTGAATGTTGTGGGTGTTTCTGGGTGGGTGTTGAGTGTGTTTGGGTTAATGGGAGGGTGTTGTGGAAGTTTCTGGGTGAAAACAGAAACTGTTGTGATTGTATTTTTTTTTTGTATTTTGAAATTTCCTCGTTGGGGGGGATGAAAAGTTACGTGTTGCACTCGAGTGCAAAGATTTTTCACCTTGTGCTCTTTTGATTCCCTCGCTATCGCTCAGGATTCTAATTTTTGAATCACTCGCTACGCTCGTGATTCAATTTTAGAATCCTTCGCTAGCTCGGTCATCAAAATTGAGCACGCGGTTAAAAAACAACTTTGCACTCATGTACAACAAATAACTATTATTAAATAATTTGCATAATGTAGTTTACAACAATCGTTCCAAAAGATAAAGAATTTATTTAAATCATCGTCTTCCTGCATGCTCTGTTCCCAGTTTATTTGGGGTTGACGGAGTCTGTTTCCTGTTCCATTCATATCGATCAGACAGCACCAAGAAATCTTTCTGTTCCATTAATATCGGTCAGACAGCACCATGCAATCCACTCCCTTTTAATTCATATCATCCATCACACCCGAAAGGTTCTAGAGAGTGATGAATGAATGTGAAATGAAAGAAATGGAAAGGACAATGTCGAAATACCCACCGATGAAGGGAGAGAGTGGTTGGGGTGACATAATTCCAATCCATACTGCTCAAGGTTTTAACTTAGGTTTTACATTCGGCCGTCAGCCTGACGCCAACCCTTTATAGGTGTGCTGGTGTTGGTGGTTTGCCTTCCATCAGGGCCTTAGTCAGTTTATGACACCCCTAGGGTGAGTCGGAACCACATTCTCTCTTATTTTTTCATTCCCAGACCAGCATAGATGGTATTAACAATTCTTAAATAAAATTTAATTAAAATAAAGTTAAATATGATGTTAAGAGTAAAACTATAAAGATATTTCTTGTCGGTTTTCAATGATATTTATCAAATATATATTTTATGGTTTTACTCAATCCAACAAATCGATCCAAGTGGTATTATAAGACAATCTGAAACTGCATTGCTACCTTAGTAAGTGACGCCAATTTAAATCATTATACAATTTCATTTTATGTTTACACCAATTGTAGGCAACTCACCTTGAAATGCAGAGCACGATATATTTGATTTCTGACTATTGTAAGGATGTGCGTAATTGCTAATTAGTACTTCTAGCATTTTAAACGTTTTTAATTTGTGCTTCGTTGCACATCTGAATATTTAAAAATGTTGTTTGGTTAATTTAATAATATTTAAGTTCGCCACACGTTGGTTTATGTTAAAATAAATGCCTATTGTTTGTTTTTGTATCTTTTTTGCAGTCGAAAGTCACAGCTATGAGCACGATCGCTGCATTTCTATAACCGGTACAGTATTCAAAGTTAAAAAAAAACAAGTGCCAATATTAGTCTCGCGTCGACCAAGTGACAAAGTAGTTGAGGTTTTCCTACAGATTTACGACAACGGCTCACTGCCGCCATAATTGCAGAGAAATTGCCTACGGCGCGTAAATCTGCCGAACAATGCCCGCGTCGATGTTACGTGACAAAATATTCATTACAATTGCCATTAAAACTTTCACATGGAGGCCAGTAGGTCTTCGGAGTATCACGTAATACGAGACAACGCAAAAAAGTGACATGCCCGCTGAAAATGGAATTAAGGTTCAGTGGGGCTCTCTTTTGATAACTCATTGTCGATTTAAGTTTAGAATATTTAGTTCAAGTTCCTCCGTGCTTCGGAAGGCACATTAAGCCGTTGGTCCCGGCTGCAGTCTTTAATACTCCAACCCGCACTGGGCCAGCGTGGTGTGTTATGGCCCATTCTCCCTATATTCTTCCATCCATAGGGAAGGTCTGCGCCCCAGCAGTGGGGACATTAAAAGGCTGGTGATGATGACGATGAAGCTGACTAGTGTTAAAGTAAAATAATCGTCTTCTATATCAGAGGAATGTAGGGTCATATGACCCGCTCGCCAAATCACCTTTTGGCGTTGGTTTTCACTATTCATCCACACACAGGGTAATACAGATACATTTTTGGCCAAACGCGATTCGAGCACAGTCGGGTGTACATAAGTTACTTGCTCGTATAGCTGGTTAGCTGGGGATTTTATACGTCCTCTACACTGTTTAGCTCAAAATATAGGGTTTATAAGGATTAATTATTTTTATAACACCTTTCATAAAGAAATCAAATTATAAACACTCACGTCTAACATTATCTGTGTACTGGAGCATAAACTTTTTATACTTTTTTCCCCCTGTAATACGAAAGGTTTTGGAGTAGTACGCTGTTGATGGTACCAGCAGATTCATAAAAATCTCCCCAAGTAGGCACGTACGATGACTCAAAGCGAAAGCGGGCAAGGCACTTTATCTTATCAAGACATATAAGCATTCAGGTACTCATCTGCCGAAGGCACTGACCGCTCTGACAAGGCCTGAATAATCAAAGTCTTGTACAACCAACTCCATCTCAGATTTAAAGAAACTGACACCATTACGACCAATACGATTTTATTTTTAACATGTTTTACATAAAGTGCAATTTTGAGTGGCAGGTTTTGGACACATTGGAGTAACCTTACGTGCTGACTTTACGAAAACATCGCCGTGGACAAAAAAGGCATGGCCCCAACGCAAAATTGTTCTTCAGTGTCAATCACCACATTAATTTTAAATCATTCGAGCTGAAAAAGGAAGCGAATATTATATTTAAGAGGCACTTTGCATGACATGTCCAGTGTTTTATTACATATAAACAATGCATATCACAAATCCTAGTTTTTATACCTTAAGGGGTAGGCAGAGGTGCATTAAATGTCGGTGACACTTCGCCAATTACGTTAGATCTCATGTCGAGCAAGTCTATTGCCGTCCCCTATCGCCAACATAAATCACAGTACCTATATTCCTATATCGCCTTGTACGACACACGAGGGAGAAACTAGGGGTGATTACTTAGTGTATTCTGATCAGCCTTCAACACAGATTTATTATTTTCAAAATTATCAACAATATAAATAAAATAATTCAGTCCCGTACACTAAAGTCATTTCATTACCTACCTTAATTAAAAACGATTTCCCTTTTGCTGCTGATCGACAGAACTTAGCTCTATGAACGATTGACTGAATTAACTTTTTACGTTTTTTTATGATACCAGAATATAAAAATAATAGTAATATTACAAAGATTTTGGTGATTAGAAAAAGAATTTCGAAATAATCAATCAAATCAAATCAATTAGAAATAATCAAAATCATGATCTTTATGAAATTTTTATAACATTTATATAATGTTAAAATTAAAATCGAATAATAGTAATATTCTCAGATTAATTCCAATCAGATTTACTGTCTCTACCTGAATCATGCAGTCATGATTCATGTAGTGACTGTTAAATAATAATTAGATTTGATTGATTGCATGGGATATTTCTTTATTTTTAAATATTATGTTTAAAATGTGACTTATTTGTGTTGGAATGTGATTGATTGATATTTAAAATGCGATAATTGCGGTCCGTGTTGGTCCGCAAATCCGAAATAAATGAATTATTATTATTATATTACTCATCGGTAAACATTGGTGGATTTGATGGTCATTGACTTTTGACTGGGGCAAGCAAAACTAAGTTACAAAATAAAGACGAATTACTTCAGCATCTAGTATTTTGTGGCGGAATTAAATAAAGTTGGTAATTTTAATTGTGAGAACCAAATTTCGTTAACCTCTGGTGAATATTATCTCTAAATCAAACCACTATCTAAGACATTCCTTATTTAGCTAATGGACTGTTACCAAATTACGGTAGAAGATACAAGATGTAGGTACCTACCTATACGCTACAAAGAGTTTTCATAATTACAATAATAAACTGAAATTAGAGCAGCAGAGCAGAATACAATTTATCTAATTTTCTTTGTAACAATATTTCTTGGAATTATGTTATTGAAATTACAAAAAAATAATAAGTAAAAGTGAATTAATATTATACTTACTTCACATAGCGGTGAATTTTCCTTCACAAAAAAGCTTTTTTTTCAGCAACATCGTAGTATGTTGAATATACACAACCTCAGTTATCCCCTTTTTTCTACAACCAGTATAGTTAAGTCATTTAGGCCTTGCCTAAAATAAATTTCAATCTCAGAGATGCAGGCTATTGTTAATATTATTATTGTTAAAAATTTTAATTTATTCTCAACAATCGTTCACAAAGCCATGCTTTGTGGAGCTCTTGCAATACGATATTTCACACCGTAAAATTCTCAGGGTCTTTTGAAAATATTGTGGCAGTAATAACTAACTTTGTTGTATTTAAGTAAATGATGAAACTATTACCTTGACTGTTTGGTTTTCAATATCAATATGTAAAGCATAAAACCCACATTCCGCTACACGCTATTCCAACAGTAGCGATGATTTATTTTTATATGATAATTGGTTTGGTTTAGAACAATTAGCATCAAGGACCCGTAAAATGTGAGTTTAACGAGACATTATTAATATTCCATTACAGGTTCCATTACATGGGACCTAACATGGCGAAATGTGGGTGTTAGTTCACCTCTTCGAAGGCGTGATAATGTGATTTATGTATGTGTGAGTGCATCTTAAATGTTATTATTAGAAGCACAATAGTGCAGTGGGGTACGCTCGTTTTGGATTGCAAGCCTATTTATTGCCATCAATCTGGCAAGTAAATTGAAGTTTATTCCGAGGTGGTATACGAGGAACTCTGCTCCCAATAGGCAGCAGCGTGAGTAAAATGACCCATGGCTTCTTAACCCTTAGGGCCGGTTGTTTGATCCATAGTTAACTCAACCAATTGTTAAAAACTGTTACTAGTTGCTAAATATCAGTCTGATAAGTAACCATTAGTAACAATTTTAGTTACTAATGGATAAATATCAGTCTGATATTGTTACTAATTGTTAAATGTGACATTGATATTTAAATATAAGTAACAATTTTTAACAATTGGTTACCAGTTAAATATGCAGCAAACAACCGGCCCTTAGTCGCCCTGTGCGACACCCAGGTTAGAGTTTGGGGGTGTTGACAATTATTATTATATTCTGCTCTGCCGGCACACGACAAGTCTTTACCCTTAGTTAGAAATCTAGTCACCCATCCAAACAATGATCTTTAAAAACGTTACCTACTTAGCGTACCGTCGTTGTGAAACCAAAATCTGCTAGGTATGTGCCTATCTACATTTTGACCTTAACGGGTAGTTCACTGCCCTATCTATCGCATGAAAATCTGCTATGTGCTTTTGAGCAATATTTGTCGGACCTCTCAATAAAATATGCTATGTGCAGCGATAGAACATTGTCAAACATGTTTTTTGTGAATATCTCAAAAGTATACTTTGTGAGTGATGAGTGCTCCCACCGCACTATTGTACTCCTCATTAAAACGTTTAAATTACATGTATTGTCCGAAGATACAATTTCGTGGTAGAAACACACCTCCGAAATGAGCAAACTCAATTAAGCAACAATGCTGACTTCTTGGTACATAATGGCTACTAACTACTATGTTAATTTGTTCGAGTATGCTTTTACGTTCTATTTCTTCCATTAACCTTGCACTCGGAGGCTTCAGTCAACCGTGCTACGAGAGTGAATTTAAAAACATAGCTTACTTTTAATATGTATTATACCTTGTTATTGTGTACATACAGCATATGGCTAAGTATGTGAATAACAAATTATCAAAATAAAGCCGACCTTGGTCTTCCATGGTGGTCTGGGCACGAAATAATAATGTAGAATGTCCCGACCCCCTAAATCTAACTGAGAATATGGATTGGAATGTTTTCATCCCAATGACTCTCTATTCATTGCTCTATCGACATTCGCCTTTCCACCACATTTCTATATTATTCATTCATCACTAACACATTTTTGGTATTCAGTGTGTTTAATATGAAATTAAAAACTTTAATGTGTGTATGAAAAATATATTGTTCATAATGTAATGTTATGAACAATATATTTTTTAAATATAATGGTGATGATGAATTCTTCATCATCATAAATTAAAATCATCATCATTTAAAATTGATGATGATTTTAGTAGAAATCTTGATGTTGTAATTATTACCAGCCGTTTTAGTGTGCCCACTGCTGAAGCACAGGCGTTCCATATGCACGGAAGAATATAGGGAGAAATGGGCCATAACCCAACATGCTGTCCCAGTACAGATTGATGAGTATTAACTACTGCAGATGCACGAGGCGAAACTCGAGAAAATAATTATATTTGGTCACACATTTAATAAAAGTGTCGTCTGACGATATCACCTTTCCCTACACCTTTGCCTACCTGCTAAAGCATGGGAAGAAAGGCGTGAAATATGCACATAATTGTGTCAATTTCGTCGTGTTTGACAAACCGGTGCGCTTTCCGTCTATAAACCGGCGTCCACACAACCTGAATTTCCAAACGACTCACCTAACGAGCTCTGTTATCTTCCGACCGCTTGCAACAAACACCAACGTGCCTTCTTTAATTTGGTTGAACGTCCTTATCGCTGCACGCGTCGGCCCATCAAGCCGTGACGGCCTGTTGTAAACTGTGACCTACTGTAAAACTCCGCCTTGGATTTGAAACATCGCGGAGTTAACAATGGCGCAGGAGTTGGATGAACGTTCGCGACTCACGGTTCTGGCGGTTGCTGAATTATATTTTTTTTAAGGTATTTTTAACTTTTCAACCGACTTCAAAAAGAAGAATCTGAAACATAAATGCACTAAAAAGTTTAAAAAAAAATTACGTGTGTCTATAACTTCATTGTGTACCAACTTTTTTATCAACTCAAGGTACCTACGGACGTTGCATTTAATTATGTGCAACTATTGTTATTTTTGGAGTTGAAGAAGAGCAAAAAGATAATGACGATAATCTCGAGATCCTCTGTGTTTCGTGACCATACCATGTTAAGCCATTGGTTCCGGGTGCATTATTATGTATGCGGTTCATACCCACCAATCAGTAAGCACTCGCGTGGCTTATCGCTCACTCTATATACTCCTATCCATAGCGAAAGCTTCAAAGATCATTCATGATGATAAACCTACATCTTCTTAAGCCCACTCCACAACTCTGTATATGCTTTTAGCCAAAATTATAAACTGAACTATAGTTTGTAACACTTTTTTTAGCCAGTTACGAAAAAGACTGGTTTCTTTATATACAATGCCCAAAATGAATCTAGGTTACATACATTTACGGATATTAGTGTCGTGTAATCTAGAACCATAATCTAAACGTATGATCATAATAATATATTATGTAACAAAACTTGGTTTAATTATTATCTTCTTCTTCCTGCCCTGTTCTTAGTTTATCTGGGGTGTATTTCCTCTTCCGAACCATTCAGTCCCTTTTGAATCATATCATCCGTTACACCGGAAAGGAGTTTATGATGAATGAATGTCAGCGCTGTGAACACGTCTAAGAGCAGGCATTAAGTTGAGTAACTCACAGCAAATGAGCTAAGTTGTCTTAAAAAGACAATTTTAGGAATGTTGCACAGATTCCATGACCGTAAGTATAATTGAAATAGGTGCGGCCGCCAAGGTATTAAACCTTATTTTGAGGTCGATAGGTTAAAGGCAGCTTCACATTGGTCATGTCAAATATCCTCGTAAGGCCAAGGTGAAAAACATGCGATTGTTTTGTTCTTACTTTTCGATTAGCTGCGCACAGATCTCATTTATTTTTAGCGATAATCCTACTAAAGGTTACATCTTTTAAATCTGTAAAAAATTTGGCACAACAATTTTTATTCATTTCTTCAATGTTACAAATATTGTGAAGTTGTTTTTAGGCCTACGAAATTAATCAATTAAAAACATAAAATTGTTGAAGATTGGTCAACTTTAAAATTCTATACGTCTAAATTAAATCTTAAAAAAGCTAACAAATTAAGTTACGATTACGTACGAAACCATTCTTAAGTTGAACGCTTTCATACGTTGGCGGCAAATGAATCGACACAAAAGAATTGCGGTTGCGCAGTTGTGGTTAGGCTGTAATAACTCTTTATTTTATAAATAAAAACATTACAATACGTAGTCCTTTCTAATATTACGCCGTTGTGCTAATTTTTTTTAAATAATGTACTCCTTTCCTATCCGACGACTCTTTGAAAGTCACTTTTTTAATCTAAACTAAACAATTTTTATCAAAAAGGAGGCCAAATTTGTCGGAAAAGCGTATACGACCTATTTCATATTTTAGTCAAAAGAAAAAAATAACGAAAACTCACAACTGCTAAATAATATCAGGACGTCGTCTCTTCACCCGTTACTTGACCTATTCACATTTACCTCGACAATACCTAACAAAGGAATCTCTCCATTCTACAGACACCATGAGGCCCATTCAACTATAAACTAACGGGCGAAGAAAATATAGTCTCGTTTTCCTTATCCGCAACAATTACAGTACTAAAATGCATTTGTTATCGGCAAATTGATGAAACATTCTGCTGAAATCTCAAAGAATTTCATAAGCCAATTACGTTAATGTCGCATTAATTTGTGTAAAATTAATTATGTAGAAACATTGAATATTTACCAAGATATTGGTGTTTCCGTTCACGAAACTGTAATAGTAGGTGTGCTATTGCAATTTGTTTCTTAAATGCCTATAGCAAATGACCTTACGATGTAACTTGATTAATGGTTATAGTCATTATGCGAATTTCATACATACATAAATCACGCCTATATCCCCGAAGGAGTAGGCAGAGGTGAACTAGCACCCACGTCTCGCCAGTTATGTTAGGTCCCATGTAATAGGTGGCGAGCCTATTGCCATTTATCGGGCACAAAAGTCGCAGTAGGTATATAGCTAGATTAGCTAGGTGGTATAAGAGGAACGCTGCTGCCCAATCCTCATCACTGATTTATCCTTAGTCGTCTTGTACGACACCCACGGGAGAGATTTGGGGTGGTGACAATTGTATTCTACTCTGCCGTCACTACACGGCGAATTTCATATTACTAAAAATAGCATAATGTATATCAAGAATAACATCAATTATTATTATTTATTTTAACGTTGACTTTACATATAAAGTGATACTATGGATTGAATAAAATAGAAAGCATGGGCCCATTGATGACTTAGTTGGGTTTACCAACAGCAGAGTGCAGATGTAACTATTTGCAGTTATGATTATGGTCGGTGCAGTATGCCTCACCCACTACTTTTAGAGGGCAGAAGTATATCATCATACCGGGGTTATTAGGTACTAATTATCCAAACACTTACCAAGACGCTTTTATCACTAAATCTTCAATACCCGGAACTAGTTGTCAAAAAGGCGCATTTAAAAAATAATGTGACATCCATGACCTGAAGTGACCTTTAAGTATCCATCATTGGACACTGTGAAAGTATTGAATGACAATTGAAGACTCAATTGTATTAGAAACCTTTTCGTTAAAACCTGACCCGCGACGTAACAGTGGAGACTCTAGCTTGAAAGATGACAACCGTTAATCTTATTCGTAAAGTCAGAAGTTCGTAACCCTTACGATGAGTTCGTGTTCAAAGGAGCACGTTTTGCAAATGCAATTCCCATATTAATAATATATTTATCGTTTTTGTATTAAAAGGTAATATTTTCTTAATGGCGACACAAATTCATACATTATTCGACTTGCAAAATGTTTCAAACTGAGATTTAATAATACGTTACAATAAATCTGCAGTGTCATCAGCGCGGTGTTAAGGCCACTGACCCCTGCCTCCGCGATAGGCGTCGCAAACCATTGGCACACATTTTTAGACGATTAACACAGTTATTAGTAGTTTTAGTTATATCACCAAAACACTAAATGGTATTCAGATTTTGTGCAACTACTTCAATATTAATGAGACGCTTGTTTCGTTTCTTTTATTTATGAAGTTTTACAAGACAAGTGTGACGTGTGATCGGTGTTTTGCGACATTATCATCAAAAGTGGCACAAAAAAGTATTAATTGACGTTCACGCCTAAACCAGATGCATATCATTAAATTTCTCTTCCTTACATAAAATTGTTCTTATTGACTTTAACGGAAAAACGTGGGACGTATCGGCTTCCTACGAAAACTTCCGTGAGACAATTGCCTCGAATACGAGCACCATGTGTTGTGACATGAACACAAGGTGTCCAACACTATTTTAATGTAACTATTAATGCGGGAAGATACTTAAAATTTTCGAACTTTTTCTAACCTTAATATAGATTATAACTATTATAAATAACCGTTATTATTAGTATATAAATATTAATTAAATATAACGTTTGAAGCTAGTCTTGTACTTATTAAAATATTTTTTTTTACTAATGCACAATTTAGGCAGACGAGTCATGGAAGCATTTACACCGTAGTTAGCCTGGGGTTTGAGAATACTAAAAACTTTCAATATTTTTATATATTTATCAGCAGTATTTCTATTACGCTTGTTAAATACAGAAATCATAAGTAAGTCTTAATTTTATTAACTTAGAAGGAACCCTAATTTCTAAGTCTAATTAAATTTTGAGTTGTGGCATTTTTGTATTAAGAAAGTGATCTAGTACACAACTACCACAAGCACTTCAGCTGCTTACTTAGTGTTATATGCCTATCATATAATAATGATATAAGAAATATTATATAATAATATGTATGTAATATAAATAGTTATAATAATATTATTATATTGTGTCGTATACTTATACTGATTCGAGTGTATTTTTTGTTACAGGTACAGATATTTGTGCTCACATTGACATGTCACTATTTGTGAACTGTCATAAAATTGCCGACAAACAGTAAATAATCGTAACACATAGTATAGTGCGTTTCATCATAAAGTTCCTATGCCGTCAAGTTGTTAGTATTGCAAAAAAATGATACCATGTCAACTTTATCGTCTTACCTTTAATTCAGGGAGATTTTTTTCAATTAACGATGTAAATTATTATGCATGTATCTTATTATGTTACTTACTACTAGCGGTACTGAGTAGTAGTTACATATTAGTTTTTTTTATGAAAGTCATAAGCTAAAGCTTGACGGCCGCCTTGGTCGAATGCTCAAATTGCTGGGCCAAGAGGTCCCGGGTTCGAATCCTGGTAGGGGATAAACTTTGTGATGACCACAAATGTTTGCTTCCGAGTCATGGTTGTGTATATGTTTATGTAGTATATTTTCAACATTTATATACATAATTATATTAAAAATATGTCCGTCGTCTAGTATCCATAACACAAGTGCTTAGGCTATGGGCTAGATGACCGGTGTGAGTGTAAAAAAAAAAAAAAGCTCGTGAAAATTTGCGAGAACAGTTAGTTCATGATAAATATAAATTGTAGTGACGTAAGAAGGATAGCCTCATTAAGTAAAAAAAGGTTAAATTATAATAAAATATTACATTTATTATGATTAACAATAATTGTGTTCATCTAACATGTCTACATTTGACATTTCCTCACTCTTGTCAGTCGTTAAATCGTTATAAGTACATACATACATACATAAGTCACGCCTATATCCCCGAAGGGGTAGGCAGAGGTGAACTAGCACCCACGTTTCGCCAATTATGTTAGGTCCCATGTAATAGGTGGCGAGCCTATTGCCATTTATCGGGCACAAAAGTCGCAGTACTATTGCTAGGTGATATAAGAGGAACGCTGCTGCCCATTCCTAATCGCTGATTTATCCTTAGTCGCCTTGTACGACACCCACGGGAGAGATTTGGGGTGGTGACAATTGTATTCTACTCTGCCGTCACCACGCGGCTTATATATCGTTATAAGTACTATTTATTTACAGTTATGAAACTGAAATAAATATATTTAATTGATAAACAAATTGATAAACAAACACTTAATAAAACTGATACTGGTAACCCAATTTAATGGCGGCAATCCGAACTTGTACACACTAATATGGATTATGCGGAACATTCTTACGTTTTTCACGTTCACAAAACACCTTAGCTTGTAACACAATTAATGTTTCATCACTTTTCTATGTTTTGAACATGATTTTCTCAAAGATTGTCTATAAAACATAAAAAAACCTGCAACTATGACTCACGGGTTGATGTTGTTGACAGACAGGGCAGCCATCATCACGGCATAGGAACTTTAAGATGAAACGCACTATAAATGACTAGTCCAATTTTTCGTGTGGTGTCAGAATCACCAGTCATGCGGGTGCCGTACAAACGTATCTACAGTTAAAAGTAAGCTTACAAAAGTTTAGTTGCCTGGCATTTTTTGTTATATGTATAATAATAAATAACAGAAGTTGCTAAGCAACCAAATTGCAGTAATACTGTGAATTTAAGTGCCCAAGCAATAAAATGGCAATAGGCTAACCCTGTATTACATGGGTCTCGATCACGCTAATACATGGGCTGGTGAAATATCGGTTTAAAAACATCACTTCAGGAATAAACAGAACAGCATATAATTCTGTATATGCGTATTCCTAATAACTATTATGGCATTCTTTTAACCTGCTATTTGCTTATTACCAAATTCACGTCAGTCTCACAGTGAATAAATCCATCTTGTAACTTCCTGTCAGCTGTCGAAGCTTAATCATTTTGTTTCATAATGTGATTTTTATTGCACTCTTTATTTATTTTATTTTACATTTGTCTTTGTCTATTATCCAACTAAGTAACTGAGCTCAGAGAAATAACTAACACGTTGTAAACCAATAAAGACTGTTTTTAATCAAATAGTGTTAAGAAATTTGTTTATAAGAAATAAACCAGTGGAAATAATAATTTAATTATTTCCCTGTTTTATTAGAATAACCTAACTCAAAATTGTTTTAGTATTTACAATTTACCGTTTCGTCACATTAAACCTACAAATAAAAGGTGCGCCATCCATGCTCTGTTACACTTAAACCAGCCATCGCTGTCGAATGTTTACAAACAACAAAAGACCTTGAACGATTAAGTGAGTTTCGCTCGGGCACTGTATGATTTATGAATGAGTAGTAGTAGCAATTAGTAACTTATGTTACATTTCAAAGCTGCCTTAAAAGAAATGTCTAATAAAAGACCGGTTCGCGACCGGAATTCCGTAATATTATCAATAAACAAAGTTGCGTTTTGCGGTTGACTTCTATCTACATGAGTGGCGATTAGATTCAATCCCATAAAGCCACCGACATTATGTTGAATTCAAAGCAACATAATAAATTGTTATAGCTGTGTTAATATAAACAAATAGTGCAAAGAAACGGGTTACACGACGATATGAGTATGCGTGTGTCGATTTGTTCACTTCATAAAATATCGACATATCCTGAGATGCTGAAAAAAAAGAAACGATTTATTAAATATTGTAATTATTACACTTAAAATCAGCAAGGAAGCTCCACTACGGTTGGTCACTAGAAAATTAAAGAATCGTTCGGTAACCTTCGATCACTTTTCTATACATTCATTCATCAGTTGTAACTTTTCGGTGAGATGGGTGATATGAATCAAAAAGCAGTGGATGGCTCAATGACGTCTGACCGATATAAAGGAAAGAGGAAATTATAAAATAAACTGGGAACTTGATGATTAATAACAAAATAATTATGAGATTTTTGTACGGCGCCTGGGCATTTTGTTCTGATTTTGAAAATAATCAATTTGACATCACTAGAAATAAATCAAGATGTCGACACAAAGGGTTATCGCTCATTTGGTGCAACAATGACGCATTTACATTTTTTCTGAAAACAGTAATCTTTATTTCCTACTCCTGTAAAAACACAAAATTTTACTATAGGGATGATGACACTAACAAAGAATCACTGATATAATAATTTAGGATAAGGATATTAGTTAATAGTCACTTCATAACTGAATAATGACGTCATGTGGCGTTTTTACAAATATGGCGGATTTCTAAGCTTTGAACTTTTATTTTTATAAAATAAATATCAATCACAAGTATAATCTGCTCCATTTTGAAATTGTATTTGCAAATCAAATTCACTAGTTTAATATAGAAACTGGCCTTTTTACGGAATAGTGACGTCACACAGACGCCATTGCTATTTTGGCTTTTTGGTGGAAGTTTTGAATTCCATTAGTCAAAACATATTTTTCTATCAAAATCGAAAGTTTTTACAAAAATATAATTTATTTTGGGTAAAGTAGACACGTAAGAAAACCATGGTGTAATTTTTTAAAATTAGTCATCATGCCCATTACGTCAATGTTACACCAAATGAGCGATAATATGTAAAATGTGAATTTTAAGCCCACTTAGTAGTTTCAATAGGGTAGTAGACGCTATTTTCTGCTAATCTCTACAGAATATGTAACCGATGTTAAGATGCTGTGAAAAACGTTGATCATTATAATAATAGGTAATCGCAATTTAGCTATTTATTTACGTGTTCGTATAAATGCACCGGCAGGTTATATAACATTGAAATGCCAAACAAGTTATGTAATGGCACGTAATGGCAATTAATGACAAGCGTGAACACGCCCAATCAATAGATTTCACGTGGCCGTGAGAAAAGCCACGAAGGGTTTGAAGGTTAGATTTTAGGTTTAAGGCTCTACCTAACTATTACCTGAATTACCTTCCATGCTGACCTAGGAGCGAACAAATAACCTAGAATAGGCCAGCCCCTTTTTTTTTGACGTAGTGCAATACATTTACGTACCTCGGCCGCTAGCCGACGTGTGTGGGACTCGCCCGACTCATAATACGCCACTAAACCACTCCGGTGTCCATCCAGCCCTTTTGGCTGGAGAGTCTGGGATCTGCCGCGAGGCAATTCACCAGTCAGAATAGGCCAGCCCCAACTCATCCCATGGGTGTCGTAAAAGTCAACTAAGGGAGACTGCCTGATGTAGACCAATAAGCACCTTTGGGGCACCCGAATGGTGGAGGGCAAACCACCAACAACAGCATACCCAAAGAGGGTCGGTGTCAGGCAGGCGGCCGACTGTAAAACCTAAGCCAAAACTTTGAGCCGTGCCTTAGATACGCTTTTGTAGCAGAACGAATACCATGAATTGTAATAGATTTAGTTCTTTGTACAGACTTTCGAGAAATGCGACGCTTTAATATCACAGTCTACTTTCTCGAGTTATTCCATCAGCACAATAGTAGGTACATAAATACGCCTTTATCTCCTAAGGGGTGTTTTAATACCCGCTCTTCGCCAGCTAATTTCAGGTCCCATGTAATAGGGGGCGAGCCTATTACTATTCATAGGAAACTAATTGCCGTAATTTGCTAGATGGCGCACGAGGAATGCTGCTACCCATACCTCGTTATAATACAACTTTTAGTCGCCTTGTACGACACATCTCAATCACTCTCTCTGTATTGGCACCTTTAGTATAATTGGTGGGTGATATTTAATGACATAAACCACAAGACAAGGTTTATTCTAAGCTAGAATATAAATTAGTACTGCCTAAATAAAAACAAGAGAGCAATAAAAAAAAATAATTAGTTCAGCTCATGCGCTTACTAAATCCATTTTACAAAATTGCTAATGTATGTACCTACTTATTTCCCGTGTGGCGACATAAAGCTTAATTATCTGCCATGCACACGCTTATAGTTATATACATACACTTTTTACTACACCACATATTGTAATTTACTCCAATGACATCCTACTATTAAATAGAATCAAGAATGCTTAATTACAAAATTATAAACCATTTGTATATAAAGTTATTCTGTGGTACATTTCTGTTTAATTGCAATTACTAGGAATTACATCTACCTACTAATAACGTAAACAACATTGTTAGAGCATAATTAATATGTTAGTCAACAAATCAAGGTAAATAAAATTTCATAATTATTATTTTAATTTGAACATTATATAAATATTAGAAAAATTACAACGTACAACGTAGTACAAAGAATACTGTGGTTAGGACCTTTAGGCACCTGCCCAGATTGGAGAGGACGCGGGTTCGATTCCCGCATTAAGACAATAATTTTTCGAACTTTTCTAACAACAATGTTCTTTGTGAAATTTAATTATGACAAGAAATAATAGGGGTTAAAGTATGAAATTGCCGTTTTATTGTAATAGGTTTTTTGAAATGAATCTTCATGGTTTGAGGTTTTCGAATGAAACTTTTTTCACATGATTTCTATGATGTTCTTTTTTTAAAAAATGTGAAACATTTGAATATCGACTTTCAATTGTTTTTGTTGTTCAACTTAGACAAGAAAGATGGATACGGCGAAAATTCGAGTGATTTTTGAATACGAGTTCCAGCGCGGAAGTAACGCGGCAGTAACAGCCCGCAATATCAATGTTGCGTTTGGTGAGGGGTCTGCTAATGAACTCACCGTGCGATTTTGGTTTAAACGCTTTCGTAATGGAAACTTGGACTTGAAGAACGAGCCACGAGGAAGACCGCCCACACAGGGCAAGCCGATCCTAGTCAAACTACCCAGGAATTAGCGGCATGGTTTAACGTTACCTTACCCACAATATTGACTCATTTGCGTCAAAACCATAAAATAAAAAATACGAAAAATGGGTGCCTCACGATTTGACTGATCTGCAGAAAGAAACGCGTGGTGAAACTTGTGTTGTTGAATCGGTACAGAAATGAAGGAATATTGGATCGAATTGTGACATGTGATGAAAAGAGGATTCTTTATGATAACCGTAAAAGAAAAATGCAATGGCTGACCCAAACGCCACAACCATGTCCTAAAGCAAAACTTACCAATAAAAAGTTAATGTAACTGTTTGGTGGTCTCATCATGGTGTTATTCACTATAGTTTTCTACGATCCGGTCAAGCAATACGGGAGATGTCTATTGTGCCGAACTCCGAACAATGTTGGCAAAACTAGCAGTAAAACAGCCGCGACTCATCAATCGATCTTCACCATTATTACTCCATGACAACGCGAGACCTCGTACAGAACGAAAAACCGTTTTGACCCTTCAGGAACTGCAGTTAAAAACCATTCGTCATCCTCTGTATTCGCCAGACCTTGCTCCAACGGTCTACCATTTTTTTTTTTGTGATTTGGACAATTTTCTACGTGACAAGAAGTTTTCTTCCCAGAAGGCAGTACAAAATGCTTTCACACAGCTTGTGCAGTCTAGATCCTTAGAGTTCTATTAAATGGCAGCAGTGTATAGATAATAATGGTAACTATTTTAAATAAATAAATTTGTTGTAAACTAAAAAATAAACAATATAGATTTTCAGTAAAAAACGGCAATTTCATACTTTAACCCCTAATATGTAGCTCATTTGATTATTATTTATCTCTTTTGTTAATTATTTATTCTTAGACGTTAATTGCATCGTAATTTGCAAAGACAGTGAAGAGTAATGGGCATCAGCGGTCCTCTTAGGTCTCTGGGTGTTGATAGATCTTAGCCTACCCCTTCGAGGATTAATAGGTGGGATTTATGCATATGGCAACATATGAGTAAATTTACTCATGTGGTATTGCTGTACCTAATATAGAAATATTAAATATATTCCATAAGCATTACAGCGTACATTTACTTACAGTTCAATGACTGATTCTGCGAATGACACATTATTTTATATACACTTGCACATTTTAACGTAATAGGTCACTTGATTAATTTTTATATTACGTAAATTCGTTTTAATTTTTTTAGTTGTTAATATGAAGACTCAATTACAAACTATACCTTATTATTATATAAAAATGACTATGTTTTACACTCACAGATATCATCTACCCAAATGCTATACTATACTAGATGACGAAAGTTTTTATTTTCCTGAAAAAATACTACATAACCAACCATGGCTCAAGAACAAAATATAATCTGTGATCATCACAACCATTTGCCCCTACCAGGATTCGAACCCGGGACCTCTTGTGTGATAGCTAGCGATGTAACTAAACGACCAAGCCAGTCGTCATATTATTAACTAGTTAAAGCAGCTCACAAGTGAGGCAAGCCAAAATGGATGGAGCCAAATATGGACGGCTGTCGTTTCCGTGTGATGTGCATGTATCTAGGATGTTAAGATGTTGCATTGCATCTTGCGACCGAACTACTTTTCCGCCTCAATAACTATCTAAATCAATATCTAAAACATGTCACGAACAAGTGACATAAACATATTACGTCGCTCAGGTCGGTCATGCGCCGGCGCAGCCATCTATCTCATTACCGTCATTAAAGAGAGCGAGCTTAACGATTTGACAAATGCCACCATTTATCCAGTGCGCGTTTCTTCACGGATTACGTCATGAAAAATGACGGCTCAATTTCACTCTTAGTAACGTCATATATGGGACATGTCGATTTAGAGCAATTTCCATTTAATTACCTAATCAATCACGTACAAAGGCAAGTAATAACGGAGGTACTTTATTTCTATGCGAATACATTAGTTAAAAAATTACAACCGCCAGCCTTCTAATGACTCACTGCTGGGGCACAGGCCTACCCTATAGATGGAAGAACGTAGGGGGAATGGGTCATAACCCACCACACCACCAGTGTGGAAATACAAGCGGGACCAGCGGCTTGCAAACTCGAAATATTTTTAGTCACACATCCAAAAACTGGCCTGAGTCAACATTGCTTAGTCTACGTAATTGCACCCAGTGGGCTTTAGCCACTGCTCCATCGAGATCCTCCTGTAATACAATAACAAGACAATCAATCAAACTCTCAGAAACGGCAGTTAACGATAACATTATTTAATACAAAAAAAATATTTTTTTTATCCATTCACCTCATAGGAATTGCAGCCCGGGAGAAGGCATAAATTAACATCAACGATTCGCTCATTATGTTAGGTCCCATTTAGCAGGGGGAAGTTGAGTCATTATATTCACTAGCTAATTGTACCTAGTCATCCACAGCAATAAAATAAATGTAGGATCGTAATTATACGCATAAATATTCGTTTAACATTTTCAATATTAATTGATTTGACACGTAATAATTATGCATAAGACCTATTTATGGCTAGGCAGTAATGAAGTCATAAATTTGCAGCTCTACAGAATATTATTATTTATAGGAACTTGATGGCGCGTAAACAAAGCAATGTTCGTTAAACCCGATCTTCATTGGTGACTAAATGTATATTATTTCGAAAACTATCTTTAGGTTTATTTATGGATGATATCCCCCACATGTCGAGTGCGTGAGTGTTGGGGTACACAGAAAAATCTCCCTAAGTCAACTGTTACACCTCTGTGGTTAAGTTAGGGCTGGTACAATCTGCGTTATATTTCACTCTCTGGTCGAAAATAAAGATATAAAAATCTGTCAGCCGTACGTCAATTAACGTTAATGAGTACTTAATTCACAGAAAAAAGCACGTTAATGAACCCTTAAATTTATAGTCTCTGAGTACGGCTGTAAGACTATTTACCTGTAACTCTATGATCTAGAATTATTTAACGATCCCATCCAACATAATCGCAGACCTTGAGCCATTCAAATACCATCATCGATAGTATAATAATACCGATCGTTAGCATCTATAAAACTATGTAAATCGCATTGCACACACGTTTCGTGACAGTGATGCTACGATCAATTATAATTACACTACTTGGCAGGTAACGATTAAAATGTCACATAAGTATAATATTTGTATATAAGTATAGCCTTTACTTTTTATTTAGTGCTTACGTGGTAAGGAGCTTTCTTCAACACGTTTTACAACCGCACTTACCGTGTGGTGACGGCAGAGTAGAATACAATTGTCACCACCCCAAATCTCTCCCGTGGGTGTCGTACAAGGCGACTAAGGATAAATCAATGATGAGGAATGGGCAGCAGCATTCCTCTTGTACCACCTAGCAATAGCAACGTAGGTACTGCGACTTTTGTGCCCGATAAATGGCAATAGGCTCGCCACCTATTACATGGGACCTAACACAATTGGCGAAATGTGGGTGCTAGTTCACCTCTGCCTTGCCCTTCGGGGATGTGGGCGTGATTTGTGTATGTGTATGTATATACTTATCGGAGGGTTCGAGTAATTAATTACCCAAGTTAATTGCATTTTTCCATCATGTGGAATCAGGTTACATCAAGGTTACAACGAAGTTGCAACCTTAACTATATGGAGTCTAAGCAACTTTTTGCCCACAATGGTGAAATCAAGTTCTGAATAATGTATGTTCTAAATACGTAAAGAACATTTTCATATGATAAAAACAGTGACCATGTTTTGTAGGTTTAACTAGAAATGACAATGTATTATGTATTTGGAGTTCCAAGTAGAACAATAGGTGTCACTTTTCACACTAGCCAGCATTAAAAAGAGGCAATGGCAAATGGAAACGTTTAGTATGCCTTTCGTATTAATGAAATCGGATTCTGTTGTATGACCGAACATTTCATGGGAAATAATTTGTTTTATTTGTATATTTACTTGAAGCCAATAAAAGCTTCTTAGACAATGTAGTAGTATTGCATGGTAAATACGTAATATTACGTACATTGGGTCAGATATTTGTTAATAAATTTTATATAGGTACATAGAGGAATATGCGCGTAAAAATTATAACTGATTCTGTGTCACGATGGTTTGAAATAACTTGTATATGGCAGTTGATTATTTTATTTTTATTTAAACATTATAAAATTTTTGAAAAATTATTACAAAGCAAAATGTCCTAAAACTATTGTTCGGGTGCGGGAATCGAACCCGCGTCAATTCTCGCATCATAACAATAAATTATTTCTCTCATTTTATGATATAAACAACGGGAATGACAATCGCAGTCTTCATAATTTCATGAACATTTTATTAAATGAACTACCAAACTTTACCGCAGCTATAGGCCAAATAACCAAGGTACTTCCAGCAATTGAACTTCGTCTACTTAATATTATATAAGATAATCTAACTCAAATTGAATATTACGGGCAGTTGTCGTTCATTGCACTCTAACCACAAATCGACATGTGAAATTTAATTTCAATCAGATAAGACGCGCGTAACCGACTTTCTTATATAATAGAAAACTTATTTTAACACCTGGTTGTTGTAATTGACAAAATTACACTTGTATATTAATACAAAGATTTTGGGGTTAGTTATGCTCTTGATGTGGGGATCGAACCCGCATCCGCTGCTATCCGGGCAGGTGCCTGACTGTTGTTTATCCTAGGTCTGCTGGGAGACGTTAAAGCTTTAAAACTATTGTAGAATATAATATACCAAATTAAACAAACTTAATACAAAATCCAAGCTAAACTATATTCAAGTTTTTCCTGTAATGACATAAATCTTAAAAGTCAAAAAGTACATTTTTTTTTAAATTCACAATAGCACATAAAATAGTTATTTGTTGTACGTGAGTGCAAAGTTGTTTTTTAACCGCGTGCTCAAATTTGATGACCGAGCTAGCGAAGGATTCTAAAATTGAATCACGAGCGTAGCGAGTGATTCAAAAATTAGAATCCTGAGCGATAGCGAGGGAATCAAAAGAGCACAAGGTTAAAAATCTTTGCACTCGAGTGCAACACGTAACTTTTCATCCCCCCCAACGAGGAAATTGTAAAATACAAAAAAAAAAAATACAATCACAGCAGTTTCTGTTTTCACCCAGAAACTTCCACAACGCCCTCCCATTAACCCAAACACACTCTCAACACCCACCCAGAAACACCCACAACATTCACACCCATCCACTCAGACACACCCAAAAAACACCCATTCACCCAGAAACACCCACAAAACACCCATTCACCCAGAAAAACCCACAAAACACCCATTCACCCAGAAACACCCACAAAACACCCATTTGCCCAGAAACACCCAAAAAACACCCATTCACCCAGAAACACACACAAAACACTCATTCACCCAGAAACACCCACAAAACACCCATTCACCCAGAAACACCCACAAAACACCCATTCACCCAGAAACACCCACAAAACACCCATTCACCCAGAAACACCCACAAAACACCCATTCACTCAAACACCCATTTACCCAGAAACACCCATTCACCCAGAAACACCCACAAAACACCGATTAACCCAGAAACACCCACAAATCACCCATTCACCCAGAAACACCTACAAAACACCCAATCACACCCAAAAAAAACTAAATCACCCAGAAACACCCACAAAACACCTAATCACACCCAAAAAAAACCTAATCACCCAGAAACACCCACAATACTCACCCATCCATTCAGACACACCCACAAAAACCCATTCACCCAGACACACCAACAAAACACCCATTCACCTAGACACACCCTCAAAACACCCATTCACCCAGACACACCTCCAACAGCCACCCATCCACCCAGCCACACCCGCAACATTCATCCAGACACACCTGTAAGTCCCTAATAAAAATTACCGTCCCTAATGGAGTTCCGAGACGGTCAATCAGCTTGAGTCAAGCACGTTGATTTTCTGTACGTTTTTGTTCCGTTGCTAGCGTAAACAAATCAAACAGACCTAAAAAGCTTTTAAATGTTTGACTCAAGCATCCAGCAAGCGTTGTAGACGATCAAAATGTTTAAAGCAAGATTGACGCCAAGCTGATTGACCGTCACGGAACTCCTAGGTTTTAACAAATTTGTGACGTGAAAAGAAAATGGCGCGCGCAAAGCAAATTACAAAAAAGTACACCAAGAAGGTTCCGAGTCTGAGTTTTGAATAAATTAAAATAGGTTGCATGACAATTTCGGCACCATGGAGGTAGAAATAAATATGTATAATGATGTTTTGAATTCACAAACTCATTGCACACGATGTTCTAAATTCAAATTTACTTTAACCTCTAGAGGATAAAAACGGCTTTTGCACTCAGATATCGAAGAGCAAAAACGCTTTTTCCGAGATGGTGGGATGAAAAAGGTTTTTGTGTGAGTGAGGTTTCCTAACACTGACCGCTCGGCCAACCAAGACCTTAATTTTTCGAAATTCTTTTTCTAACCACCAAAATCTTTGTAAAATTATTATATTTAGTTTTATTTTTAAATTCAGTGTCATATTTCCTCATTTTAATCGAAACTTTAATATTTATTTACTATCGAACTATTTACTTATTCAATGATTACAATTCAATGATTTTATTCATACCCTAACGTATTATATGCATTCCTTTAAAAATTCTACCTCACTAATCCAATTCGTAGACATTGCATGCTTTTGTTTTTTTTATTTTGTAATAGGTCATTTTTGTTTCGTATATGCAACATAAGAAGGGCAAGGGAAACAGATAACGGATTACATACCTTAAAAGTCATACACACAAACAGCACAGCCTCAACAACAAAAAATAAATAATTCACACACCTTGCTAAAGAAGACCTTGTACAAAAATGGCGTTCCACTTCTTAATATGCATTTAACTCTAACGCATTGCAATAAGCTCTGACACGACACTTAATTTTCATACAAAACAGGAAGAGCGTATGATAAATGGCTAGTCTGAGCTTTTACATATCGGCAGTAAGCGAACTACATACATACGAGTCGTTCCGGGTCTCTTTATGCTATTATGAATAGACCACGTCATTTAGCAATCGTGACTTGTCTACAATTCAAAGCCTGAGGTAATGACACTTGCTTTGTTAGAGTAATGTGTGAATCAAATAGGGGTAGGTTCTAATTTCCTTCTCAGACTTTATGTCGTTCGAAGCTTATTGGATTTAGTTGCGAACCGCAGCTAAAGCCGGATCCACGAGTGTAACGTGTAATGTAATCTAACGTGTAATGTAACACAAATTCTGGGTTAGGATGGCACTACGAGCATTACATGTAACCATTACACGTTACACTCATCTGAATCCGACTTAAGACCTCAGGAAAATCTGGTACCTTTCTTTCAGCATCATTTGTTCCTTATCACTAAGTATCATTTCACTATAAGGGATTTCTTTCAAACTTTTTAAGGTAGACGGAAGAAGGTCACACTATATGTAGTTTATAAATTATTAAAGTACTGGAGATGATGACTCCAATACTGCGACCAAAACGAGGAGCAACAATATTCATGACGCAGATATAACACCGAAATTTCTTATTATCCCGTAGAAACATTTATAGAGATACTAAAAATCAGTCCGCACTTACCACAAAGTACCTGAATATTTCGATTAAACTAAAAAGTATAATGAATAATCTACTTATGATACTGACTGTACAAGGTACTGTAGTAAGACTGGTGTAGATAGGCGTGATTTCTAACGCAAGTATGTAAAATATTTGATAATTTAGAGCAACATAATGGTTAAAATTTTCTGCAATGTATAGCTGTTTTCTATTTGTTCCACAAACCGTTCATGTAACACAAGTTGACATACCAAAAGCGGCACCTAAGCCCAAATGATATTAAAGAAATCGATGCCATGCTCCAGATGTCATAACCTAAACAGAGATGACTCAACACAAATTTATGGTTCGAGAAAAATTTTCATGTTCGTCACATAAACATACGTTGTTTCGTTCGTTCATTCGTCAACTTATTACCCTGGTAGAGAAGCAAGTTAACTAATGACTGTTGGCAGAGGGCTAACGATGCTAATCACAGAATAGAGAAACCTCTTTTACTGTTCTGTGATGCTCATGATAATCTCATACTGCGAATTATGTCAGCCTGATAAATGTCAATAGTCTCGCCCTAGTGCTCCCTAGCCCCTAGCGCCCTTAGTAATAGGCGTGATTTATAGTTATATACGTTTGCGATATTCTTAACTTTCAAAAGCCTAATATCATCATCATCATCATCACCAGCCCATAAACATCCCCACTGCTAGAGCACAGGTCTTCCCTATGTATGAAAAATATAGGGAAAATTGGCCATAACCCACCACGCTGTCTCAGTGCCGATTTGTGGGTATTAACAGCTGCCGAACCACCCGGGACCAACGGATTAACGTGCCTTTCGAAGCACGGAGGAACTCGACATAGTACATTTTGGCCACCTATCCAATGACAGGCCTTAGCGAACAGTGCTTAGTTAGCGCTATAGAGCTCCTCAAAACCTATTTAGCAAACAATTTAACCGTAAACCTAATGTGCATATTGAGCAGGAAATTGCGCTAGGCACAGGCTGTTGTATCAATACCTTAGGCTGTCCGGAAGGCGTATAACTACAGACAAAAGGAAGTGTTTACTTTTGAGAATTATAAACTCCGTCGTGATTATTGGCGTAATACCTGTAATACTTATTATTATAATGTCACATTACAATTTACAATGGCGGAAGACAAACTGCCTCTCGATAACATCTTAGGACAAAGGGCATTGCACATTAGCAACTAACCAACTATGTAGTTGAGTCTTAATTAGAGACTCTTTTGCCTCGACATAAAGTTTAAAATTATAAAATACTGAAAATCGCTCACTGGCGTTATTTACGAGAGATTTATTTAAAAGTCACAGAGGTCACCAGGATTATGCAAATTACTTGTAATGCAATCATTATTGTGTTTCCTGATATAGCTTTAAATAAATTATTATGTGTAAGGGCGGTTAATTATAAATTATAGCATAGAATAATATAAAGTGTCAATTATGGCGTGAAAATCGAACAGATAAACTAAGCAAAAATAACTAATAGGGACTAGAACAAGCAAATGAAACTGTTGTTTACAGTAAAAAATTAGAACTATTTGCATTTTAAAAACCTTAACAACTACACACAACATTCACCCGTCCAGTTAATTGGCTAGTATGTACTATATTTTGAAAAGACGACTAGTTAAGTGTTTTGCTACTCACCAGGACGTTTTACTTGGGCTCAATATAAAATAATAAATTTATTTTATTTGAATCTTGCGTTGATGTTGCGACTTCTGCGGTCAATCCTAATGCTTTCACATCACGTGTTATTATTGCAATGCATGCATTGCGTACAATATAATATTGGGAGGAACACAAATAAATGACGATCGCTACTTAGATTAATGGTGTTTCTGATTGTCCACCGCAATATCATGGCTCTGCAGTGTATTTCGTAACCACTTCGTAACCGAAGACGCTAGAGTATTGAAATGCGTTAACTTTTTTTAGTCATAAACCACAAGCCGCGGGTTTCAACCTTACCCAATCTGTTCGCCCTAGATAACGTTATATGGATCACAATGTTTCACTGAACAATTCTAAATTGGTACCAGAAACATTTCATGTTTAAAATAAACAAGTACAGTCTAGTAAATGAGTACCGTTTGGTGACAGAGGGGAATACAACATAACGAGGAATGGGCAGCAGCGTTCCTGGTATACCCACCACAAAGTAATACCGCAGGTAAGGTATAGAAGAAATAGGCTCGCCACCTATTACATTGGAACTAAAACAATAAGCAAAACGAAAGTGTAATTAATTCTCTGCCTGCCTCTTTGGGGATACACAAAGATGATTTATGTGTGTTATATATTATATTTAGAAAACACACAATGTTTCTTGTGTGTAAGCCGTATGGTGACGGCAGAGTACAGAGTAGTTACCTAATAATCGGAGTACACGAATTAAATATACTTGCAATAAAACGTTAACGGTAATCGATTCGTCCAGATAATCGAGAAATTTCAACAAGCATTACTCGATTGAGTTTTCATTAAATATTTTATTATTCGTTGAAATTGATCAATCTCAATCAATAAATGCCTGTATTTCGAAAAGGCTAACTTTATCACTGCCAGCTGAATCGCTGGCAGTGTTAAAGTTAGCCTTTTGCGAGGGGTTCTAAACAGTAATTATATTTATTCTTAATTAAAATCTATTTATCACCAGAATGGTCACAAGTACCCTAAAAGAGAATGCCTATATTACCATTCTGTCTTCAAATCTTGGTTGGGGCAATTTATTGTGAGATGAACACAGACATTTTAATTTCGCTCTAGAGTCATGGCATGTTTGTCATCTGACCATTCAACTAAATTGGGCGTCAATGCACATCTATCCAATACATTCGTACAAAAGCAACGTTAAATTAAATTTTAATTTTGCAACATGATTGTCGATTTAAACGATAATATTATAAATAAATTAATGATTCGGTTTCTTATTATTGCCAATAAATTGAACCAGAATAACTGTTGTCTGCTACGTAATAAATTAGTAACAAATAGAATTAATTTATTTATTATATTGGAAAATTTGCATTAATAATTTATGTATTACATTCATTTTTTTACAATAACCTTTATCAAATTGAAATGTAACCGGTTATCAAATTCCCGTCCTTCATGATTGTCACAATAAAATTGCTATGTAACATATATGTATAGCACACTTTCTCCTGACCTATGCCATAATTTTGAAACTACGACTTGTTTTCTAAAGAAAAATGTTAATTTACTACACGAATGTAGGACACAGGTTAGGGGTCAGACAATACTAGCGTCATTATTACCCGAATTAACATCTATGTGCAATATTTAATTGGCCCGTTTATAACTTTCATCATTACACTCAATGATACTTACATTAATATCGACACATCATAAAATTTGAATATTAATCTTTGATTTCTGTTAGGTTATCTAAAATATAATACGACATTAGTTAGATTATAGACATAGATATGAATATGGTATAAAATTCTTTGGTCTTTAATCGCTGAAGATTGTAATTTTTGTTTGAAAATTTTCGTTACTCACCATCATCGTCAAGTTATTTCTTATCTTAAATTACCTATTTTTTTCTTTTAATTGTCCGACAAATATTTCTAACGTTGTATTCTTTATATAATTAAAGTAATAATTACCGATTATCGTAACGTCTTATTTCGTACAGTCCTATTATAAAATTATAAATTCATTATTGTACACATAAAAATTTACAAAAATACACAAGAAAAGGCATGTACAAAGCTGAGCCCATCTCTAGCAGAGATCTCTTCCAGCCAACCCTAGCGACAGTCTTTCACTAGACTGGTCGAGCGCTTTTTTATGCCCAAAGTAAACCTCCGGCTACAGGGAAGGAGATGGGTCATGCATCATGAAGCCTAAAGGCCTAAATGTTATGTCCTACTCCAACCAATTTAAAACCACAAGGTCTATAAAGCAACCATAAAAAACCAATACATAAATATCCTTTCGACACTATTAAAAAATTCCTTCTAATATAATAATCGGTGATAACTTTTATAAATATGATTACTGTTTAGTTTCAAAAACCTTTGAGTTTAAATAAGACATCATCATAGTGTACTCGAAAATAAAGGTAATAGGATAGTATGTTTCTATGATTATTGTACCAGGAAGCTTATCAGATCTTACATGTCATAATTATGCGGTAGCAAACTCATGCGTTTCGAAAGACGCTTGTTACATGCGTCATCGTGTCTTGTACATAATAATGTTATTGTTACATTCATTACGTCCTTCTGTTGTCAAAAAACTACGCCTACCAAACAGAACTTGTTCTATTTAGACAAGTAATCTAACATGATTTAACACTGCACAGTTTCTATGTTCAAGGAGCACTATTAAAATAATATGATCAATTATATTTACTAAGTATACCTATATACAGTTAACACTACGGATATAGGCTTCAAGAACAAAGTCACAAGAATATCTTTCAGTTCTGCATGCTTTTGCTTTGAAAGATCACTGTTTATTTACGGCGCGTCCCAATATTATATCAAGAGTTGAAGATAGACCTACTACAGCTTAGGTGCTTAGCAATTTCTGTTATATATCGTAATATAACAAAAAATGCCAGGCAACTAAAATTTAATAAGCTTACTATTAACTATAGGTAGGATATTGGGACTCGCCGTTAGAGTTCAGTTTCACCATGTTTAATCATAATCACGTTTCGTCAATTTTATCATGTTTATTACAAAAAATTAAATTATGTTCATTTTGTTCTTTTCAGATGACATGACAGATCTCGCCGCGGAATCATCGGAAATCATATCAGAAGCAGTGGCGCCGCCGGATTCGATGAGGGGCCCCCACGAGAACGACAACGCTGCGGCGGCAGACCAGACAGATCATTCCATAGAGCTAGTGGGTGGATCGCAGACTTTCTTCCCAACCTTCGCGAACCTCTTCGAGAACCGACAGCAAAACAACTACAGATTCGGCTTCGGCAACGAAGGCGCTTACAGCCAGCGGCCTAACTCCTACAGATCTCTGTTGAACTACCCGCTTTTTGGTAACTACAGAAACAACTTTGAGAGTTTCGGCAAACAGAGTACTCCTCCCGCGCAAAGTGCTCAACTTGTAGACGCCAGCTCCAGCGTACTGGGCTCCGGTAACTTCGGTATAATAAAGGGTGGAACCTTTTTCGCACAAAACGACGAAGACGACTACAACGACGGCTTCGGCTATTACAACAATGGTCACGGCAGACCGTCCTCCGGCGTCGGCTACATAGCGAATCCCAGGCCGAACTACGACCAAGACCAATTCGCTAATTTCAGAGACTTTGCTGACATTAATGCACCATCCAACTCTGCTTACTCTCATTACGTAGTAGTGTACGCCAACAAGAACGGGACGATGGACGAAATAAGTGAAGAAACAAGAAACGTCGAGTTCAAACCCAAAAACATAATCGAGACGCTAGAGCGACTCGATAAGACGACTTCCCCACCAAAAATATCAAAATCCAAAGCGAAGTTAGCACTGACGAAGCAAACGATGGTTGACAAAAAGGAGCAATGGAAGAAGAAAAACTCCAAGTTCCAAAGCCAAAAGCACGACCCCGAGGAGCCCTTACTAGCGTTAAGTTAAAGTTAGTGCAAATTCAAAGACTTGCGTTGCGTAAGTGATACATACCCAGTTGGAAAGTGGCCGGTGACATACAGTGCCGTTTGTTGGGCGTGACTAAAAGTTCTGTCTAAACTTAATTTTATGTAAGTGTCGTTTGTGTTGTGTAAGCTACCAGATGCTTGGGTGACGACTGAATGCTTTGTGTGTCTGTTGTAGGTGACGAATATAAATTAAAGTATTAGGTTCATAGTTTTTGTTTTAATCACCTAGCCTTCAGTTTCAATATTCTAGCCCCGGTTGGTAAACATAAACCTACCACCCGTAGAGTTAGGCACCAAGCCAACTGTGTTTTTGTAATTAAAAAAAATGCACGACAAGAATAATGAAATAAGAAATTCGACATTAGGTATTACATTTTAATCCTTATTTAAATCATCATTGTAAGGGGTTACAGTCGAAGCAAGTCCAACTATACAAAATGACAAAGGAGAATGGGCAACATGTCTGAACCTTAGAGCACTGTAGGCCTATTCCCTAACTTTTTTTGACAGTTGAAAGTGATGATCACCGAACTATTTACTAATACATTGCTGTTATCACAGGACAAGTGTCACAATAGCATTATAGTAAAGCAGTAATGGATAAGTAAATAGTTCGGTGATCATCACTTTCAACTGTCAAAAAAAGTTAGGGAATAGGCCTACTGAACAGTAGATAATGTCACAACCGCCTCCGTAGTCTAGTCCGCCCACCGGAATGAAGATCCAGAGGTCCCCAGATCACAACTTTGCGCTTGGTTTGGTTGGTGGTAGGACTTCTTTGAATTCCGCCTCGCTAGCTACCACCATCTTATCGAAAATCTGTCGCCATAATAATAATGTTAACAGCATTATTGTGTTCCGACAATGTCTGACAAGATAGCCAGCCCTTCTGTGGTTCCAGGTGTAGCTCGATTCCATCTTTAGCCCTTATCGTCACTTACCATCAGGTGAGATGAAAGGCAAGAGCTTGTCTAACATAAAAAAAAAAAAAAATTCGTCTATTCTAATTTTAAAAGATTCCTTTAAGTAATTAAAAATTGTGTAAAGAGAGAAGAAATCTTACACTCTGTGGGCCTAGCGCGGGACGTGGCCAAATCTCTCTCCACCACTTGACAGTGTTTTGTCTTGGGATTTAGTGGGAGTTAGAGCGAGATCAAAATAACTTCTTTTCCCGGAGGAGATTTTCTCCACGTGCCGGAGGCTGCTTTACGTTTAGGGGAAAGCAGCTCAAAGCGTCCATCCTTCCTATAACGGAAACTCTAGGCGACTCTAGTCTCGTGACTCTGTCAGCCTCGTTGCCCCCTGAGGACCAGGGGAAATGCCCGCTTTAGGCTACTTTCTCCTAAACAAAGGACACCATCAGCTAGACAATTAAATTTATAAAAACAAATAAAGTTAAAGAAATTTGCTTTTGTCATGGCCGTAGTAAGTATTGAGTAGATAGACAAATTACTTGCCTAGTTCCTTCAATCGGTTTTTGACATTGCCGTGTGGCTGTGCAGAATGCCTACAATAATAATTGTTATACTACCCTTATCCCTCACGCGAATATCGTAAGAGCGACCGCAGACATACGATTAAGTTGCTCGATTATGTTGAACAATAGTTGTATAGTCTGCGGACTTGCATAGTAGCCCGTTCTAATAAGCTACCGGCCGATAGTTGGCCAATTTTTTTAGTTGTAAAAGATGTGCTATCATAGCAGGTTCCTATGACTATTGGTACAATCTGCAATTTAGTCTACCAACTTGAAATCGTATGTTTGCGGTCGCTTTAAAAGGTGACTCCTTTCCTCGACTGAAGATGGAGAGTGTCCAATCCCAGGGTTGCGGGAAAGCGAGGGGGCAATACATCATGTGCATATCCCCAGGCTGGCCTTGACTGTATGTCGGAACCCACCGATGCCGACTAAGAAAAGATCTACAGACTTCATCGGAGGCGATCACTGCTTTTATAACTAGAGTGCGCGCTAGATAAGTGCGCGTGAGGGGTGGCGCTGCTCGCTAACATTGATACTCCTAGACAAACAAAATAGCAGACGAAGTTTTAGTTACAATTTTAACCACGCGCAGACTTTTCTGGCGCACAGTCTAACGACGCAGCGCCCGCAACACCAGTCAGAAGGATCTAATAGGTACACATACATGTCTGCGAGATGTACAACACATCAAACCATACAAAACCGTCAGATATCTATAATCGATTTGTCAATCATGTTTCGCATACAGCGCAAAGTCGATTGAGATCTTTTTCTTAGACAAGGAATAGACAGTCAATAAATATCGTTATCCAATATCGTGATAAATATTGAATCTTAAAGCATATGGCAAGGCTAAGACAGACAAAATTTCGTGATACTCGCGATATTTAAAAGATGTGATGCTTTATGCGATGCTTTAAGATTCAATATTTATCACATTGGATAGCGATATTAAATTTATTAACTGTTTAATCCTTGCCTATAGAAAAATCCAGATTTTTGTCAATATCGTCAATAAAGTTGCAAATTCCGTTTATACATCAATAAATATCGCGAGTATGGCGATATTTATATATTTGGCAATGGGCTCATATTCCCATTACAAAGGACGTAACATAGCTGGCTAAATGTGTGTGTTGGCAGTGTTGATTCACCTCTGCCTACCCCTTCGTCTATAAACAGGAATTCTTAGAATTAAATAAGTAATTAATGCAAAGAAAGATTGTCGACGAAAAATATTATAACATAAAAGAGTCTTTTTCTAACATTGATATCTGAATTAAGTAAAATTATTTATAATTTATGAATTTATAAATTATTAATGACTAAATAAAAAATAAAAAAATGTTTTGGTCAAAAACTTAAACTTAAATAAATAAATAAGCATATTGACATTATAAATACATTTTTATGTTAATTTATTACATTACTAATAATAAAATTAAAAGAAATTATTTATATCCTGATAGATATAGATAACCTGATAGATATAGATAACCTGACTTGTACCTAAATCATAATCTGTAAAAATTCAATAGCATTTTATTTAAATTATGAAAAATCTACCCTCTCCTCAGCTCATTTATATTGCTGTGCCCATCAGGGTCCATAATTGTACCTACTGTCTATTATTGTCTATTTAAGAACTGATGTAAAAATTATGGTATGCAATAAAACATTTGAATTTGAAGATTTGAATTTGAATGTTGAAATTAAAATAAATACCATAAACCTAAATGGATGTTTAATTTTTACCTGCGTTCCTGAACACCACGTTCAATGTTAATTCCAAACAACCACTAATTAAATTTCAAAATAATTTGTAGGTTCCTACACAACCTAAGTAGGTATTTCAACTCTATGATAGAAAAAAGATTTTGGTGGTTAGAAAAAGAACCAAAATGTTTGAACTAATTTTTCTATAATGTTAAAATTAAAATCGAATAGTCTATGATAGAACTTAATTAAAGCCTTTCCCACAAACCGAGCGACAAAGCAACCTTCATTGAAAGTAACATTTTAGTACGACTTCTCAACAAGAGATGTCACTAGCAGCACTAAACAAATTATCTCTTTTAGAGTGCGCGCCACATAAGTCTGCGTGCAATGGGTGGCGCTACTTGCTCACAATGACACTCCCAAAAGTTTTAGTTCCAATTTTGACTTTTTTGCGGACTCTTCTGGCGCGCACACAATTTTTTTTTAAATTCTTCGTATATTTTAGGGAAGGCAAAGAGTCTAGCCCATACAGCCATGTCTTTAGTGTATATTTTATCGTAGTCTTATGAAATAATGAGTGGGTGAAATGTATGAATAAAATGAATTTTACGTTAAAATAAAGGTGTCACACATTTTAACGCATTATGGGAATGCTTAGCGCGAATTTGATGGTAACAGAGATCATGAACGTGCCTGATGAGGTGGACAAAACCACTTTTTAAAGTGGTCTTCACCACAACATCAAACACGTCACAAGACTTATTTTCAATGTCTCTGCATAATTGCATATCAACACGGATCATTTTGCATCAAAATAACACCACTTTCACAGCACAAAATCCACTCTATAACAAATTTTGAATTAACGAAAATAAATCTGACCTTTGAAACGCGCCAAACACCTCGGCGAAGGGTCTAGCCCGTACAGCCATGTCTTTAGTATATATTTTATCTGTAGTCATGTGAAATAATTAGTGGGTGAAATGTATGGAAAACATGAATTTTACGTTAAAATATGGGTGTCACACATTTTTACGCATCTAGGGAGTGCTTGGCGCGAATTGAATGGTATTATAATATACCAAAATTATCTAGCATAAAATGCATGTAAATGTGTTTAGATGAATTTCTTTAATGTAGCATTAAAAAAGACTGTAGGAATCATAGTGTATTATATACTCTTTGGTAGGAATATTGAAAACTTGTGAAAAAAGAAAAAGTTAAACATAAAGTGGTGTTTTAAATTACTATTGGTGTGGTGGTTTATTGTACTACTACTATTTATTTAGGCAAACCGAAAATACATACTTAAAGAAATCTGTGTCCATTAAATACGCGCTAAACCCTCCTTAGATGCATTAAAATTTGCGACACCTATAATTAATGTATTCAAGAAAAAATTAAAACTGATGGCATGGCTCTATGGGCTTGACTCTTTTGTCTTGTATGAAAAAGTTAGAATTAAAACAAAATAAAAAATACTACCAAATCTATGATAAGTCTATAAAATTTGTGTCTGTGGTAATTTTTGCTGCAGTAGATAGACTGCAGAGAATTAATTTCATGCTTTTTTTAGAGTTAAATACAAATAGTCGCTTTTGATTTGAATGAAATTTATTGATTCAATTTGTACATTGTGAATATGTCATGATATGTGATAATTATTAGCTTAAAGAGGTGATATTGTGCCGTACATAATGTATTCTGGTAAAGATGCCGTAAACCCGTCATATCCCACACAGTGGGCCTTGAATCCGAATGCGTATCAAAATGTAGATTCGAGTCAGGTTGACTGGGCAGCATTAGCACAACAATGGATTGCTATGAAAGAGGCGGCGGCGATAGTTGCCGTGCCGCCACCTCCTCCTTCAACAAAGTCCGACGCAGAAGAAGGTGAAGCTCCAATGGAAGTTGAAAATCCGGATAATTCAGAATCTTCAATGAATTCCGGTCCAGAATGGAATTCTTCAACAAATAGCTGGTCTAGTGGATGGAACCAATGGGGTAACTATTTAATAATATTTATACACAAAAGCATAACCTTTCAGCAGCTCATATTTGGTACCTACATTTATAAATCAATTATTATGATGAATATATAATTGTCAGAGTCCCTATGCCAAAAGTTTATGAGATTGTTAAAAACGTAATTTATACCTTGAATAATACTAAATTATTAATTAATAATTGGAATAGAAAATTGAGGAATAACCATATGAACCAACATACCAAGCGGTATATTATACAAAAGACTTGAATGGCCACAGAATTTATTCCATATTGATGAAGTACAGTAGCTATAATCAATTTCTCTTTCAAAAAACATTTTGGTAATTTTGTATCAGAGTTAGACAATTGCCCTTAACATTTAAATAACAGATTTAACCTTACCAGCTATATCCCTAAATGAATGCATTATTTAAAGATATAAATGTAGTAAATGTTTGTAATACTCCATAAACATATAAACAACTAAGACTCAAGGACAAATGTCTGTGTCCATAACTAAGAGTTGTGCCTACCAGATCATACAACCATATCAGCCGTCAGATAGAGAAATGCATACCTCCTTGGCAAACATTTTGGAGTAAATGGGACAATTTATGTTTCTGCATACATAAATCACGCCTATATCCCCGAAGGGGTAGGCAGAGGTGATTCAGCACCCACGTTTTGCCAATTATGCTAGGTCCCATGTAATAGGTGGCGAGCCTATTGCAATATATCGGGCACAAAAGTCGCAGTACATTGCTATTGCGAGGTGGTCGCCTTGTACGACACCCACTGGAGAGAATTGGGATGGTGACAATTGTATTCTACTCTGCCGTCACCACACAACTGACTTTATGTTTCTATGTACACAATATTATGAAAGGCTAATCCATAATCTATGTTTTAAATATTACAGGTTGGGGTTGGTCACCATCCACAGGTGACTCCAAGATAAATGCTGACCCATCAATGGCCATGATCGACAGCTACCCAGTTGGCCAAGACAATGCTGCTGCCATGCCAGGGTAATATTCTAATAAATTAAATTTACCAGTTGTCTATTCTACTATATAAAATATATAGAAAGGACCATGTTGAGAGACTGATGAACAGGCATTGGGCACCTAAATCGCAATATATTGCTAGGTGGTTCAATAGGAACATTGCTGCCCATACTGCATTATTGCTTTAACCCTTAGTCGCCTAGTAGGACACTAGGGGAGAGATTTGTTAGGGTGTCAATTGTATTTTGATCTGTCATCACCTTATGGCATATTAAAATTTCAAAATGTAAATGTACAAAATTGAGTACTACTGCATCTAATTCTGTTCATTTTTTCCCCAGGTACACTACTGCTGCTGTGTCAGCTCCAACGTTTCAACATGGTTACTGGACAGCTGCCCAGCCTAATAGTGAAAACATTAACAATCGAAACAATAACACCCGTAACAGAGATAGAAGATCAAAAAGCAGTAACAGGGATCATAAGTCTTCCAGGCCTATTGCAAGGCCACTGAGGTGCCTAAAACGATACTTTGCTTCATGCTTAACTAACTTTTATAAACTTGTCATCAGAATGTTAATTACGAAAAGTATTGCATTACAATAGCTAAATTTTTATGGTTTTCTATAACAGCTGCTCAAGTGTATTATGTATGTCTTCCACTAATTATTTCTTAATACATAAACTTCTTAATAGAGAAACAAAGGCTCCAGTGATTCCTCCAGTCATTGAGCCCATAGTAGTGCCAGCAGCTGTGGCACCACCCACTATTGATGCAGCTAAAAGACGTCAGCTACCAGCGTGGATTAGAGAAGGTACACACAAATTATTTGAAGACCAATCATTGAAGCCAATAAATATATTTCAAATAGAACAACTTTTAGAGATAAGAGCACTTTTCAATCACTACAGCAGCTGTGGTCACTGGGAGCATGGCCACTGTAAACCTAATTATACATGAGTCTTATCCCTAAGAGTGGCTCCTGCAAATATAACAAATAAATTATGTATAAGTAAATTATTTAACAAGTCTGGTCAGTACCTGACATTGGACTCATCATTTCATCATTTGTATGTCCTGTTCCGATTCAGATTCACCCAGTGGGGTATCGTAAAAGTCGACTAAGGGATATTGCCTGGTGTATGCCAATAAGCACTTTGAGGCATATGGCAATGGGGATTGGTGTCAGGCAAGTAGGCAGTCAGTTGTAAAACCTAAGTCAAAACTGAACATATATTGGAATTACAACAGTAATACTGAAAATACATTGTAAAACTATACAACACATGTGTTTGGTTGCACAGGTTTAGAAAAAATGGAACGTGAGAAGCAAAGGGCAATAGAAAAAGACCAAGAACAGAAGGCGAGGGAAGAAGCTGAAAAAGAATTAAAGAAAATGGAAGAGGAAGAACTGGCTCGAATAAAGTCAGAAGCAGGTGGCGAGCCGGTCCCGCCACCAAAGAGTAAATTTGTAAGTGTAATTTTATGAATCAATTTATAAGTCATAAGAAAAGTTCCAAGTGATCAACTTTTTAACTAACTACTCTCCTAACGAGTATTTAATTAAGTGACAGACTAATTATACATGTCTGTACTGTAATATTGAAAACATCATAAATTTTGAAGAAATAAACACCTTGATAAAATATTAATACAATTTTGCATCTTTATTATTATGTCCCATACCTAACATTTCTATTTTGCTAATATCTGCGTATTCTGCTCATCATCATTATCATATAGATATATGTTTAAATTTCTACTTTACATAGATTATATTGTGAAATTTTGGTGTGTTAAAAATGTTAGACTTCCACATAAATAACTTGTAAATATTTGATTGCTTTTTAAAGGAATCCGATTCAGAAGGAGAGGGAGATGAAAATGAAGAAAAAACTTCGCCTAGGCCGCCAGGCATACAGAAGACAGAAGAAATACTGGACAGTCCTACAGAAAAAGAAGATATATCACTTGTCAAGAGGAGCAAAGAGGAAATCTTGCAAGAAGTGGTTAGTACCTTTTTAAATTCCTTTACAAAAATAGTAGTACATATTATTATTATTGTTAAATATTATTGTATTAAAAACTACAATGCAATTGTTACATTTATGTACATCATATCAATGGCTAAATAAAAAATCGTTTTTCACACAGTGTGTATCAAATACAATTTGGAATACCTATATCTTATTTTATAATGGTTCATAAAATCGCCGCGAACTTGCCATTCTAAACATAGAACTTATTTTTTCAAATTTGTAATTTTTTTCCACAGATGTTGGCTGTCCGTCGGTCGCTAACTGAGATCCTCCTAGAGGTAACAGACCAGGAGATCCAAACGGTGAGCCAGGAAGAATTGGCCCGGTATACCGCCACACAAGGTATTTCTACTCATATTGGCTTAAACAAAACGCTGCGACGCCCTCAGCCAAGACTTTACTTTGCACTCCGAGAAACATTCGCGTATTGACTGAAAATGTGACATTACACTGTGATATACCACGTCTCGTATGGAGACGCTTTACTGTGAAAAAGAAACGTGCTGTGAGAAAATGTGTCTTATTTATACCTAATAAAGTCTTATTTCAGATGTTGCCAGTTGAGAAAATGAATATATGTGGTGTGTGTGATTAATGTTGGTTTTATTTATATGGTAAAAGCGTCGCGCCTCAACGCTATGAAGGCGAGCAAGTCGAAGGCACTCGCCGCTATCGCCACTGGCCTCGGTAAGTTGTCTTCCTAAAGTCTTGCTTGCTGAAACATCTCGTAGATCATCAATATTGAAACACCAAATGATTCTTAACTTACAAAGAATTATACCCAAATTAATGTTTCTATTCTAAACGTTGACAAACCTTATTATTATTAAATAAGGCATACAAAGGAAAAAAATACCTCACTATGTACAAAATCTGCGAGATGGTTCAAGTAACATAAATGGTGGATCTGAGACAAAATCAAAATACTTAAGGAAATGGAATGGAAACATTACTCAGCCACCATTTATGCAAAGAACAATGCCCCTATTTTATTTCAGTGAAGCCGCTATAATAATTAAATAATACTGACATTGGCTATACTCAGTAAATGTGCAATGTCAGCATTGTGTTTGTTGGAATTCAATTGGTAAGAACATATCCAGAATATCCTATAGATGTTATATTTACGTAGGCATTTACCTTTGTCGTGAATTCTTAATCTTTTAGTTTCCATTGTACTTCTCGGTGTTTGTTTTTATTGTTCTACTGATTATTGGAACTAAGGTTTTGTTTTGTGAGTATTACCTATATGAAATCAAATTAATTGACAGACTTTATTTCCTACTTAACGTATTCTTTAAGCCAAGCATTGATCCGAAAATAGTACAACATAGTGTTATGGTCAGTTTATATGTGTGCAGGATTGGGAGCATACGAGAGTAGCAGCGAAGAGAGCGCAGATGAGGAAGATGTGAATGATATAACAGACCAGCAACTGCAGGTAAATCCACATGAAAATACTGAAAATTAACAACAATGTTGGCTTAACTGACTGACTTCGGTTCGGTGATTCGGTACAAGACGTCTAGAATATACAACTGGCAAAGGCAGGCAAACGTAAATATCTCGTGTTATTTTGATTTATATTTAAACATCATTCAATAAATGTTACACATAAAAATAACAAAGAAAAAGAGATCTGAATATTTTTCGAAGAAACCCTGAACATTAAAGTCCGGGTTGATCGCCCTAGGTAGTAAGATCATTCAGATCATCATAGTTTTATGTCACCCCCTGACCAGGAAGCGGGACTCTCCGTAGGTGCAGCGGGCGGAAAAGTTCCACTTTACGGTCAGGTAGGTGTGGCATAAAATAAATTGTGACCTCTTTTTTTCGGTGAAATATCTCATTATCACAATACGTGCGCAGGAGTTGATCAGACGCAAGCGGCAAGATTTCGAGCGGACGTCGCGGGAGATCGAAGCGGAGGTGCGTCGCGCGGAGCAGAGGGAAGCGGGCGAGGAACCACCCAGTCCAACAGCCAACACACCGGAGAAGCCCAGGATATCACGTAAATATACTACTTGTTCTCCCTGCGCTGTTCCCAGTCTATCTGGGGTCGGCACAGTATTTTTCCTCTTCCAGTCATATCGGTCAGACGTCATCAAGCCATCCACTCCCTTTTGATTCATATCATCCATCACACCGTTAAGGTGCTAGTGATGAATGAATTTATAGAAAAGAGACAGAACGGACCATGTCGAGAGACCGATGAACGGAGAGAGCGATTGGAATGACAACATTCCAATCCATACTGCTCAAAGTTTTGGCTTAGGTTTTACAGCCGGCCGCCTGCCTGACACTAACCCTCTTTGGGTATGCTGTTGTTGGTGGTTTGCCCTCCACCATTCGGGTGCCCCAGGGCTTATTGGTCTACAGGGCAATCTCCCTTAGACGACTTTTACGACACCCATGGGATGAGACGGGGTTGGCCTATTCTACGTTATTTGTTCGCTCCCAGGCCAGCATAGAAGACGTCACGTGAATATACTACATACATACATAAATAACGCCTATATCCCAGAAAGGGTAGGCAGAGGTGAACTAGCACCCATGTTTCGTCAACTATGTCAAGTTATACATGGGGTAATAGGTGGCGAGCCTATTGCCATTTATTGGTCACAAAAGTCGCAGTACATTGCTAGGTGGTATAAGAGGAACGCTGCTGCCCATTCCTCATCACTGATTTATCCTTAGTCCCCTTGTACGACACCCACGGGAGAGATTTGGGGAGGTGACAATTGTATTTTACTCTGCCGGCACCACACCGCTTTATACTATTCTTCTCTAAACTACTCTTTTTGATTAAACATTCTCAAATAGTTTGTTCCATGGAGCTATCCCATTCAATTAACAAAGTATTTGGTTAACCATCCTTGACGTCTGATTCGTTAATTTATGAACTGCAGAAATGACATATACATCAAATATTTTACATATTGAAATATAAAATTTTACAATAAAAAAAATAATTCTTTTTACTGCTGATTTTGTCAAATGTTCAGATCGTTGACTGTTGAATTCATATTTTATGGTTGCACCAGTGACAGGCGATTTGAGGAGCAGCCGCTTGTTAGTATAAGTAATTGACCTCTACGTACTAATAAAATTATGAATTATAATTTCAGGAGGATCATCAACACCCCCGCCGTTAGACAATGAATCCCCAGATAAAATTCCCGAACGTCGCCTATCCAAAGATAAGAAAGTTACTCATAAACCTACCGATAAATTAGATGGCTTTAGAAAATTGGAAGTTATACCTGAAGAGAAAACGAAGAAATCAGCGAGGGGAAATTACACGCCTAGTCCACAAAGAAATACCGAGAAATCAAACAATAAAGGTGTTTTCAGTGTTAGTAATTCGGAGGTGTGCTCTTTGAGTACAAGTCCCTCATCGGATAGTGACGTAGAAAAAGTAGACACTAAACCAGCGAAAAAACGTAAACGAAGAAGCTCTAGCTCAAGTGACACAAACAAGAAATCAAAGAGAGATAAGCAAAGGAAAGAGAAATCGTACAAATCCGATGACAGATACGCTAAAACGAAACACGACGACTACGACAAATCGGAGAGGGTTTCATCTAAAAAGAAAGACAGCTCTTATAGTAAACACAAATCGTCTAGGAGTAAAGATTACGACAAATCGCACAGAGACAGGCACAGGGACGATTCGGACGGGGAACGGCCTAGGAAGCGATCGAAACGGTCGCGGTCAGCCAGCTACGAATCCAATACGGGGCGGCGGAAGGCCTCTAGGGATCGCTCCGAGGAGCAATCGCGCCGCCGCGACAAAAAATCGTACGACAGGGACTCTAAGCGGGACCGGTCCTACGACAGATCCGGCCGAGACTACGACAAGTATGATAGGTATGAGCGGTCTAGGGACTACGACCGGCGGAGATCGCGCAGCGGCAGCCACACGCGCCACCGCCGTTGAACATCAGGTTACCAGCGCAGCAGGTTGTATTTTTAGTTCATACTCCACACTGACCCCGAACGCTAAACATCGCTTTTCATCAAACGCCTGCTCAAAACTGACCGTTTCGATTGCACAAAGCCGGGTTTTCACGATCCGAGTACACTCGGACCGAGTGGGCTCGGGCGTCTCTGATTGGATGCCGGCGTCCGACTGCGCTCGGATTAGGTGATGTAGGTATGATCCGACAAGTTCGTGCGCGACCCTCTTGCGGTACGAGACGGTGGCGGGGGACGGGGCACTAGATGCTAGCGGGGGCGGGCGATGCGGTGAGGAACGAGTTTTCCCTCCTCCCCGCATCACCCGCCCCCGCTAACATCCAGAGCGCCTTGTCACCGCCACCGCCCCTCATACCGCAGGAAGGTCGCGCACGAAGTTGTCGGACTATACACGATACAAGTAACGTCCGAGTAGTCATCAGAGTGCACTCGGACCGTGAAAACCCGGCTTTACTGTGTTCTTGATAGACCATTTCTGATGCAACACACAACGTAAAATATAAATTACATAATAATGCATCACATTGTCATACTTTAATACGACTTGCTATTTATTTATAGATCTCAACACATTGTGTTATCTCTGTCAGTAAAATGTCCAATTTTCAAGTTTACGTTCAACACAAAATCGATTGGGAAAAGGTTACCGCACTGTTTTATCTGTGCGAAATATATCTAGATCGAATCGGAATGAACAAGGGCGCAATGCATATCAGCAAAGTGGGCGATTTATGGTGCTTATGAATTTGTAATATTAGTTTTTTTTTAATACATATTCATGTTATGTAAATTAAACGAAAGTCTTCTATAATTTAAAAAATTACTAAAATAGATTTCATTGATAAGAAACTACATGTCATAACGGTTTCAAATTCTCAATCGGACTGATCCATTTTACACATCTTTATTGTAATGGCATTATGCTATGTCTGTATTTTATAACTACATAAGCTCTTGTATGATTAAATGACGTCTATATTGAATGCGTTTTCCAAGCATTATAAAAGATATAGCTTTTATCATTTGCTACTAATAAAACATAAATAGATTAATATAATACCTCATAACAGTTAATCAAATTGTAATAAACATATTATTTAGGTCTAATTCTAGGTGTGGCACACACTCGCAACAAAGTAATATATTAAGAGCCCTATTACAAATCTCACTCCTCCCATACTTAGACGGACGGTGCATCGCATTTCGTAGTAATTTTGCAGTTATGTTTATCGTGTTTATTGAGATAGAATAATAAATTCTTGCATTAAAATTATAAAATCTTTATTCCTCATAAAGTATAAATTTTGCTCAAAAATATTATTGTAGAAAGGAGACCTTCTTTTCTAATCCACCCACCTCCCTATCATATCCTCCTTTCACAATCCATCCATCTTTTCTTTGATCTCCCTCTCGTTCTACGTTCATACTTAACATTCTTCTGCCAACATAGCTTTCATCTCTTCGCATGACATGACCAAACCATCCAAGTCAATCACTCCGCAGCCTCTCAGTCACTGGTGCTACTTTCAACCTTCCCCTTATATACTCATTCCTTATCTTGTCTCTCCGTGTCACACCACACATCCATCAAACATACGCATCTCTGTTACATGCACTCTTCTTTCATCAGTCTTTTTCATAGCCCAACACTCATCCATACATGACAACAGGTCTAATGACCGCCTTATAGATATTCCCCTTAAGCTTTATCCCGTGGGTCACATGTTGTTGCTGATACGTGTTGCCACGTCATCCATCCTACGTTCGCTTTATTACTTATATCCCGGTCAATATTATCACCGTCGCTTTGGAAGAGCGATACAAGGTACCGGAAGTCAGAGCAAACTGGTAGGAATACACCACCTAAGGCAATTTAGGAGAAACTGTAGGGGCCACCAATAGAAAGGAGATTTATTTTTCAACGTAGTCTCCCTTAAGCTCTAAACACTTTGTCCAACACTTCTCCAATTTTTTCGAACAAGTCACGAACTTATTGACCCGCCCTCGTATCATCCATTACACCAAATAGAATAGTGATGAGAATATATGTATAGAAAAGTGATGAAAATGTCAAAACACTAATGAATTAAGAGTGATTGGTATAACAAACATTCTAACCCATACTGCTCAAGGGCTTAGGTTTTACAGTCGGCTGCCTGCCTACATTACGAAATATTTTTAAAAACTACGTAACTGTAGTTATTAAAATACATTTTTGACGGCCGCCTTGGTCGAAAGCTCAGATTGCTGGGTAGTGGTCAAGAGGTCCCGGGTTCGAATCCTGGTAGGGGCAAACTTTGTGATGACCACAAATGTTTGTTTCCGAGTCATGGTTGTGTAGGTATATGTTTATGTAGTATATTTTCAACATTTATATACATATTTATATTAAAAATATGTCTGTCATCTAGTATCCATAACACACGTGCTTAGGCTACTTACTTTGGGCTAGATGATAGGTGTGAGTGTAAAAATAAAAAAAATAAAAAAAAAATTCACAATCCCCTTTCACGCAATATTGTAAGAGGCGACCAGGTTAGGGTTTTCCAGTCTTGTGCATATCACATCAGAACCAGAATAGCGAAAATACATACATACATACATAAATCACGCCTATATCCCCGAAGGGGTAGGCAGAGGTGAACTAGCACCCACGTTTCGCCAATTATGTTAGGTCCAATGTAATAGGTGACGAGCCTATTGCCATTTATCGGGCACAAAAGTCGCAGTACATTGCTAGGTGGTATAAGAGGAACGCTGCTGCCCATTCCTCATTACTGATTTATCCTTAGTCGCCTTGTACGACACCCACAGGAGAGATTTGGGGTGGTGACAATTGTATTCTACTCTGCCGTCACCACACGGCAGAATAGCGAAAATGGTATCAAGCAAGTGACCAGAAAATAAAACCCAGCCAAATAGCCATTATGACATACTGCACCAGAACCAAATAATTTGGAAGCAGGGTAATTGACAGTAGGAAGATTACCATTGCTGCTATCATGTATTTTTCTTTCTGGGGCACAAAACAGTCGAATGACGATTTACATTTTTATGTAATTCTCAAATTTATTAGTCTCATTACCACCAGATGGCTACCTACACTGCGCTGATATGCATTGCTGTTCACCCATGGTCTACTCAATTTAGACCTAATAAATAAATTATAAAAATCATACTTTTTTAATCAGAACATTGGCCAAACTGCATTGTAAAATGGAATAATTTTGGTAATCACTGCGAATTAGAAACATTGAGTTTTATAAAAAAATTTGATTCATCTTAAACATTTCTCTTTACAGGTTGGGGCGTTTGCTTCAGGTGTATATATTTTAGTATATGTGTATAGTATTTGAGTTTGCAATAGCATCCATGAATATTCCAATAAAATTTTATCCATATCATTTATTTTTATTTTAAACAACCCCCTAATAACCAATGTCATAACAATGAGAAATAATTGTTGCAACTCATCTTATAAAAATTCAACATTTATCCTTATTGGATGTTATGTAGGGGACATTAATTGGACAGTAATTTCTAATATACTATAATATAATATGCTAGCTTTATACAATACCATTTGCCAGTATAGAATATTTCATAAGTTAAGTTATTACTGCAAGGTTAACATTGTAATCATAATATATATTTCACTATTGAGAGTACTATGTAAGCAACCACATAATAATGGTTCACTAGTACAGTACATAAATAACACAATTGAATCATTAATCAAGATACAGATATTTTCCTTGCATGTAGAAATGTTTATTTTGTTAAGGGTACATTAAAAGCATATTTAAAATTCAATAGAGTATATTATCTTTTCACATTCCCAATATACAGAGGTAAGGAACAATCTTTCAACCATTTTTACTTGCTATTTTTAAAGCAAAATGACTGCTAAATTTTATGATGTATGATAAATATCCAAATAAACCATCTTAGTCCTGACGGATTACAATTACATTTTGACTATTTTTATTAATTGCATTATTTTTATACTAGAAAAAAGTATGTAACTGAAATAAAAACAGCAATTAAATCACTAATAAATATTCAACAGACAAACCATATAAATAAATCTCTCATTATAGTCATTTTACACTCTTTTTCACTTAGGCCTAACTTTGGTACTAAAACCAAATGAATATTTACCTATTTGCCAAACCTTTGATCACATTTATTATATTTATATAACGCACCTAAATAACTATCAACATTTATACTATGATCTATGGAAAGATTAACAAACTCTGTGAGCCTTATTTGCCATGGTAATAAGCCATGCGTACAACACAATGTACCAGTAAATAAAACTAAATCTGGTTCAGGAATGGAAGGATAGAAGTTTCTTAGGCATACATCTAATTCTTGTGGTGTGAGTTCATCCGATTCCATTTTATATGGAATTTTATTCTCTGCCATCTGACGTATACACTCTGTGATTTTAGTCCTACCATCGCACCATTTGAAAATATTTATAGTTATAGTATGGGCTTGTACTCCATTAGTATATCCATTTAAATTTGGCTTACTGGGCCATTTTATGCAACCTGGTATTCCTTTCTTGAATTCTTGGACATGTAAAAATAGTTTCTCTTCCTGTTCTTTAAGATCACCTGAAAATAGAATTTGTATCAATATTAAATTAAATAGCTTTTGCACAACAGCACACTTGCCTGTGAAAGTGTAAACAAAATAAAGTGCACTATTGGAGGTCATTGGATAAGTAACCAAAATTATAATATTATACCATGGGCTTCAAGCCAGAGGAGCGTTTTATGCAAATCCCTACTTTTTAGGTGACAAAATAAACTCAATTACTTATCCCCAGTGTAGCTAAATAATTAAAAATTTGCGTATGCATCGGTTTTTATGTTTATGTGAAATGCTTAATTTTTTACAATTGTCCTTTAAAATATAGAGGTTGTGTATCTATAAAATTAGAAACGATTGGCATTTTTTATACACCCCTCTGACTTTTGAATCTCACAATATGCTACAGATAGTTGGGACTAGCCACATCTGTAAACTAATTATTGATACCCTCTAACACACGCCCCAGGGTTGTGGATTTTTCTATCTACATATTCGTGACACTCATATAGATGGAGTTTTGCCATTTATAGCAGTATCAGAATAAAACAACCTTCTCTTCAGTTGGTTTTGCATGATGCAATCACTAGATAATGGGCACCAGCATTCCCTGTCTAACAAAATCATACAATAGCTCTGTCTACTACGCTCAGTACATGGTAATAGGGATTGGCTGTTGATGAGACTACATAAACTGAAGAATAGAGAACATATACAGGCTTAGGTGAAATATACCTATGCATATATTGCACAATATGTATCCAGTTTGCCAATATTGCATCAAAGAAATGGTATCAAAGTAGGTATGCATTGGTTATCCTTCAGAGATAGCATTTATTACTGGACCTTATCAACATCCGTAAGAAACGAATTGGTAACCTAACATTTACAGGTGAAAGAAGGGAATTTTAGATAATATTGAACAGGCTTAGAACTGTCTATTTAACTGCATATTATTATATTATCGTACCTGTGGTATCATAAAAACTGAAGTAAGGTATTCCTGCCACGAGACTCCAGATCACCACTGCAGCTAAATCTTGTAGGGTGTGATGACTCGTATCGGCTATAATCACTAAGTGATTTGGTTTCTTGTCCATTTGTCGTGTGTGTCTAACCACTTTAACGCTGATGCTCGATCCTTGATAACTTGAATAACTCTTTTTTATCCAAAATCGATGGTAAACATTTTGTGCAGCAACAAGTACATTTACAATAAAATGTAAAATTTCAAATATAAGTTTGCGCAGGAATCTTGACAACATATTCAGATGTTCTATTTTCAACACAAAGCAATTTGTTTTTGTTATTTAATCATTTTAAATTAAATAAATTAATTTTTTGAGCGAATTGTGCAGAACCGTCGGCGAGTCAGCCGCTTTTTCTGAACAGCCAATCACGAGTTCGCGTGTGTAATAGCAATTATACCAACATTCGGATGTAAAATATTAGACAGACATCGTATACGATGTTGTACAGCCAAAAAGATAACGGCGAATGCTTGCTACACGCTCGATTTTGTATCGTGATATTTATCTAGTAATTTTTGGTATCATACACATACAATACGAATCGCGTCAGTATGACGGTAAATTTCATTGAGTACACTCGTACGTTTTGTATTACTATAAATAAAACTATGAGTGATGCGCGTATATGCGCATCTTCTACCTAACTTACTATACATACATATATAAATCACGCCCATATCCCCTAAGGGGAGGCAGAGGTGAATTAACACCCACTTATCGCCAATTTAGCTAGGTCCCATGTAATAGGTGGCGAGCCTATTGCTATCGGCCACATCAATCGCAGTATTTTGCTAGATGGTACAAGGGGAATGCTTAGTACTTAGTCGCCTTGTACGACATCCACGGGAGAGATGGGGGTGGTGACAATTGTATTCTACTGTACCGTCACCACACGGACTAAATATGGGCTAATGCTTTGTGATTAGTCTGAAAAAAATGTATGTGTGAATGTGGTTACTCTCCTTTACTGACGCGATAAATATCGAATAGAGACTAGACGCTCGATATAGTTATAGACGATACTTGATTCAGTAGGCCTAATTCACTAACTTTTTTTGACACTTACTGATCCATTACTACTTTACTATAACGCTATTGTGACATTTGTCCTGTGAAAAGAGTAATGGATAAGTAAATAGTTCGGTGATTATCACTTTCAACTGTCAAAAAAAGTTAGCGAATAATCGTGGATTCACAGTCACCAGCCCAAATCTCTCCCGGGGGTGTCGACAAGGCGACTAAGGATAAATCAGTAATGAGGAATGGGCAGCAGCGTTCCTCTTATACCAAATAGCAAATAGCAATAGTACTGCGACTTTTGAGCTCGATAAATGGCAATAGGCTCGCCACCTACTACATGGGACCAAACATAATTGGCGTAACGTGGGTGCTAATTCACTTCTTCTACCCCTTCGGGGATATAGGCGTGATTTAGGTATGTATGTAGAAATCCAGTAATTCGTATCACGATACGTGATACGATACGTGATACGCTACGTGATACGTTATTCTACACACTCGGTAAATATCGTGATCCTCTAAATATCAAAATATTTAACGAGCTTGTAGCATTCGCCAATGGGCGTTTTTTTTTCCACTATCCAGCCGGCACCGACCCGGCGTCCGACTCGGTCAAGGACTGTTGAGTGGAAAACGCCCATTCTCGTTCTTCTCGAACTACATTATAATAAAGTCGCTTAACACTTCTTCTTCCTGCCCTGTTCCCAGTCTATCTGGGGTCGGCGCAGTATTTTCCTCTTCCATTTATATGTCAGACGTCACCAAGCCATCCACTGCCTTTTGATTCATATCATCCATCCCACCGTAAAGGTGCTAGTGATGAATGAATTTATAGAAAAGAGACGGAACGGACCATGTCGAGAGACTGATGAACGGAGAGAGTGATTGGAATAACAACATTCCAATCCATACTGCTCAAGGTTTTGGCATAGGTTTTACAGCCGGCCGCCTGCCTGACACCAACCCTCTTTGGGTATGCTGTTGTTGGTGGTTTGCCCTCCACCATTCGGGTGCCCCAAGGTGCTTTTTGGTCTACACCGGGCAATATCCCTTTGTCGACTTTTACGACACCCATGGGATGAGTTGGGTCTGGCCTATTCTACGTTATTTGTTAGCTCCCATTAAAGTCTCTTAACACGCAGTGTTTATATATGTTATAATAGAAACTCTATCGAGAGTGACACTCGGAACCATGGATGTGTAGAAGAGAGTATGAGTGACATACGTGGTTACCGTGGTGACTGAATAACTGTTTGAAAAATTATGTTGAATGATTTGATTGTGTACATGAATATAAAATAAAACTCTGTTTAAACTTGATCCAGTCTCTATATTATATAATAATATACTCTTTGGATCTCATGTATCCGAACTGAAAAAAAGCGTGTTCCGTTTCCGGTCGATCAACCATCTTTGTTTCTTTTACCTGTCAAATTTGGCTGATAGAGGTTAGTGGATATCATTTAAATTTCCCAATAATTTATTTTTGTGTAAATTTTCTGTTCATGAGTAATGTTTCGTGATTAAATAAACCTATTTAATTATCGACATAAAAGTGTTGTGGTGGTTTTAGTGCCATTTTGGTTGTTAGTAAAACATTGTCTGTGTGTCACTGTCGGAACCACGCTGTTTCATTTTGGGATTCTCTTATTTTCAGAAGCCTCAATATGCAGCTTCATATCCGAGGACAGACATCACATGTCTTAGATGTCGCCGATGGCGAGTCCATTGGTCACGTCAAGGTGAGTTTAATAAGTTGCTGACACATTTCACGAAATTTACACAATTACATAGTGTGGTTATTTACCTTTTTTTCAACTTAGTCTACCAAATAATTCTGGTTTATTAATTAAAGATTGTATTTTAAGGACCGTCTCCGAGAACTTGCCGCTATTGGTGCAGAAGATGTGACTCTTTCACTATGCGGTGCTCCGCTTGAGGACTCCTGCTTGGTTTCCGAGCTGTCCTCCTCGGAGTTAGACCTCACAGTACCACTTCTTGGTGGTAAAGTCCACGGTTCTCTTGCTCGTGCTGGTAAGTAGTTATTTATTATTTTGATACATAAAGGGAATGCTAAATGGATTCCCATAATAGCTTAGTAAATCTGACCAAATTTCAAAACTTTCAGTCTTGTCAGTCAGTTTCAGATATTCTTTGTTTGCAATGCTTGGATGGAGTGTATTATGTATGCACAGAGATACAATGTGTAATAAAATACTCAGAAAAGAAATGAAAAAAATTATTCACTTTAGTAATATTACCCTAAACCTATATTTAAGTAAAACTAAAGAGCAATAACACTGTTTACATTTTTACTTAACATCCTTCGAGGATGCCAAATGAGATTAATAGGTATTGTCTTGCAATTTGGTTTGAAAATTTTTTTTTGCCATGACCATTTATGTAAACATTAAACTTGCAAACTTTTGATAACATACAACTCATGTTGTATTAGCAGATGACTTGATGTTGTAAATAAATGACATTTATGTGCTGCAAATAATCATTATTTGGTTATAATTGACATTTTAGTAGGTTTTGCATAGTAATATGTAGTAAATCGATAATTCCCATGTCCTCATGGTATGGAATATATGTAAAGTACCTAATTGTTAAAAATAAATTTGTGGTCGTGGAAATGTTAAAAATAAATAATCATTTATCTGATTGAAATGTATTGCATACATACATAAATCACACCTATATCCTCAAAGAGGTAGGCAGAGGTGAATTAGCACCCACATTTCGCCAATTATGTTAGGTCCAATGTAATAGGTGGCGAGCCTATTGCCATTTATCAGGCACAAAAATCGCAGTACATTGCTAGGTGGTATAAGAGGAACCCTGCTGCCCATTCCTCATCACTGATTTATCGTTAGTCACCTTGTACAACACCCACGGGAGAGATTTGGGGTGGTGACAATTGTATACTACTCTTCCATCACCACGTGTACATGTATTGTGTTTCAGGTAAAGTCAAAGGTCAGACACCCAAGGTTGAAAAACAGCAAAAGAAGAAGAAGAAGACTGGCCGTGCTAAACGTAGGATCCAATACAACAGAAGGTAATGCCTGTGATAAATTTACAGATACATGATTTTGAATATTATTTGTGTTACACTTTATTTATTGTTAAGTAGTGGTACAGCGTTTGAGGATAACATGGTTTGTTCTACATTATAGTTTAATGTAACATTTATCTAATAGTATCTAAGTTACCTATTTTAAAATATTTCAGTTCATCCACTTTGGGTGTAATTTGTGATTCCAAAATAGTATTTATGTTTCGGTACTGTAACATTAAAATGGGACCCTATTACTATGACATCGCTAACCATCTGTATCTCATAAAACTATCATGGTTTATGAGATATAGCCAGCCAGTTAGACAGTTAAAATTTTCACAGATGTATTTCAGTTGCTGCTATAACAATAATTATATTGTACACAATAAGGCTGTGTTCAGACTAAACTGACTGACAGCCGCCGAAAATGAGCGAGCGTTACGCAGTTTATTGTGTTTCCATACATATTCACTTTTTCGTTCGCACCTAACCGATAACACGTTATAAAGCTATGCGTAGACGCTGACGTTTGGCGGCGGAATAATATACTCACTACGCGCTGTGGATGCTGATTGGCTACGTAGCTTAAGGTCAGCGTATTGGATCCAGCTCGGCCGCCGGACTATTTTCAGTCAAGAATGTTGCCTGTTTAGCGACTGTATTGTTCACACCATTGACGTATTGTAAGTTACAGCGCATTGTCAGCATACTGTAAACGAAAAATACCGTTTATTTTCACGTTTACACTGGGACTCACTGTGAGCCTGCTCACTTTTGGCTGTAAGTTTGGTTTGAACACGGTCTAAAAAAAAATTTTTATCCATTTTTTATTTGTAATAATAATATACTAAATAGCCATATAAATCGCCATGACCCAAAAACATGTTTTTGGTCATGGTCATGACAAACTTTTGCACCTACCAGGATTCCAACCCCCAGGGGAGGTCCCGACCTCTGACCACTTGGCCAAACCGGCCGTATAATCCAATTTTTTAAAACTTTTTTATTCATTGATTGTTCTCTGTTTCAGATTCGTCAATGTTGTCCAGACCTTCGGTCGCCGTCGAGGACCTAACTCTAACTCTTAGGTTATTTGTTAAGCTGTAAATAACATGCAAATATAACATCTGTTTTGCACCAAGTGGTTTTTTTATTTAATATAATTTTTTTTTTTAATAATAACAAAGAAGTTTTAAAAACTTACACATTGTTTTAACTCTATATTTTTATAAAGGAAGTAAAATTTGAAACAAAAATGTATGTCTTATTATCATCAAAAGCAAATTGTATTGGGATATAATTGTTGACGGCCGCCTTGGTCGAATGCTCAGATTGCTGGGTATTGGCCAAGAGGTCCCGGGTTCGAATCCTGGTAGGGGCAAACTTTGTGATGACCACAAATGTTTGTTTCCGAGTCATGGTTGTGTATATGTTTATGTAGTATATTTTCAACTTTTATATACATAATTATATTAAAAATATGTCCGTCATCTAGTATCCATAACACAAGTGCTTAGGCTACTTACTTTGGGCTAGATGATAGGTGTGAGTGTAAAAATATTTATATTTATTTATTTATATTTATATAAATGCATTTGTTTCATAGTTGGGCGTTTTAGAAAGACTGTCCAGACGGAAGCTAGGTAAAATTAAAGTCTGGTCTTCCTATTGAAACACTTGTTAGGTGCTGATACTGCGATGTTATTGAACACAATTTAAGGGCCTGTTCAATTGACAATTTGACATATATTTCATATTACAACTGTCAAATGATCTGCCAAGTAAGCTATCCAGGACATACCCGTCGATTGTGAAGCGGGCACTAAATGTTAAAAAAACGATTACAAATGAAATTGTGGTTAGAAAAGTTCAAACAATTATAGTATTGATGCAGGAACGAACCCCCGTCCTTTGCATCGCCGATGTCCACGTCATCAATACTTATTTTTCGAACATTTTCTAACGACAATTATTTTCTTTGTAATAATAAGTAGTTATCAATAAATCTAGAGGAGAGTTCGCTAGCCCAGTGGCATAGCGCGCTTGGCCTGTGATTGCATAAACTAAGTAATGTTCGCTAAGGCCGGTCATGGGATGGGTGACCAAAAATGTATTATCTCGAGTTCGTCCGTGCTTCGGAAGGCACGTTAAGCCGGTGGTCCTGGTTGCATCTGCAGTCTGTAATACCCACCAACCTGCACGGGGCCAGCGTGGGGGTTATATGGCCCAATCCTATATTCTATATTCTCCATCCATAGGGAAGGGAAGGCCCAGCAGTGGGGACATTAAAGGGCTAGTGATAATGATCAATAAATCTACAGTTGCATTGCCTAGCGACCTATTAGGTTGGGGAAATAGTAGATTTTACATCAAGTGCACAAAACGAATCATTTTTGTCCGAGACTTAGCAGCCTGAGCCGAAGGCGAGGGCTGATAGTAATGTCGAGGATAAAAATGGTTTTGTGGACGAGTTAGAAACTCTGCTTTTCACTTCGATTGCGAGGAAATAAAATAGTTTATCATTACATTTCTTAAAATTCAAACAAAAAAATTAGTACAGTTTGAATACTGAAGGAAATTGTTTTTCCATTGAAATTAGACTTGGGTTGCAGACCTATACAGCCAAGTATTTAATTAATTTAATAATAATAATATTCTTAAATTAATTTAATAACCCACCGCACCTACTTGAATTAAAATTTTAATATCTTTTATGTCTTAAAAAACACATTAGGCAAATAATTAAATTTATTTGCCTAATGTGTTTTGTAATGCCCTTTGATGGAGGGCTGCGGGGGAGGCCTTTGCCCAGCAGTGGGATCTTATAGGTTAATAAAAAATAAAAAAATAAAAATGTGTTTTGTAAATATTATAAAATAACAAATTCTATCTCTGAATTTCTTATTGTGTTTGGCTGCATGGCTCATTTTCTTTGCCTTAATATAGACAGATTTATAAGTAGATACGTTAATGCTCTAGAGCACAAAATTCGATTTTGTGCAGCCTATATCATATCTGCACAAATAAGCACTTTCAGAGCATGAGAAGTGAAAAAGTCTTTTCGCATTATAGTATGTATAAACTTGTAATAAAATCTCTTTGGCTATACTATTTGTATCTGGCTGGTTTTGGTATCATTGAAAGTTTAAATTTTAAAGAACATAATTCCAAATTCAAATTAGGAAAATGTGTGATTTTCATTTGTTTTTCGTACCGCCAAGAATCTAATGAAGAAATTCGATACATTTTAAAATTTTACTACAAAAAAGGTAAAAATGCAAAGCAAGCCGCGAAAAAAAATTGCGATGTTTATGGACCTAGTGCAGTGTCTGTGAGAGTAGCACAAATTTGGTTTAAGCGTTTTCAATCCGGAAATTTTGATGTCAAAGATGCACGTCGCTCTGGTCGCCCTATTACAGATAAAATGGATGCCATTTTTGAAAAAGTGGAGCAAGATCGGCATGTCAGTAGTTACGACGTAGCTGAAGAACTGGGAATTGACCACAAAACAGTTTTGGCGCATTTGAAAAAAACTGGGTACACAAAAAGCTCGACATTTGGGTACCTCACGAGCTCACTGAAAGAAACCTAATGAACCGTGTACTCATTTGTGATTCTTTATTACGACGTAATGAAACCGAACCATTTTTGAAGAAGCTGATAACTGGTGATGGACAGACTGTGGCGAAACCCGGGTTAACTCGCAACAAGGTGATGCTGTGTGTGTGGTGGGATTGGAATGGCATTATTCATTATGAGCTGTTACCACCAGGCAGGACCATCGATTCTGAACTCTATTGCAAACAACTGATGAGATTAAAGCAAGAAGTTGAGAGAATTAATCAACAGAAGGGGTGTGGTTTTTCATCATGATAACGCTAGACCTCACACATCTTTAGCCACTCAGCAAAAATTAAGAGAGTTTGGCTGGGAGGTGTTAATGCATCCGCCGTATAGTTCTTTAGGCAGTGTCAGGTTAACATCACGAGAGGACTGCCAAAACCACTTGTCGCGGTATTTTGACCAGAAGTCCCAAAATTTCTATAGCAATGGGATCATGTCCCTACCTACAAGATGGCAAAAAGTTATCGAACAAAATGGTACCTATCATTCAACTTTTTTTAGACACATTCTACTTTTTTTTTCAACGTTGTATATTTTTATACGAGGTCATTTATTATATTTAGAGGCTTAAACTACTATATAAAAATATCCACCACTCCACATGGTTCAGTTCAACTACGTCGATAATAATAAATAAAAGACCACACAACATTTTCAACAAAACGTGTTTATTTAATACGATTTTGCTGCTAAAAATGACACTCGATCTCAATAAGACTTAATTATTCCCTTTGCGTATCAGACGCGGAAATCTGCTTGCACTTTTAAATATTTTATAAAGGTATTGATAGTTTTATTGGTTGATGTCAAATTCTCCTATTTTTTAACAGTGAAATAGATATGACCTAATTGCTCAGTAAACAGCCTAATTGTGACAGTGGGATATTTTTCAGTTACATTTTATTGAAATAATTTTAGATTAAAAATAAAATCTATAGATACATTACAAATTCTTACAGATTGATAAACCGGTAGGTATGCAAGCAGTAGGTTGGCAATGTGGCATAAACATCGCTCTAACACACAAAAAATCATAGTCACAAGTTATTAACAATTTAGCCCAAATGGCAATAAATAGGTAAAATTAGCAACTCAAAAATACAGCCGTCTATAAATCTATATCAACAAATGACCAAAAAAATATCTTTCATTATTTACTATTTGGTAAATATTATGTACAAAAATCTATATAATATTGACCAGATTCGTTCCTGTTTATTCTAGTGAAAACAAATTATATTTTAAACAGATACTTTGCAACACAAGGTGTATCTTCAAAGATTGGAACCACCAATAAATAAATAAAAAACCAATAAAACAGGAGTCGATTGATTTACAGGAGTAGGTATTTTGGTTTTAATTCTATTATGTAAGTAGGTAGGTAGCTACCTACTTAATCCTTAGGTGTATATTAATTATTTATGACCGCGACATACATACAAGGTAATTGAGCGACATAAATTTCTATAAATAGAATTTGGTGAAATAATATGGCGTGTAACCTTATTAAAAAATACACAATAGTAAAACGAGTTAAGTACTCAGTTATAGAAACAGTTTTTGGTAACGAAGCATATTTTATTTATTTTAATTTGTCACTATTGGAAATTTAAGTAGGAGTAAAATTCAATTCTTTTTGCAGTGTACATAATTATCTGGACAAGTTTATATTCAATTTGAGTTATAGATTAAATATAATTTTAAAATTAAAATGTATATATTTAAATATCAAATCACATTCTCTTTAATATTGTATACCTATAAGTAGATATAATTTCTAATTTGTGCTTCGCACTTATTACCAAAATGTTAAGGTTGATATAGAGATACTTAGGCCGAAGATGATTTAAGAGGAAGACATCGATGACTATGATTTCTTATTAACAAACGTTAAAATATTCTAAAAGTCCACAGCCACAGTTGTAGCACTTAAACTAAGAGTTACGATCAACGTTAAACAAGTCTACATCCTTCTGGATAAAATCCAAATGGCTTTTATGGAACTTGTAATTTTATAAACAAGCTGAAAGTATGACATAACAATAATATAACTATAATAATATAGGTACGTTTACACGCCGACACTATCTCTTTACATAATAAGGCACAAACATGAATTACATTACACTCACAATAATTAAAATCACTCATGCATGATATGCAATATCTTACCTAATATTAAAATGTGTATAATAAGTAACAAAAGTCTTAAATTATGCGCCGCTTTCGTATGGAAGTAAAAACATTATTATGTGTTCCAATAACATGCGCGTTTGGGCTTTCAGATCATCTCGTGTTCCTCTTCGACAAAACTGCTAAATAATCTTATGATTTAAATCCGAGTCTTTGTACTTCATAAGAATTCTAAATCTATATTTTTAAATGCATCATTCGACTTATTTGAGCCGTTGCTAGAGCAACATGTTGTGCAGTTTCATCAAAGGATATCTGATGGGAATGTTTAGGTAGGTACGTTTATTTAATAGGGTAGGTCGGTATACAATTCGAGGATTAACTTACAAATAATTTCTTTTTATTATGATAGAGGAAATATTTTACGATTTTCGTTAACAGAGCGTTAAGGATGTGGGAGAGATGGGTCATCCAGATTCTACGGCTTGTATTCAAGGGTCTTAATATAAATAATCGTTTATATTGAAGCTTACATCGAATGCCAGCCTAAGAAACGCTTCGGGCACAGCGTGAGGTCGTCCAGCCCAGAATAGATGCACTAATTCTGCTTGGGGTTCTTTTGGCACCAATGTCTCTTGTCCCAGATACAGTTCAGTACCGCTTTGAACTCACAGTTCAAGCGCTAGCTGATCACACTTTCGGAGTGGCGGTGTACTTCTTGCGAGATTTCTCCCATTTGCTGATCCAATTCACCGGGTAGCACATGATGGCTGAGAAGAGGAGGAAGCCACCAGAAACGTAGAAAGAAATGTCGTAGCTCTTCGTTCTGTCATACAGCATACCTGGTGGAAGAAGTCATGAATCATGAAGGAATCCCAAAGAGCGAAATTTTTAATTTAGTTTTGTCGATAAAAAATTATAATTAAAGACTATGATATACTTATAAAGTTTGGTTTCGGTTAAGTTAATCCGTATTAGACGAGACTATACAGTGTAACACCTAAGCAAAATCGAACATACATACATAAATCACGCGTATATCCCCGAAGGGGTAGGCAGAGGTGAACCAGCACCCACGTTTCGCCAATTATGTTAAGTCCCATGTAATAGGTGGCGAGCCTATTGCCATTTATCGGGCACAAAAGTCGCAGTACATTGCTAGGTGGTATAAGAGGAACGCTACTGCCCATTCCTCATCACTGTTTTATCCTTAGTCAACTTGTACCACGGGAGAGATATGGGGTGGTGACAATTGTATTCTACTCTGCCGTCACCACACGGCTTAATCAAAATCACGGCAAAATCGAACAATAGGCAGAAATATGTAAAAGATGTTAAGTGTATGTGACTATGTGTTTCCAATAAATTAATTCAATTAATCCCTCCGTTAATCCACAAATAACTACTCACCAGCTATGGGGTTTCCCAATAAGGCTCCAAGGCCTTGGAACAGCAAGAACAAACCGAAACAGTTAGTCAATTGTTCCAGGCCGAGATATTCGACAACCAATATTGACCGAAGCGACGCAAAGCAAGCTGCAAAGAAAACATAATTCGTTTAACAACGATCCTTAATTGCCTATTGTAATATCACAGAGGAATTAAACATATTTTACCAACGTACCAACAGACAGGCCGAAGATGACAGTATATCCAAACTGGAAAGCGTCGGTGTAGCAAATTCCACTGAACATAGTAGCAATGCCGCCCGCGGACAATGCGATATTGTTCACCCAAAGTGGTGAAACTTTGGGCATCGAAGACGTCAATCCACACATGATACGTCCAATAATGTTCGATACTCCAATTGCAGACACCAACCAGTCAGTAGTCGTTGTGCTAGCGTTGTTCGCTGCAGCTCTTTGCTTGGCATACATATATGGCACGAAGAATCCTAACATAGTGAAAAACCCGCTAAGCGCGAGGACAACGAATGTCGGTGACCGGAAGAGGCTGACGTCCAACATGGTAGCCAATGCTCTTCTGACAGCTTCGGGGCAAAGGCGGCACTTGTCCGACTGTTCTTCCTGTGCGTCCTCTTTCGTTGGAACGTGTGTGACAGCCAAATGGTATCCGAGTGACGTGCGCGATGTGTACTGTGGCAATCTAGACAAACTGGCCCCAAAGAAGATGTCGTCGCGATACAGAGGCCTGGCCAAGTCCATATGAGAGCGGCGGGACGACGGATTCGTCGGGACAACCTTCACGGCGGAGCTTAATAGAGGTTCAGTGTTGTCAATGTTGCCGTTAGAGTCCTCTTGCTCGTCTTTCTCCACCACTGGCACGTCGATGAACAAAGGTTTGTTTCCGAGAGCGTTTTTGATGGCGCCAGCGTTGGCCGAAGAACGTCTATTCAAATGGGTCAGATGAGAATTGCTGCCTTTGAAAACTTCTTCTGCCGTAGGGTACCGAGTGTTGTTGGCGACGCCCATCCACGTGTGGGGATTCACTTTGTTCGTGAACCTCATTTCGTGCGGCATGGAGATGCCGGAGTCGAACTTGCTTTGCAGTTTAAGCATGGAGTTCAGTTTCTCCACGGCTTCCTCGTGGCGGCGGGCTGTGTCCTCTTCTCCGGGTTCGTCGGCGAGAGTCACGCGAACCGGATTGATTGGACGGAACATGCCTCCGAATACCGTGCACAGCAGGAGCATTCCTGTGAACAGACACATACGCATTTTAATTATTATAATCACGATCATCACCAGCTGTTCAATGTGACTAACGCTAGAGCACAGGCTTTTCCTGTGAATGGAAGAATATAGGGACAATGGTTCATATACGCAGGTCCAGTGTGGATTGGTGGGTAATATAGTTTGCTAGGGCCATCACTCACCTCGGGACTCGTCAACACCAGCCCTTTAATGTCACCACTGCTGCACCCACCACGCTGCAGTGTGGATTGGTGGGTATTAATGACTTGAGATGAAGCCGGGACCTACGGCTTAACGTGTCTTCTGAAGTACGGAGGAACTCGAGACAATATGTCGGGCGGCCGCCTTGGTCGAATGCTCAGATTGCTGGGTATTGGCCAAGAGGTCCCGGGTTCGAATCCTGGTAGGGGCAAACTTTGTGATGACCACAATTGTTTGTTTCCGAGTCATGGTTGTGTATATGTTTATGTAGTATATTTTCAACATTTATATACATAATTATATTAAAAATATGTCCGTCATCTGGTATCCATAACACAAGTGCTTAGGCTACTTACTTTGGGCTAGATGATAGGTGTGAGTGTAAAAATATTTATTTATTATTATTTATTATTATTTATATGTACTTTCTTGGTCACCCATCCAAAGAGCATTCTTAGCAAAAATTACTGCAGACCACTACCCACTGCGCCATAGGACACTTCGTGGTTGTACAGTGATAATCAAAACATAATTCTACTTCTGAGCTAACTTTAACTATTTCGAATAAGAATAGTAACTGACCTGCGTGCACAAGGACCGTGATTCTCCAACCGTATTTGGCGTTCAGCGTATCAGTCAGAGGCGCCATCACGAAAGTTCCGACGCCTGAGCCGCAGAGAGCGAGTCCCGTGGCTAATGCTCGCCATTTCTCGAAGTAGAATCCGACCGTCAGCACAGCCGGCATGTAGATCATGCACAGACCAACACCTGAAATGTAAACACATCCATGAGATCACACCTTATCATCTTCATGATTTCAGCTGAGAAACGCATATTTTTGGACATAGGCTTCCCCAAAGGATCTCCGTTGTTCTGCACTGCCCACAAACACCAAAATTGCTGAAGTCCATTGGAGGACCTTTCCGCCACAACGGCTGTCAGTCCTCGTCGCAATGTGCCCTGCCCCTGCCACTTAAAGTCCTCAATTCTTCGGGCTATGTCGGAAACCTTAGTTTTCCTGCGAACCTGGTCATTTCTGATATGATGACTCAGGGAAATAGGGCAGGGCTTTAACTTTGAGCCTTTTTATGAGGTCCACTGTAAGACACTCTAAGACCACACAATAAATCTTATTGGAATATAATATTTTTTTCAATACAAAATGGTAGTGGTAACTATAACAATAAATACCTCCTATAACGCCGTAGACGATATACAAGAATTCAACACTGGTCGCATAGTAGGAGACTGCAAAAGCTGCGCTCGATATAATGCTTCCAACAATTGTAACTACGCGGAAACCGTACCTGAAACAAGAAAATTTAATTAATCTTTGTGTCCTAAACCCTAAGCCAAACCTTCAGCATGGATAGATCGTTGTCATCTCAATGACTCTCCGTTCATCGGTCGCTCGACATGGTCCTCTTTATCATTAACACCATTCTGGTGTGATTGATGATATGAATTAAAAAGGGAGTAGACTGGATGAAGGAGTGACTTGATGACATCTGACCGGTATTAATGGAAGAGGAAACATATTGCGCAGACGACGAAGACGAAGACGAAATACAAAAGAGACAACTCTAATCCTTCACATCATTGCAACAGTAAGCCTTACCGTCATAAATTTAGAATGCACAATGTCTTAAAGTATGTTTTAGTTGTGTCTAGTCTTGTATTAAATTAGCGATATGTGAGTGAAACTGACAATACAACTTACTTGTTCGCCAACGCCGATATGAAAGGTCCGGCGAGCAGATAAAAGCCGGCGAGCAGTGAATTCACTGGTGCCACTTCCCCCTCGCTAATCTAGAACAAAGGAATAGGAAATAAGTGGTAAGGTCACCAACATATAATATCCACATTATGAACACATCGTAAGTAGAGAATAAAAATTAGCCGGATTCCGACCGTCAAGGAAATTTTATACCGGCTATGTGACTAACGAGATAGCAGTTCCGGTTTGTCGTAGGTACCGTCGGAATCATATGTTGAGACCAGCTTAGTACCTTGTTACGATAATTATTTATACAATATGGTACACCTACATACAAACATGCCTGTTTAACCCTGAAAAGGAAGTCAGAGGTGAATGGACATCCACGTTTTGCCAATTTTGATAGGTCCCATGTAATATGGGATCGAGGGCGAGTCCATATTGCCATCTATTGGGTACGTAAATCGCATTTTGTTGTTAGGTGGTAAAAGAGGAATGCTGCTGCCCATTCGCTGTCTTTTTCACCTTAGTCGCCTAGTACGCCCGCGGAAGGGATAGAGAGGTGGTGTCAATTAAGTGTAGGTATTCTGCTTTACCGTTACCACATGGCAGTAGAAACTATAATACCTAATGGAAAAAAACTTATTTTGCCTACCGTACGTTTTCTATTAATAGATGCATTATTAATTGAACTCGAAAAAGCGTTTACAACATCGGCGTCCATTGTTAAAATCGTTTCTTACATCAAATGTAAGCGTGGTAATAGTAAATTAAAAGCAATCTAAAAAACTATTTCTAAAACACAACGCGATCTTCCCGATTACTCATAAATAAACAATAACAAGCGATCTTCCCAATTATGTTTATGATAAACAATGTAATGCCACTGTGTGGTGTGAGCTGTGACTATAGAGCCCCTATCTCTCCCGCAGACGTCGTACAAGGCGACTGATAGTTATAAGAATGATCAGGAATGGGCATCAGTGTCTGTAGCATTCTTAGTAGACATTCGACTATAAAATATGATAAACAAGTTTTATCAATAACAAATACATAGAAATAATGGCGAAATGTGCGGGTTGATAAATCCTTCGGGTACCAACCAACCAGGGGTGATGTATGTCTGTATGTTATGAATCTTATGACAGTATAGGGCAAAAGTATGAAAAAATTGTCCTAACCGCATACCGATAGAATAGACAGTCCGGATTGTGGCAAGAAACTTAAATAAATGCCTACTTAACCTTTCCTAGTTCACCATAAAAGGAAAGACTTCCTCCTTTGAAGATTGAAATCTTTCCCACGCCAACGTATATGTTACAGTCAAAACTCTTCACCGGCCAAAACCACCTTTGACTGATTTTCTTAGCCAGTGAAAATGACTTTACTCGTTATGCACCATACTAACCTAGCCTAGCTGACAGATAGAGTAAATATACACATTTATTTTCTAAACTTTCTCCGTGCTTCGGAAGGCTCGTTATGACTGTTGTCCTGCCTGACTGCATAAAAGTGTTTTGACTAAGGCTTATTATTCAGCAGACCACCATACTAACCTAACCGATTTTTCCATGCCACTGGTCAAAAGTATTTATGACTGATTTTCTATTTGTTACTAATTGGGTCTTTTTTATACTTAGGTATTAGATTTCATTTTTTGAGAACGCATAGTTTTTGATAATTTTATTGTTGTCATAAAACATATCGTCGTCACTCTGATCTTTCCGTTTCGCTTTCACTTCCTCCCGTTTTCCCGTTTCCACTGAGCTATCTAGAACACTAGTCAAAAGTGGTGTTAGCCGTTTACGAGGGTCGACTGCAACATATACACCGCCAGGCTGTACACTGTGTGCGAAATGATACGAATGTATGACTAGGAAGTTAATTATAGATCCGAGACATTTCCGCAGACTGGTCCTCCCGATTGGCCCACTGGCCTTGTTGCACACCATTCGCGCAATTTCATATTTAATTGTGATTGACGTTAAATTATCACCAGACAGATGACAAACAAATATTAAAAAGTGCGGCCTAAATATCGTAGCTTAAATTAAGTGGTAGGTACACGCGTTGTAATTAATACAGTCTGCATCGAAAGTAGCACAACTATAGTCCGACAACTTCGTGCGCGACCCTCCTGCGGTATGAGACGGTCGCGGGGACGGGGCGCTCTGGATGTTGGCGGGGGTGGGTGATGCGGGGAGGAGCGAGTTTAGGGAAGGAGGGACTCCTTACTATCATTCTTTACTCATTTACTATCATTCTACACTCATCATCATCACCAGACCAACGCTTTAGTATTCACAGGCTTTCCTTATTAATAGAAGAATGAAGAGAGAATGCCATTACGCTGGCCTAGTGCGGATTGGATTGGTTAGCATACAATGTGATAGCCCAACTCACCTGGCCTGGCCTTTAATCAAATATTATAATCAAAATTTCATTGCTTACCGTACACGTATCTGTCGGTGCACAAAGCCTAAATAAACGTTTTAATTTTATAAATTGTCTATTTAATATTTACTACACAAGTTCTAATAAGATTTCGGCACAAATTGCGAAGTTGGTGTGTTCATAATATCAGCTGAAAGGAACGTGTAAATTTAAGCAATAATGTTTATTTTGTTTTGTAACAAAGACAGTGATATAGATACTAAATGTATTTTGTATATGATCAACTGGCAACAGGTATAAACAATACTAACTGCCGCACTCAGAGACGCAATTAACTTTAATGAGTAGGTACCTACTTAGTACAAAAAAATGTCAGTCTAAACTAGACCATACAAGTCCGGCAAGAACAGCGACTAGTTTTTAATTGATTTTTTTTTATTAAGTACTCATTAACGTTAATTGACGTCTCTGTGTACGGCAGTAAAAGTTAATATAAAATATCAACGACTGCAATAAACTGACCATTTAGAATACAAATCAAAGTTCCATTGACGTATCGACAACTTTGCCTAGACCAGAGCAGGTGGTTATTCACCTTGACTGTGTCAACACTGTCTGCGTATTAAATGAATGACCTGTATACCGTAATAATGAAATTGCAGCGTGAAGCCCGTGTTTGTACACACATCAACTTCGGCCCGACAGCTTTTACTGTGTTGGATTCAGAGATCAATATTGAATAACCGACCACGTGCTAGACGGGCATAGTCATCGACAAAGCCGACTTTTGGGCTCCCACCGATATTCAACTCTATTTTTGGTACGTTAAGGTGGAATTATCAGTCACAAGAGTTCAAAAAGCGTGTGTGGCCCTATGAATAGTTTCATTCAACGGCTTAGCCTCTGTGTGTTCTTTTTGCAGTAACTTAACGGGATAGGCTACTCGTTGATTGATGATTCGATACTCGTTGCGTTAAAACACACTACTACACAAATATTGTCAATAATGTGTCCACGTATGCATAACAATAATAAAGAATTTGTAATAGTATTACAAACTTCGAAAAAATAGCGTAGTTTTTAGTCCCTATTCAGTTAAAGTTAACTAAGGGATATTTTCCGTAGGTATGTGTAGACCAATAAGCACCTTGGGACACCCGAATGGTCGATGGTAAGTTACCAGCAGCAGCATACCCAAAGAGAGATGGTGTCAGATAGACTGTCGGCTGTAAAACCTAAGCCAAAATCTGGAGGAATATCCTGTTATAATCGTATATTGGAATATTGCCCTCCAATTTTCTCTCTCCGTTTCTCGGTCTAAGGATAATTCAGTGATGAGGAATGGGCAGCAGCGTTCCTCTTACACCACCTAGCAATAGTACTGCGACTTTTGTGCCCGATAAATGGCAATAGGCTCGCCACCTATTACATGGGACCTGACATAATTGGCGAAATGTGGGTGCTAGTTCACCTCTGCCTATGCCTTCGGGGATATAGGCGTGATTTATGTATGTTTGTTTCTCGGTCTCTAGACATCCGTCCCTTCCGTCACTTTTCTATACATTTATCATACTGTTCACCATTCATCTCATCCCTTTTCGATGTGATAATTATGATACTAATGGACCCCGATAGTGCTAACCGTTGTCATTATTTTTATGACTTGTAAAGTAACTAAAAATCTTGACCAAAAATAAAAGTCGTTTTAACAATTGCTCCAATATTAAACGCATATATATTCCAAAAAAGAAAACAAATATTCTATAATAGGAAACAACAGTAGATATAAATTATAGCAATTTAAATAGACTTCTATCATTCAAGGTGAGAAAAATATAATTATTTCATTTGCATACTTGTGATATTTATTGTGTAGAATGGGGAACGTGTTAAAATCACAATTTTATACATTGTGTTCATAACTTTGTTGCCACAAGAACTATCACTTAAACTTATGAATATTATGCTTAGAAATAACCATCTTGTTCATAGAAGCTTAATTAGTTTTAAAACACTATTTAACTTTTAAACTACTTGTGGCGTAAGGTGACGGTAAAGCAGAATAAAATTTCCATAGTCTCCAATTTCTCCAGGCCGAGTCGGTTCGCCACATATTACATTTCCATGTACAGTCAACAGCACGTCAAACTACCACAAAGCGGCAAAATTTCTCAATCGATTTTGTGCTCTATTATTAACAACCTAACTACTAACCTTATAAATGGAGAAACGTGGGTTTGATTAATCTCATTCATTATTAGGCGAGATTTATGTATTATATTAGCTATTTTAAACTCAATAGTATCTTTTTTTGCTACACGTCACATTTACGTTTTAACTGTGTTGTGAAACTGATAAACTTGTATCAATAAGGGGATTTACTGTACAGGTTTCATAATTAGGAGTAAACGATACACCTTAAATTTTAGCAGTAAATTAGCCGGAACTGCGTAGGCGCCTCATTGCATTCTTCAGTGTACACAGCTCGATATTTGCAATGTAAATGACAATTGCTGATCTATGCAAGCAGGGGAACGAGTTAATATGTTCTTACACATATTATGTACGCGTTGCGTAGACAATCTTGTAAACGTTTTGAGTAATTTAGTTGCATTAAAAAGTGCAAAATACGAACCCAAATGTCTTTGAAATCATCCAGATGGTGACAAAATATTCTATTAATAATAATCATCAAGGGAGACGGGTCTCGTACCTAATAGTAATTTATATAGTCCAACGCATGGTGATCGCGACAGGTATTTTTTTATCAATTAATTCTGGCTGGCTTCCAAGCTTACTAGTCTACTTTTAACGTTGATTCACTGAACTCACAGCGCGTACTAAACAAACCAAGAATCAACATCAAATCAAATAATGTTAATTATTGAAACTATTCAATAACTTTTAACTACTTAAGATAGCTTTTTTGCCGCAAACGTAGGAAGACAAGCGAATATTTTAAATTTTGGATAATGTGGCTAATAAATATATTAAAATAAATAGGTTTTAAATCAACCGCCCGGTAAGTATCATATCAAACGAAAGTAATGAAACAGGTTCTTATTCCGAAAGATTTGAAAATTTGCAATGATTCGATAAAATTTCAACGAAGCAACAGCTTCCTTAGATATTAAATAACCGATAAGACACTTGTTAATCGATTTCGGAATCGATGCAAATCATAAAATACGCGCCGGACAGTTAGCATTGCGTCTGGAGGCCGCGATCGAACGTTGCCCCCCAGCGGCGGTGCAGCCACATTCTTAAGCTAAGCAAGGGATGGTGTAGGCCTTATTCTCAGGGCAGAAAGGTTAAAATCCAACGGGAAAGCTAAGCTGGAAATTACGAGGGCTGTAAAGGCATTTCACGCGAGTGGAAAAGTTCCATCTTCCATGGCGCCTTAGAAGTATTTGCGAGTCTGCTACGCGCTTGTACGACGTTAATTCTAGAGTTGAGCATGTAAAAATTACTACCAGGTAATCTAAAGCGTTTATCATTACATCATTACGTAGAGGTGGGCTTTTAAATTAATAAGGCACTTAGGAAACTCGCATGGCTCTAGAATATGTAGAGTTATTATTTTTTTATATCTACCGCGTGGTACAGAAGCATGTAATTTAAACAATGTGCTTAAACATTTGCATCAGCAATAGAATGAACTTATTCGGTTTTCATGGCAGGCAAACGTTCCGTATTCGACTTATTCGACAATCTATCAGTGAAAGAAGGCCGACGCTTTGTAAGATTATTATCAAGTAACGATTTCCTGTCTACCTATTATTAAAATTTTAGACAACAACTTACAACAAATTTTTAGTAACAAAAATATTAGGTTAGTATCTTGACAGATCGCATGTGACTGATAAAGCAATTTATTTATTTAAAGTACCCACTTAGCAGTGCGGCGAGACCACCTGTGGTGACCTCAAAATTTTCCGCACATCTAAACAATAAACCTGAATATATAATAGTGACGTTATGAAACAAAACAACTTAGGTATACCTATATAGCGAGTACCAAAGGCACAAATCTTTTAGCATTCATTTGCATTTAAATTCACTGACGTCCGAATCGTTTTGCGAATTATTTGTTTGTGTTATTTCGGTAGATTTTTTGGTAGGTATTGGTTGTTTATTATTTTTATCGTTTTTATTCTTGGCGATTAGTGGTCATGGCAAATTGGTACCTACTGCGTAAGTTAACCAGTTAATTGGCTATCTATCGCACAGCAGGCATGCGGTATATGCCTCGTAACATTAACAGGGAATGTCGTTGAAGTCCAATAAGAAACAAATAATATTAAGCAAACTATATTCTATGGCAAGTTCATAGCGACCTCGTTGTTGAATTAGCCGGATTTGGCTCATGAAATTTCGAACTTTGTTCAATTGTGTTAGGGTTGATTGATATAGTACTTGACAAGTTTCACGGCTCTGATAAATTATTCGAAAAATAATTTATAAATTACAATGGTCAGTTTATTACATAGTTTATAAAACGGTACGATTCAATTAGACCTAGTTTTTAAGATGAAATTTTGGTATTTAATATTTTAGGTCTTCTTGTTTATATAATAAGAGTTAAACTAAAATCTTCGTCGTCATGTCGTAGTAGTTGAATATTATGTGCATGGTAGTGGCGCCACTCACAGGTTCATATATGGCTACAATAGTACAATAGTCACTTAGTTGCGTGTTATAAATAATTTATGATACAAATTTTAACAAGTCATCGAATTATATTCGATGGCAGTTATGAACGCTTTTTAAATTTGGAACTTGTGGGACAAGCAATTATAAATCCCATATTTCCAATTTTATGGTCGTTTTATTTAAAGATACGCCCCACACTATGCTTTAAGTAACAAAATATTCTGTTAAGAATCCAATTCATTGAAGATTTCAAACCGTAAACGAACACGAACAGACAACCACCTTTTGAAATAAATACAGTATACTATTTATACCAATTTACGTCACGTTACAAATATGCGGTGCTACAAAAGGAACCTCTTACTAAACATAACAGAACTTCAGTTGACGTAGGTGCAAAAGAAACAGAAAGTAAGGATATATACTGCGCACCGATATATGTATCACTGTTGGCTTACTCCACATCGTAATTCGAAATACTTTATGAGTGATAGTGACGAGTAGATCCCGACGAACGGAATAGATTGTCAGAAGTGCTCATCTACTGAATTACTTAGGGAAATCATCAAAAGATAATAAGGATACTAATGACTGAGCAACGATCACTGCATGTAGGTATTTTGCAGCTTTAGATTCGAGTGAATGAATGGCTGAAACTCTCGATTGGTGCGCGGGAGTCGGCGCCTTGACCTTAACAATATGCTAATACAACCGGCAGTCACAATCGACTATCGTCTATACTAACTGTGCTCAACTAATGCTTAAGGCGCAGCGCATATCAGTGCGTTACTCTGCAACAATAGTTTTAAATCGTTACGCGAAACAAAGCTTGCGTTTATGTCTTTTACAGAGGTCATTTTAAACAAATACTTTATTTTGTAAAAAATTAACGGTGTTATTACAATGAAGTGTTTCTAACGTGTTTTGCTTGAACAGTGTTTAAAATCTGATGTTGACAACATATTTTGTGATAGCATCTGATTTAACTTCAAAATCAAAACACTTTTTGTGATAACACCGCAATTGCTTATTGTTTGTCATGTAAAGAACGCTTATTTCGCTTTTTTCGAAATTTGATGCTTGACAAAGCATCAAATTTTTTGTTCTTGGATGGATGGTCAAAATCACTAATTACAGTCAACCACCAACGGGTTGACGTCCTTTCTTCGCACAGAACTCTAGATTTTTTTTAAAGCGATCACAGGCCGAGCGCTTTAATCTCCTTAATAAAATGGCTCACAAACTTTCTTAAATCAAACCTTCATTAAGAGAAACTAAAAATTCAACTCGATACCTACAAGAAGTGTCATTTGACAGCCGACATGAATGTGCACACGAAAACTATTTGAAAGGTTCCGTCGGGCCAGCCGATCGACGATTGATAAACAGTTCCGATGAGCGAGGATCCGGTGATTTTACTTGTTAAATTAACATTCATTAAGGATGACCCAGTTCTCGCAGCCTCGGCCATACTGCTTCCTCGGCGATCTTTCCTTGTTCATCATAATTATAACTTATGTTTTTTACAGGTAACTTTTCTTGAGCTGGCCATGAAAGAAAACATTAACATAATATAAAAGTATAATTGATTCTTTGATATATTTCCCGTATTTATATTCCATTATTAGCTTCAGATAGGAACAGGGCAGGTTCTTATGGTTCCGTTCGCTCAGCATTTTACTTTATGCAAAATGATGCTCCTTTCCATCAACTTTCTAGATCTTAGACCAATATGAAGGGAAGAGTAAACATACTGCACCGACCCCGAAAAATCTAGGAGCACTGCAGGAGGATAACGATATTACTAATAGATTACACCAAACAACAATTAATGACTCGTAATCTCAAACAGTAAACACCTCCGAGAAAACCTGGAATAACGTTGATAAAGTAGAATGACCCGACGAATGCGATTTTGCGTGATCCAACACCAGACGGCCGGCCGGGCGTGGGATTAATTGTGGTTCTTACGAATTTTATGTAACGTTTGTTTTTAAATACGGACACACACAAGCTTGCATAACAGCGTGAGCGCGATTCCTAAGAAATTCTGTCACGAACACAATTCAATTTTATCGTTCTTGCATTTCGCTGAGTTAATGTATTTATAAAAACGCGTGTCATAACATACATATTTTGAATTCTTTATTGCAACTGCTATTATTGTAACTGCAATTTAATGTCCTCGTTGCTGGAGATCACAACTATGGAAGGGAGTATGGTCCAAAGTGGATTGGTGGGCATCATCATAATTATCATCAATCAATAAGCAAGAATTTTTATCTTGCCACACAAGGTGATCCTTCTAGTACTATATGGAATGGTTAAGTCTTATGTAAAATCAGTCTATTGCCATGCCATCATCTAACTGGGTAATTGTTAGTCTGTAAAACAATAGTCATAATATTATTATTATAACAATAATAAAGCACTAGTATGATATTAGTACAACCATACAAACACCTAATTATTTATTCAAAAAGTCAATAAACTGAATCACGAAACCTTCGGCTACATCCTTCCGTATTCTATATTAAGAAATGACGTGCTATACTAATTAAGTAATAATTTATAGCGTTATTTTATAGCAATAACAATGTTGTATTCCAATCAACAAATTCTAAATTCGGTATGCCAAAATAACAACTATTAATTGGTACGTATTAATTAATTAAATATTTGCAATAACCCAAAATATTTTTAATAAACATAAAGCACAACCATGACTCGAGAACAAAATGAAATGTCTGTGGTCATCACAAACATTTGCCCCTACCATCAGGATTCGAACCCGGGGTAGTCAGCGGTCTGACTATCCCGGGACCTCTTCCATACATATCGGTCACACGCACTGACCTCTATTATACAAGTACGCTGGACTGAATACTTCTACTAAAATTATAAATGTTTCTTGTGCCGATTTGAAGAGCCCCATCGAGCCGCAAGGGTACTGAATTTGACGTTCGTTGCTTGTATTTGACATTACAAATGCAACTCTATTATTAGTTCCGTGGACGTTTAGCTTCGTACAACAGTGCCACCAACAACGCCAAGATGGCGATAAACAAATTGGCTTCATTTTTGGATGACAACCTTTAATCCAGCGTGCTTGTATAATAGAAGTCAGTGGTCAGACGTCATCAAGCCCTCCACTCCCTTTTAATTCATATCATCTATCACACCGCTAGTGCCAGCGCTAGTGATGAATGAATTTATGGAAAAGAGACCGGCCTCACGACTGTGTTAATAATTTATTAGGATTCTCCAATTGAAGAATTATGAATATACTAATCAGTTATTCATTGTAACCAGTTATGGCAGAGGCACGCCTGCGCACGAGGTTGTCCGACGAGGGTGTGGTTTGGTTCCAACTAAAAATAAACTTCGCGACCCGCCCGACATGTCTTCCACATTTTTATGACGATAATGTCTGTTAGTATGTGGTATGTGTGTTGAGTTTTATTACTATTACTAGCTTACCCGACAGACAGAGTCCTGTCTTAGCAATGAATAGGAAAAATAATTGTAAAAAGTCACAGACTACTGCTTTTGTTACAAAAACAGAATTACAGAAATTACCCTAAAAATAAAAAAAATCTTACTTTACATATTATTACTTTTTCTTTGCGTTAGGACTTGGAACCTTTTACAAAGTATTATTTAAAAAAGTTATTATAGGTAGGTAAAAAATAATAAAAAAAGGTAGGTATAATGTTATTTCGTATATATAGGTATCTGCAAATATTTAAATAAGATTCCCAAACAAGTCGGTGCCATCATTGATAGGTTTGCACATTTAATAAGAATACTGATAAAAATTATCGCATTGGCCATATTTTATTTTTAAAAAAAACCCACAGATAACGCAATATTCCACAGAACATCTCGATCATTAGTTCTAATCGTGGTTGATTTTATTGTAACAGCACCTTGATCACGTTTAGTTAATTTGCACGCAAAGACTGTCCAGTCTTCAATGGATCGTAATGTTAATTATTTTGAGCGGTATTGGTTGTGACCTTTATCCCCCCTACTACAGACAATGTCGCAGTCAATTAAATTAGAAAACGCAAGACTTTTATCTACAGGCTTGGCTCTAAAGAAATAGGAAGATTGTAATTGTGTCTTTATTAGTAAATTGCCATAATTAGGTAGGTACCTATGTACTTGAATGTTTCTTGGTAAAAGGTTCCGTGATGAATTGTCAATGTAAATAAGAAAAAATTATAAATTTTTACGCTTATTGTATTCTTACTGTTGTTTTCGATTTTGTATTTATCGCAACGTATAACTTGAATTTCATAAGTCTAGGAATTAAGATTATGAGAATATAATGTAAGATTTGTATTTATATTGTTACACTGTATTTGTCAATTTAACCAAGAACTGTTTGTAGTTTGGCGGGAAATGTATGAAATAAAGTGATTTAAATTTTAGAAATTTTGTGATTGTTCGAATTTTTGTGGGTGTTCTATACTTATTCTGGTACTATTTTATCGACCATTCCACAGTAACCATAGATGTCAAAAAAAAGTATGGAGGCAAGAAGGCACTAAAGGTCTCGCCTATCGCCTTGCGTATTGGCCTCATTGGCAAATCGTTTTGTAAACAAGAATAGGCCTTAACTTAGCTGCTTTGGACCACCTTCCTCTATAATATTGACATTTACCGTTAAAAAACTGTGGGAAAAAATAATAAATTTGAATTTATCACATAAACTTCTCCTCAGGAAATCTCCTCGGAGAATAGTTATTTGTTGTACGTGAGTGCAAAGTTGTTTTTTAACCGCGTGCTCAATTTTGATGACCGAGCTAGCGAAGGATTCTAAAATTGAATCACGAGCGTAGCGAGTGATTCAAAAATTAGAATCCTGAGCGATAGCGAGGGAATCAAAAGAGCACAAGGTGAAAAATCTTTGCACTCGAGTGCAACACGTAACTTTTCATCCCCCCCAACGAGGAAAATGCAAAATACAAAAAAAATACAATCACAACAGTTTCTGTTTTCACCCAGAAACTTCCACAACACCCTCCCATTAACCCAAACACACTCTCAACACCCACCCAGAAACACCCACAACATTCACACCCGCAATACACACCCATCCACTCAGACACACCCAAAAAACACCCATTCACCCAGAAACACCCACAAAACACCCATTCACCCAGAAACACCCACAAAACACCCATTCACCCAGAAACACCCACAAAACACCCATTTACCCAGAAACACACACTAAACACCCATTTACCCAGAAACACCCACAAAACACCCATTCACCCAGAAACACCCACAAAACACCCAGAAACACCCAGAAAACACCCATTCACCCAGAAACACCCACAAAACACCCATTCACCCAGAAACACCCACAAAATCCATTCAGACACCCACAACTTCCACCCAGTCACACCCACAATACTCACCCATCCATTCAGACACACCCACAAAACACATATTCACCTAGACACACCCACAAAACACCCATTCACCCAGACACACCTCCAACACCCACCCATCCACCCAGCCACACCCGCAAAATTTATCCAGACACACCTGTAAGTACCTAATAAAAATTACCGTCCCTAATGGAGTTCCGAGACGGTCAATCAGCTTGAGTCAAGCACGTTGATTTTCTGTATGTTTTTGTTCCGTTGCTAGCGTAAACAAATCAAACAAACCTAAAAAGCTTTTAAATGCTTGACTCAAGCATCAAGCAAGCATTGTAGACGATCAAAATGTTTAAAGCAAGATTGACGCCAAGCTGATTGACCGTCACGGAACTCCAAGGTTTTAACAAATTTATGACGTGAAAAGAAAATGGCGCGCGCAAAGCATTGAACTACTATTACCGTTTACTTTATAACTCAATGGCGCAAAGCAAATTACAAAAAAAGTACACCAAGAAGGTTCCGAGTCTGAGTTTTTAACAAATTAAAATAGGTTGCATGATAATTTCGGCACCATGGAGGTCGAAATAAATAGGTATAATGATGTTTTGAATTTACAAACTCATTGCACACGATGTTCTAAATTCAAATTTACTTTAACTTCTAGAGGATAAAAACGGCTTTTGCACTCAGATATCGAAGAGCAAAAACGCTTTTTCCGAGATGGTGGGATGAAAAAGAATTTTTTTACCCTCTCGCTCCAACACCCATTAAATTTCGATACAAAACACCGTTAAGTGGTGGAGACAGATTTTGGACAAAATCTGTCTCCACCACTTGACTTGATTAGAACAGGCGACCCTTACCTTAAATTCATCCTTGATTGAGGTGGCCAGCATTCCACCGGAAAATATGATGCCGTCCACAAAGAAGTTGCACATGAAGGAGGCGAATACCACCACCCATCCCCACCCTCCATCGGGCGGGACCACCTGTGAAACATGAGCACTTGATAAACAAACCATGGTTTAAACGATGATTTAACTGTACGTGACTTATTGCGTAACCGATCCAATAATGCATAGTCAGAGTATAATAATATTATTGATGTCCTTTTAAAGAAGAATGATTATGATAAGTATCCTTTTCTCTGCGCGATGAGTAATGGTCAGCAGTTTGCATCTCATTTCACTTAGCAATATACTTCGATTAACCTACACATTGGATAGGTACGCCCGTAGATAGTGATATGTAATTGTATTCTATTATTATATAAAAGCTTAATTAATACCATAAATATCTATCTTGCACATATATACCTTCACACAAAGTAAAATTTATCTACATGCCGTGAAAACAACCGAAAAAACGAACGTAGGTACGAAGCAGTCATTTAAATTCACGCGCTGTTTATTTTTGTTTCGGTTGAGGGCAATAACCCTGATTACTTCGCTAACTTGGTAATTATGTTATTATCATTCACTCGGTTAGGTACCTACCTATGTTATTAAAGATCTTATTTCAGTGGTATTGCTTACTGCGTAGCTGAATTGCAAATTCAGTATTGGCTAATCTAGAAATACATATTATATAATTTCCTACACTAGAAACAGAACACAAAGCTGCATTAGCCGCCTGTTATCTTTATTAGGCAAAGAGGGGAACGTGTATAACTATACAGTGAACGTGAGTGCTTTTTTGCGTGTTTCGTTACACGTGAATTTTGAAATCCTTGAAACGCGGAGTAAAATAGTTCTTTCCGACACTGACCTCTGAAGTACGTAATGGACTACATTCTTCAAGTTTAGCTAACGTACAATACAGGTTACTGTCTTAACTAGAATCATCATCATCAGCCCTGTAATATCCCCAACTGCTGGGCACAGGCCTTGGATAGAAGAAGAATGGGTTATAATCCACCACGCTGGCCCAGTACGGATTGGTGGTGGGAATCACTGCAGATGCAGCCGAAGCACGAAGGAACTTGAGAAAATATTTTTTTGGTCATCCATGCAATGACTGGCCACGGCACAATCGAGCTCCTACTTGACTATGATAACCAAATATTTTAATAGGAAAATCGATAGTTACACAATCTACTCTCGATGTTCTAGTGTCGCCGTCACCTTTAGTCTCGGAATCAGATATATTTTCCAAATTAACCATCACGCCACATTTAAAGCTGTTAAACGCATTGTATGTAAAACTTGAATAAATGTTTTATGCTCAGTTTTAAGATTACTAGCTGACCCTGTAAACGTTGTTTTACCTTTATCACCTAGGCCCTATTTTAAACCCCTACTAGGTCCTAAGGGTATAAAATATAGCCTACAACCTATTCTAGCACCTACCAAATATACACAAAAAAATCATAAAAATCGATCAAGCCGTTTCGGAGTTCTTAAACACTGACAAGAAATTTTGGTCATGACATGACACGTCACAACATTGAAACTAGTAGAGCGTTCATATAACAACTATCTATGACCTATTATAAATCTACACACAGACAAGAAAAAGAAAACAATGAACGCAGCCAAAGATTATACTAACCAAAAATCAAATTAATATGAATCATTGCTCACAGTATATTTTATTAATTTTCCTACACGGAGCTTGGTTTCCCAGTACCAGCGGTTCTCTTAAGCTATTGAGCGACATACTGCGACATACATGCCCGATAGATGACACCCGACCCTTAGGTATTATATGGGACCTAACATCATTGGCGAAATGTGGTAGCTTACAAGGTCTAACTGCCGCACTCAGAGACGTCAATTAACTTTAATGAGTATTTAATGTCAAAATTTTTTATTTAAATCTAGACCATAGACTCGGCAAGAATAGCGACTAGTTTTGAATTGTCATTTTTTGACGTTAAGTACTCATTAACGTTATTTGACGTCTCTGAGTGCGGCAGTTAGTACATTCACCTTTGCCTGCATAGGCGTAATTTATAATTAAGAAATTATATTTAATTCAAACATCTTCCTTTGTTTCAAAATATAATTAGGTAGGTGAAAAAAAATTATCAGACTTTTGCATTGTAAGAAAAACAGACTCATCTACTTAACGAGTGGGCAGTCACAGAAATTAAACAACTAACACATTACCACATTATTTGCGGGAAACCGGTATTAGACGTATGTAGAAAAAATATCCGATAGCCAATTATTTTAGTGCCGCCCCAGAATCGGAGGTGATGGACAAGGTTACCTTTATTCTTTTATTGCGGTTAAGCTACCAAGGTCATTTGCCACGCGACCATGGAACTTAGCCATATAGATTGATAATAACTACAAGATGTTTTCGAAAAATCGTTTGAGAGGTATTATTACGTGAAGTCGAATTGTATAGGTCATAGGTTTTCTTTCAGCGAAAGCACGTAACATACGACACCACATTACATAATTAAGCCACGGCTAATTGTTCCCGAAAAGATAGACAGAGTTGTATTAGTGCCCACATTACGTTAAATAAATAAGTAATTTAGGCCCCATTGCCAAATTAAATTTATGGATGTTGAAAATAACCAACAAGAATAAATTCAATAAAATATAATTTTATTCAAATTGAAGTGATTCTGTTGTTAATATGCAAGGATTATATAAATACCAAGTATAGGTACGGCCCAGGTTATCAAATCCATTGTACATTCTGCAATAAACCTGAAAACCTTATGTCTTTTTTGCCACACTTTCTTAAAAGCCATGTTTGACAATTTCTTCTAACTCTTCGGAGATAATATTTTCTTACGGGATAGTTTCAATGTAACAAAAGGTCTCTTTAAATTAGAAAGATCATTATCGTCATTGCAATCTCAGCGAAGGCCAAAGAGATTGTGGCTAATAAGCAGGCATTAATAATTTTCTCAGCAATTCTACGTAGAACCCTCCTTCTTTTGAGCTTCTTCTCAACTGTCATCTTGGTCACTTAAAGCTTCTGGGTTTGATGAATTGAACTTCTTTAACTTGTACTTTGTCTATTTTCGGCTATTGTACATGCATATTAATATGCATACCTCATGTCTGGCTATTTCGGTTTGTATTTTGGTTCATCACAGCTACACACAGAAACACATTCTGATTTTGTATCGATGCTATCCGTTTGTATCTGGACGGACTTACGTTTGACAATCGTCTCGAAATTTAGAAGAACCTTACACAAGTGAAGACCCACAATAAATACTATTAGTGCATTAAGATGAGACAAATATAACATAGCAAAGGGACGGGGTCATTTCGCTGAGCCCCATTTAATCGGTTTTGGCTAAAATCTACACGACATATTTATTATTTGATCTGCACTGTTGATGTCACCGAATTTAGAGTAGACAACTGTCATTTTTATTTTGTTTTTACAGAAGCTTTTTAAACCGGCCAGTCCGTTAAAGAGGTTTCTAATGAAAATTTTATTGAACTTTTTTTGAAACTTTTTTGGCATTCATTTTCACACCAATAACTAGGTACATGTTGGTACCTATTACAACCATAGAGGCCAATAATTACCACACTCCAGTATGTCAATTCAAGTGGCCAACTACCTAAGCCGTCGTATCAGCATTTATTAGAGGAAACCTCTATACATTAATCATTTACAAATACAGGTAGAGTAAGTTGCTTATAATTGGCAGTGGATTCGTGCTTTCGCTAGGTACAGCCTTAAGGGTAACGTAATTTCACTGTTAGTTGACATCCGTTGGTTGATTACAACATAATTTGCGATCATTTACACGCTGTAGAAGGTATGAAATGACGCTACTTCAGAACAAAAATGGTAAGTACCCAATATTTTTTCTAAAATCATGGCAAGTATAACATTTTATTGTGATGAGTATAGAAGATGGTTGGTTATATAATAAATAATATTAAAAACTATGTTATAAGTCTTTTGAGGAAAGCAGCGTGCTTGTTGCAAGCAATAAGCTTGCGGCCTATAAGATCCAAAATAGCTAAAGAAAAATTCATCACACCACCTCTACACATACACCTCTCCCTACCTCTTGGGGATAAACATGCAATATGCAATATTAATAATCTAATATTTTCAAACTAAGCAACATCGACGAGACAGCCCTGAACTTACATACATAGTGTGTTACAGCTCATTTTAATCAACGACATCAACGGGTGTATTAAGTTAAATAGTGGTCTGACTTAATTTCCCTCTTGAAATTCACTTAAGTCACCAGTGATTAAGTTATTTACAAGATCTCTTCGCATTACCATGTTCGGTTATAAATTCCGCAAACTAGTTCGCTTAGAAGTTTCACGTCGGCTTACTGAGGTTTACATTTAGTGAAATACTATTGCGTTTGGTGACGGCAGAGCAGAATACAGTTGTCACCACCCCCAGTCTCTCCCATGGGTTCTACGAGAAGGCGACTAAAGGCTAAGCAGCGATGAGTAATGGGCAGCAGCGTTCCTCTTATATCACATATAATTAACGTGCCCGATATATGGCTAAAGGCTCATGGGACCTAACATAATTAATAAATAAATAAAATAATTGGCGAAACATGGGTGGGTGTTACATCACAAAGGTGGGTGGGTGTTACATCGAAAGGGCTCTGCCTACCGAAAGGGTAGGCAGAGCCCTTTCGGGAATAAAAGGCGTGATTTATGTATGTATGTATCAAATACCACTCGATGTTTATAATGTTTTTAATATTAAAAGCATGACCGAGCCATTAAGATACGCCTGACCTCAAGTTCAGGGTTATCCAACATTGATTTTATAAGAGGAGCGTATTGTGTTTGTTGCGACTTCAATCGTTTTGGTATTCATCGTGAATTTAGTTAATGTCCGTCGTTTCGTGAACAGTTGTCTCCAGAATCGTTTTAAAATGATTACTGATTTGACAAAATGCTATTTTTCTTTCACATCGTACTTACCTACTGATAAAAAAATATATTATGTTGGCCGCTTATCGTTATTTAGAGTAATCTTAATTTTCGTGTTTTACACACTAGGTAGGTATATCAAATTAGATCAAAAATATTAATTAATTATTATGTGTATAAGTGTGAGCTTTGTTCATTATAAATAATTTGAAGACTTTAATTTTATTTGTTGTTCTGAATACACTATCGCCAGAAAATATATCTACGTTTAGAGCTAACTTTTAATTTTACAACAGGGGCCTTGGCTTACCAGCAACTCTAAACGCGACCCAATTCCCATTGATAAAGTGAGACAACGCTATAAGCCGAGTAGAGCGACGTCCCGTTTTGTCACCTGCGTTTGGATCGCACTAATACTTCATGGTACGGCCACAGGTCTTTAGCAATTCAATCAACCACTATAATTATGTCGAACATTAAATCGTTGTGTGGGGCTAAGTTTTCTATTTACGTATCACACTGCCATACTGTCTAGACAATTCGAAGCTTGCAATGACCATTAAAGCATACTAAAAGTAGGTTCGGAAACATAGAGCCAAGCAAAATTTACTCTTAACTCGTGTGTGTTAGAATTCAATGTCAGTTAGTGCTGGATAATTGTCAGGGATTCGCTGTGCCTCTTTAAAATTCGTGTTAACTGTTCTAAATAAACGGTTCCTTGTTTACATTGCGGTTTTATTAGAAGCCAAAGTGAAATCACAAGCAAATTTCTAGCTAAGCTTTGATTTCTTGACAACGATTTATTATTATCGTTGAGAACTTAATAAATTGTCTGACCAAGTGATAGTCATAGTGACCAAGAATATATTATCTCGAGTTCCTTCGTGCTTTGGAAGGCTGGTTAAGCCATTGGTACCCTACCTGTAGCATATGCAGTCGTTAATACCTGGTCCAGCGTGGTGGGTTATGGCCCATTCTCCTTGAATTCTTCCATCCAAAGGGAAGGGCTGTGCCCCAGTAATGATAATGATAACCAGTACCTTTCTAGTGAGACGGATTACATGAATGAAAACGGATTGCTTGACTACGTCTGGTCGATATGGAGAGGAAAAATACGGCGCCGATCCCAGTTACATACATACTAACAAACGCCTATTTATGTAAGCAGAGGTGAATTAACAACCACGTTTCCTATTACGTTAGGTCCATGTAATAGATGGCGTGCCTATTGCCATCTATCGGGTACGTAAATCTCAGTATATAGCTAGGTGGTATATGGGGAACGCTGCTGCTATTAATACACATGTCAATTTTATTTTGACAGCTTCTCTTACATTTGACACGGCGGCAAACATTTTGTTTTCTCTGTAATACGTCAGCTTCATCCATTTGTAATTTAGAGACATGGGGCCTTTGGCCAAGAGGTCTCGGGTTCGAATCCTGGTAGGGGCAAATTCTGTGAATATTAGTTCCCGAGTCATAGTTGTGTATATGTTTATGTATTATATTTTCAACACTTAATAATTACTATGAAATTAAAAATATGTCCGTCATCTAGTATCCATAATAACACAAGTGCTTGGGCTACTTACTTTGGGCTAGATGATAGGTGTGAGTGCAAAAATATGTATTATTATAATTTATTTATATTCGTGTGGTGACGGCAGAGTAGAATACAATTGTCACCACCCCAAATCTCTCCCGTGGGTGTCGTACAAGGCGACTAAGGATAAATCAATGATGAGGAATGGGCAGCAGCAGCGTTCCTCTAATACCACCTAGCAATAGCAAAGTACTGCGACTTTTGTGCCCAATATATGGCAATAGGCTCGCCACCTATTACATGGGACCTAACATAATTGGCGAAACGTGGGTGCTAGTTCATCTCTGCCTACCCCTTCGGGGATATAGGCGTGATTTATGTATGTATGTATGTATTTATATTCGATCAAATAGATTGGTCAATTGTCTAGAAGGGCTGGGCAGAAAAATGAAAACGATGTAGGAAAATAAGAAGAATGCTAAGAACAGCATGGTACCCACCAAGGCAGCCTCCGGCTCGGCGTCGCTGGGCGAGTCGCTGCGGCCCATGCCGCTCTCGTCGGAGGAGGGCGTCTCGAACGGACGCTCGTCCGTCGCCACTCGCACCACCATCTTGGAAGCTGGAAATTTAATTATTATTTTAACTAGGTTCACTCTTTTTTGTGACGGTATAAATTCATCATACATTTATGTATGTACATACATACATACATATTTCACGCCTTTCTCCAGAGATCACTTCTTTCCACTTGCTACGATCCTTACATACTTCTTTCGCTTCATCCAATCTCTTCATGCATGCCCGTCGGTTTTTATGTATGTATTCATTTATGTATGTATCACGCCTATATCCCTTATGGGCCAGGCAGAGGCGACTTAACACCCACGTTCTGTCAATTATGCTGGGACCTAGCATGATTAAGGGTAGCAATAAGTGGCGAACCTATTGCCATTGATCAAGGACGCAAATCTCAGCACATTGCTAGGCGACATAAGAAACTTGCTGCTTTACCCTTAGTCGCGTTGTACGATACCCGCGGGATAGATACAGGGTGGTGACAATTGTATTCTACTCTGCCGTCACCACACGGCTTATGGACGTTGGTTTCACATTTTGACTTTGACTAACCATTTTGTACCTCAATAAAACCATACCTCGATTTTTAGGGTTTGAAAATCATCTTAAAATCAAAAATCAAATCATTAAAATAAAATCATCTTAAAAAATTAAATCTTCTTAAATCACATCATCTTAAAATCTACTTAATATTATATACTGATTATGACGGCAGAGAAGAATAGAAATGTCACCATTTTGACTTTACTTTACATAGCTAGCGAAACGTGGGTGTTAGTTAATTAATACACCTGTGCCTATCCCCTCGGTGATATAATCGCGCGATTTAAGTATGTACCGGTTTGTTAAAACTCATCGATAACGGCTTAATGTTCTTTAAAACTTATAATTACTCTGAGAACGATAACCACGTGGATAGTTTTTTTTTATAATACGCCAATGTGGCCTGCATATGGCATAAAATAACAATCAAGTGCAGCTGTTTAATCTTTAACAATAACTTCGTTAGCGCCTTCATGACGCAAAGAAATATAACTGTGAGAAATAATGTAAACATTATTTCGTAATCGGTTAATGTTTACAAGAAGATAAACAATTTCAGATAATTGTATACTAATACTGTCAATGGAAAGTTAAGAAAAACTGTCGACGACCTAAAGATATAGTGTTTTGATTATAGTCACAGACTTATGTAATATCGACTCATTACCAAAATCAACTAACGAGGTTTAAAGATATAGGTAGGAACCTACTCAAGCCTTCTCGCTTCGGTGTATACCTACGTACGAGGAGGGGTCACAGACTTTTTCCAAAGTCATCCAATTGTAATTACAGACAAGAGAGTTAAAATGATTCTATTCTTTCAAATACTGGACTGTTTGAATAGGTTTGATACAGAATATTTTTTTTTCTCTTTAGGTTAAAAATAATGTTATTAAAATATGTACATAATATAATCGCAAAACAAGATTTTACCAGTTAATGCGTTGTACAAAATATTCCAATTTGTACAGCTGTTTAAAGGTTTCCTCCTGAGCAAATTCTGTACCTCTGGAAAATTCCTAAGCATACGACGTGAAGGTGAACCCATAAAGGTTGAATATAATTATAAATGTTACATCGATAACAATTGATTGACTAAATGGCCTGTGAAATTTTCGATACTTAAGACAAGAGTTCCCATTAATCACCCAGCAAATGTAAAGGAATTATCAGAGAGCGTGTTCTCTAATATAAAAGTCTCATTTCATACATGCAAATAATCTTATTGACCTTCCAGAATGAGTTGGCAAGACTTCGTTTTATCATTTTTAAATATACACAACATAATTTCAGTTTTGAGAATTCGTTTTTTTAAGTTTTTCTCTTATACCACCTAGCAATAGCAATGTACTGCGACTTTTGTGCCCGATAAATGGCAATAGGCTCGCCACCTATTACATGGGACCTAACAGAATTGGCGAAACGTGGGTGCAAGTTCACCTCTGCCTACCCCTTCGGGGATATAGGCGTGATTTATGTATGTATGTTTTTTTCGCTATCTGTTGATGATTGGATAATATTTTAATATATATTACAAATTTAGGTAATTTGTATAATAATATGTAAGTGTAACTTTAAATCATTCACCAATAGACACTTCGCACATTTAATATAAAAAAACACGCAACTAAAAAATACTTTGAAAGCTTGTCGGTGTAATTTTGAAATGATGCCAGGTAATAAATAATGGGATCTACTAAATTATACGACCAATCAACTTTGGGCTCTACGCGTAAAAATTTTAGATTGACAATTACCGATACGTTTTTGACGGTTTTGAATAATGTAACAAGCTAAAATATACTATAGGTAAATGCATTCTAATATTACTTTTTTATTTTAATATAATGAAAATGTTAGAAAAGAATATTACAATGAAAATTACTGTAGGTCACAAAAAGTTGGAATAATTATAGTCTTGATGCGGGAATCGAACGCGTACATACATAAATCACGCCTATATCCCCGAAGGGGTAGGCAGAGGTGTACTAGCACCCACGTTTCGCCAATTATGTTAGGTCCCATGTAATAGGTGGCGAGCCTATTGCCATATATCGGGCACAAAATCTCAGTACATTGCTATTGCTAGGTGGTACAAGAGGAACGCTGCTGCCCATTCCTCATCATTGATTAATCCTTAGTCGCCTTGTACGACACCCACGGGAGAGATTTGGGGTGGTGACAATTGTATTCTACTCTGCCGTCACCACACGGCACTATCGAACGCGTGTCTTCCACAATCCGCAACCGGCCAACGTCTTGTTTGATTCTCGTATCAAGATTATTCATTTTTCGAACATTTTCTAACCTACTTTTCTTTTAATGCTATCCATATCCCGCACTCAGATACGTCAAATACCGATAATGAGTACTTAATGTCAAAAAATGACAATTCAAAACTAGTCGCTATTTTTGCCGGGTCTATGGTCTAGATTCAAATGAGATTTTTTTACATAAAGTACTCATTAAAGTTATTTGACGTCTCTGAGTGCGGCAGTAAATGTTACAAGTAACTGCGGCGACGTAATGAGATTACTATCGGTGTGTATCTTTAGATACTTATAGGTAAACAGTCCATTATTATTTAACCGGTTCTTTTTGACGATTAACACTATGGAAGAAATGTCAAAATCTACCGGTTATCTTTTAATCGCTTGATTTACGTGTCGGTGAACTTGGGCCTTACAGTATAATATAAAGGTAAATCATTAAAATTAGAGTATACCTACGTGTTCTCTAACTTTTCAAACGAGACAGCGCAATTTTGCAAATTTGGGCGCCTTTCGAAAACAAATTTCGGATTAAAATACTATTTCTCTATTCTTAATACACTTTAAATTATTTTTTCTTAAAAAATAACACAATTATGAAAGTGTTATTTCAACTGGACTTTTCTTAAACCTTATATTTTCAAGAGCACTTCACATTTATATTCATGTTTTTTTTAACTGTGTATAGTTTTGCAAAGAATTAAATTACCACTACGAAGGTATAGCGGTGGACAAGGTGCTAATAGGAAAATTATAATAAAAACTGCACAATGTGTGTGTCGACCTGGCGACACGACCGCACTGATAACAGCCACCGAGTCCACAACATCACGAGAACCTATTTGTTTTTCTAGAGCAAAGTTGACCTTATTATTACAATCGACATTTATTAATTACCACTGTGCCGATGCCATTGCAATTGTTGCTCTGAGCCGATTAAGTCACGACTGAGTTACGACCTCTTGATACATCCGATAGCGCATCGGGGTATGCAAATGTATACATCAATGTTGACATTATAATATTTGACCTATTAATAATTGTATCGAAAAAACCTGAACATTTGCCTATTGTTGGTTGGCATTTGGCTTAAATCATATTACGATTTTACTTACGCCACGTAGAAAAAAATGTATCAGATATAATTTACACTTTATTAACCAATGACTTTCGATAACGTAACCGGAAAAACATTAGTTTGGAAAAATAAATTTTAATACCTAAATATCTTTATAAAATACCTTCGTAAAAAGTACAAAGAAATTAAAAGATAAAGTCATTAATAAATTATCCCATTGGCAAGGCAATAAAAATATGACATTGCAATCAAGGTCTGTACTTCTTCAGGAATGTTCAAACACCTAGGTTTATTAACCTATAACAAAAATAATTCAGACAGGCAATTGCTTCAATACCATATTTAGCGATAATCAGCAAGAAATCTTTTCAATAATATAAAATAATGTTTATTCGATATTACTAAAATGCGCTAGAAAATCGATTTTCCCTGCATTTAAATAATTTAGTCGTAAAAAGTTAAATTGCTGATCTAAGTTATACACGACTCGATAGAATTGTAAACATTCCTTAATATGTGAATACGTTGCGTTTAATTTGAATAAAATCATGCACATAGCATGAATAAATATCGTAAGCTCAATAGGAGTCACAATAACAATCACATGGTTAATAAAATAAGAATTCTAAGCAGACAATTTATTATTTAGATTCAGATAATTTATTATGGACTAAAATAGTTAATAGTAAGAATGTTTATACCTTAGTTTTTCCGGATGAAATCTCATACAAAAGCATATCCATCACATATTAATAACCGTATAAAACAATAAGATTTTTTGTTGTTTTTAACAAAAGAAACTTCACATTGCCAATTTTATAGTAATGACTTAATAAAATTATCCTCACTGGCTGTTATAAAAACATAGTTGACGTTCTATAGTTAATTTTATCCTACTACCCACTGTGTTAAATTTTAGACAATTATTTATTTTTACATTAAGCGCTTCAACTAAACAGTGAACAGCTGAAATTAACACAATTTATATTTTCCGTATAAAAATTATATCCCTACAACAATACCTATGTAATATTATTTTCAAAGATCTTGGATCAAAAACCTTGGACGCCAACTCCATCTAGCGGCAAAAGAAGATAGCTTTGTTTGGTAGGACTGAAGTAGTTCTTATTAATATATTTGGAATAAATTATTATCACTTTCAACAAAAACAACACATTTTTTAAATATACGGTATATTTAAAAAATGTGTTACTAAGGCTAAGCACGAGGCCACTAACTATAAGTAGATAAACTTATTAATCGAATTTGCGGAAATAGTGTTTTGGTAGCTGCCAGAGTCAATTTTTATATCACCAAAGCTCACAAAGCTTTCCAGAATACGTTATTTTTATTATCATTGCAACAAAGTGTTATCATATAAATGCCCCACGCAAACATTAACCTTATCACTACACGTTACAACATCTGCTATCATTATAATATTATGAAATTAGCGTTTGGTTTGTCGGAATTTTTATTTTATGTTAAATTTATTAGCTACATTTTGCAAACTCCTAACGTACAACGTAACATCCTACAAAGAAAATTCGTAAGTCTTTTTGGCAGTGCTCCTGGCATAAATTTACAGTCCAATAGATATTCCCCAATGAAGTTATAAAATAGTATAGTAATAACAAGTATCTATGAAAATGTTATTAAAATATGTAGATTATCGATTGCACCCGTGATGATCAACAGAGCCTGCTAAGATAGAAGGTAGTCCATTAACGTCGCTTAGTAGGCTATGGAAATGAGCAATCCTCAGAGTCTCTTTGAATGATGTGACATAGACCGACCGACATAAATTACCTATGTCAATAAGTAAACAAATTTTGATTTGGATTGTTTTTATATTGCTGTAGAGCCAATCTGTAGAGACATGCTGCGCACTCCCCTATTTTTTTCTTGGACACACGGGCTTTCGGTATCTAACGTCTTGACGATTCATAAGTGTATTGTAATCATACCAGATATGAAAAAATGAATTTTGACTTTGACTTTGAATCATTGTTTTTGTTTGTTGTGAATGAAGATGAATGTTAATCACATTCATCTTCATTCACAGAGATAGCTAGAAGAAGAAGTAAATTGTAAACACATCATTTAATATCTTATGTAAGACGTATGTTTATCGTCGTCCAATGGAAGATTATATTAACATACACAATAAATATCGATATCAAATTGTGAACCTGATGAAATATAGTGTTTACTTTAATATTCAGTTTACGCTATTATGTTTCACAAGAGGGGTCGTGACGGTTTGCCAATGTTGACCAGCAAATTGGTATTTCTGGTTAGAACTTGATCTTTTTCGTAGATTTAAAGATATAAATATGGAGTGGGAAATTAGCAAAAGCATTAAAAAACAAACAAACATAATTATTTATGTAATTGGAAAAAAATTTAACTGGTGGATCCAGGGTTTTTTTTTCCCGTTCTCTGAATGATAAATGTAGTGACATATTAGGGGTTAAAGTATGACATTACCGTTTTTTACTGAAAATCTTAATTTATTTTTTAGTTTATAACAAATTTATTTAATCGTATTAGTTACCATTATTATATAAACATTGCTGCCATCTAATAGGAAGGTCATTTATGCCTTTGCGATATAACTCTGAGGATCTAGACTGCACAAACTGTGTGAAAGCATTTTGTACTGCCTTGTCCTGGGAAGAAAACTTCTAGTCACGTAGATAATTGTCCAAATCACGAAAAAAATGGTAGTCCGTTGGAGCAAGGTCGGGCGAATACGGAGCATGACGAATGGTTTCTAACTGCAGTTCCTGAACGGTCAAAACGGTTTCTCGTGCTGTATGAGGTCTCGCGTTGTCATGGAGCAATAATGGTGAAGATCGATTCATGAGTCGGGGCTGTTTTACTGCTAGTTTTGCCAACATTGTTCGGAGTTTGGCACAATAGACATCTGCCGTTATTGCTTGACCAGATCGGAGAAAACTATAGTGAATAATACCATGCTGAGACCACAAAACAGTTACCATTACCTTTTTATTGCTAAGTTTTGCTTTAGGACACTGTTGTGGCATTTGACCTGGGGTCAGCCATTGCATTTTTCTTTTACTTTTTTCCACTTTTCATCACATGTCACAATTCGATTCAATATTCCTTCATTTCTATACCGATTCAACAAGGCAACACAAGTTTCAACACGCGTTACTTTCTGCAGATCAGTCAAATCATGAGGCACCCATTTTTCGTAGTCGATATCCAAATGTTTCACATTTTTAAAAAAAAGAACATCATAGAAACCATGTGAAAAAAGTTTCATTCGAAAACCTCAAACCATGAAGATTCTAGGTCAATTCAAAAAACCTATTACAATAAAACGGCAATTTCATACTAAAGTATATTATTATTTATTATTATTTTTAAATTATATTATTTTTAATACCTATTATTTTTAAAGCAGGACAGTAGCTCAAATAATAAAGATAACCGAATTTAAACTTAGATTTGGTTGAGTACGTTTGACATCAGCTCATGAGTGTATACTTTATGATACGAATGGCATTTAAAAGTGTCGGGGGAAATCTACAAACAAGTGATTAGTTTTGTTTACTTTAAATATTTGCGTAAGCATCTAGCTCATCAAAATGCAGACAATAATGAGTCCAAGAAACATCATGATTTTATCCTACACGCGCAAAGTTCTTGATAACCCGTATTTAAATAGAACAGAAAAATAAAATATAAACAGTAGGTAACAATGCTAATAGTTTTTTTTCGTTACATAAACGGGTGTGTTAGACCCATTGAATAGTGTTTTAAGGTTTTGTTAAGATGTCAATATACAGTACGTTAGTTATTTTTGGTTGTAGAAAACATTGGTTGCCTTAGCTAAACAGATTGATTCAATTCCCTTCTATTTTAATTATGTTAAGTGCTGAATACCATGTTAGGGAACGATCAATGTACAGAGTGATTAGGACATCATTTTAATCCACAGTGCTCAAGGTTTTCATCAACCCTCTTTAAGTTTACTGTTATTAGTGGTTTGCCCTTAACTGTTCTGGTACACCAAGGTGGCTGGACAATCTCCCTTAGTCAACTATTACAACATCTCTGAGGTGAGTTGCATCATCATCATCATCCGGGTCATCCGCTAATGGCGGGCTGCGGGCATCGAGCGGTAGCTTATGGCCCGGGCATGAACTCAAGGGACATCAGTTCCCCGGTGGTCTGGGCCGCCGTCTAAAACGGCGGGGCCCCCCTTCGCCCCCCTGTGCTCGACCCCGGTCTGGTGGCGAGGCCCTCGGCGCGGTCTGACCATGTGCCGGGTGATTTACGTGGGGCAAGGCCCAGCTAGGAGCCTGCGAGCGGACCTCGGCTTATGCCATGTACCCGAGGGAGCGGAAGTAGGGGGGAGGGAACCTGATGGCGGGTCGAGGAGATATCTGTGGGGAGGTGAGTTGGGGCTATCACATGTATGCTAACCAATCCAATCCGCACTAGGCCTGCGTAATGGCATTCTCTCTTCATTCTTCTATTAATAAGGAGAGCCTGTGAATAATAAAGCGTTGGTCTGGTGATGATGATGAGTGTAGAATGATAGTAAATCGTGGTAGGTCTCACTGATAGCTTGCTCTGAAATGGTATATCTACCTATTCTGGAATTGTAGTTGTTAAAATGTTGTTCAATTAGATCACTGAATTACGTTACGAACCATGCGTAGTTTCTTCATTGTAACGTAGTAAGTACTAGTGAGCTTAATTGTTTTGTCCAAGACGATAATCTATGCTAGAAATGCAGCGGCAATTTAAACATAAAATTGTGCCAAAGACCTTGTCAGCTAACTCTGAAAGTCAAGTAACTCGTAGAATGTGACAAAAAAACACAATTTCCATACGGCGTACATTCAACTGCACATTAACTGTCGCATTGTGGTCGCAAAGTGACACTTACTCCCTTAGCTCAGGGTTAAGTTTGTACTTGACGATATATTGGTGAAGGCTGCATGTTGAGCTGCTCAATAGACTTCGAATGCCTAGTTTTAATCGATAGCTAAAATTAACTAAGTAGATACATAGTTTATTGGTTTGTCTCATTGGCGATCGGATATCTGCAGCCAATATAAATCTTGTAAGTTTAAAATAGACTTGTCACCTATTACATGGGACCTAACTTAATTGGCGAAAAGTGGGTGTTTAAATTCACCTCTGCCTACCTCTTTGGCGTTATTTACGTATGTATGTATGTATATACCTATGTTTACGAAAACCAATATGTATATGCCCAAGTGGCCATTGAAATTCCCATTTGTCGCTTTGGGTGTATCGCAACAGGTTAATTTATAAAAGTATCCGTTTCAGGCTGTACCTTGGGCCCCCTTCCTTATGTGGTTTCTGTAGGTGTGTTAAGTGTTGTCACTAAGTCAGCTGACACAAGGAATGTGCGTAAAGTCAGAGTCATTCGAGTTATCAGCGTCAACTGAGAGGACAAACGACTAAGCTCGTTATTTATTTTACGATCGCCAATGACCTAGGTGATGACAAGGAAAAATTGTTTCTACGCGCCCGCCGGGATCTAAAACATATTGCATACCTAGATAAATAGTAGCACAAATCAAAATACGTCTTTAAAAAAACAGCTGTTTGAACGATTCTTAAAGACTGACTTAGAGCGCCATCTCCATTTAGTTGATAGATATTTTTACACATTTGTTCGTGGTTTTAAGGTGGTTTTCATTTTAATAGCAATTGTTCGTTTTTCTATTATTTCTAGCTGTGGTACTCTTTATCTCGGTGTGCTATAAGTATGCATATGGTAATCGAAAAGTATCACGCATACTTCCAAATTAAACTAATTTCGGATAATTTATACAACAATTAATATTAGCATAGTTAAATAGAAAGGATCCAACAACAGCACAAACAGTTGTGAGAATTCATTATTATTTATAAAGTATCTAATAAATCTCACAGGGTAACTCTTAGAAAGATCTATAGTAAGGCCACTGAGACCTCATAGAGAACGTCAACAATGTTGATAAGTCTCTTTATATAAAATACAAAAATAATAATTTGTAACACCTATTTCTCAAAGTAGCAAATCATTTTCTTAAGCCGGATTCAGACGAGTGTAACATGTAATGTAATAAACGTAGAATTCGTGTTATATTACAGGTTAGATTCTAACCTGTAATACAACACGAATTCTACGTTAGGACGACACTACGAGTGTTACAGTAACAAGATAAATTGGACACACTGTACCTCCAATTGATTGTCAACCTTAAGTTGTTCGACGTACAGCACAAAGTCGATTGAGAAAGAAATATTCCGATAACCTGATGAGCTGTTGACAATCTAGATTAGGAATGGAATAAAATCACTGATGAAACGTCAGAACAGATATAATGTTCGCCATCACTGCGTCATCTATTGCTAGGTAGGTGGTACAATAACAATGCTACTTCACATTACTCAGCGCTGCCTTAACCCTTAGACTCATTGTACGACACCTGCGGGTGAGATTCGGGGTGGTGATAATTGTATTCTGCTCTGCCGTCACCACACAGCATGTCATATCTATCAAATCATATTTTTAATATACATTTTTACACTTAACTCATGCACTTAAGTTGGGCCCGTGGACACGACTATATTCCTCATATAGGCAACAATAACTTCTTGACTTTTACCGTGTTAGGGCATAATTTTGTTGAACTATTCCTGGCGTGCTTTTATTTTTAAGAATTCAAAATAACAAACAAATAATAATCGATCTGTTTCGACAGTAATTATTTTAAGAATGCCGTTCCTGAAATCTCCGAAATTTGATTTTGCGAAACATCTAAAAAACAAGTTTGCCTTTTTACGCATTAGGTTCTATAAAGCACACTCAACTTTGTATCGTCGTTGCTTTTTCGAAATCAAGCATCGCGTCTTGACGATTCATAGGTGTATTGTAATCATACCCGATATGAATAAATGAATTTTGGCTTTAAATATGACAAAAAAGCCTACCTGGCATGTCTTCGAGTCCTCGTTTCACTTTGTACGGTCTTCGACTAATTACGCAGGATTTCAATCAATAGACCTTATTTGAATCGGTACAAAATAGTGACTGCTATTTCTTGACAGACGTTGTGAATGTTATGTCGCATTAATATATGCTGATTTTCAAGTTCTTTACCATTCGACAAACAAGTCAATCGAGTTTTGTAGTACAAGAACCTATATTTGTAATTTAACATTAATATGTCACCAATTGAAATTTCATCACAATTATCAGTTGTTTTTTTAAAATTAGAATTATTTTTCGTTCATTCCTACTTAGTTGTTATTCGTGAATCAAGCTTTCGAAATAATTTTATTTTTATTATATTGTTTTTATTTAGCACGTACAATAATTGTCATCATCATCATCATTAGCTTTTTTAATGTCCTTACTGCTGGGGCACAAGCTTTCCCTATGGATAGAAGAATATTAGGAGAATGGGCTATAACAATGGGAGAATCGGAGTACACATGTGACAAGGTCTTTATATATTTATAACCACTTCATTATAAGCTAATACATATGTAAATAAAATAAGTTATCATTGAAAGATGCATTAGATTGAATTTATGACTTCTATTGCCTATTACATTTACTATGTTATTTAACATTTTTTTAAAGTAGAAATAGATATGAACGCTGGAATGCCTAGGCTAGACCAGTCAACAATGTTCACAGCGTATAACTTGTTAACCACGCACCCCAAAAGAAGGAAATTTTGAATTTATTTCGATACTTTTTTATAAATACTTAAATCTATTTCAATCTATTTATACCATGAACAAAAGAAGGCAAAAGTAATAACCACTTTTCGCCAACTAGATCTAGTGCTAGGTTGGCCGTATGGTGACGGCTGAGCAGAATACAATTGTCACCACCCCCAATCGCTCCCGCGGGTGTGTACAAGACGACTAAGGGTTAAGACAGCTATGAGTAATAGCAGCGTTCCTCTTGCCATCTAACAATGCATTGCGATTTTTATGCCCGATAAATGCCAATAATAGGCTCGCCACCTATCCCACGGAACCTAACCAATATAATTAGTGAAACGTGGGTGTTGATTCACCACTACCTACCCTTTCGGGGATATAGGTGTGATTTATGTATGTATGTGTAAACAAAAAATTTCCTTTCAATGCTTTCTACTCGTATTCTCATTGGCTTGCAATTACGTTACAAGAGTGAGCGAGAAACTCGTGGTAAGCTCGTAAAATCATAATCTAAGTGCTTCTTCAAGACGAGACGCTTAAAAGCTAGACTATAAATAAATCTCGCCATTTCTCGAGGAATGTGGTCGTGGGGACTTTCCATGGTCGGATCTCACCATAACAGGCATGCCATTTCGTATAAATGACAACAAGACCTTGGTTAGTCGGAATAACACCAAAAATTTATGGCCTCTTCAATGGCCATTCAACTCTAGAGCAAATATTTAGTCTGTTTCACTTAAATTTTGAGCCTATCGCCTACTACAGCACTATCTTGTTTAAACCTTCAAGGAAACTTGAAATAAAACCAACTTTTTAACTCGCGTATTTTTAGGTGTTGCGTATTGTTTTTATTTAACCCGGTGTTTTGATCACTTTACTTCATGTCTCCTCGTGACCACGGCCGCTGTAAAGTGATCGAAACTATTTACCTAAATCCCATATCTTAAGCATAACAGTACTATATCAACTTGAAGAATAGCGCCATGTAATTTCTTTAGTTATAGAGTCGAGTTTTCAGTACTTTTCAGGGTTCATTCAGTTCAGAAGTCAGAATTCCAGAGTTCATTATTAGGGCGTCGCACACTCCTTACTGTTATAAATATATAAAAACCTATACTCCGGCTATTGTAGCGGAAAAAAATGTAAACAATTTTGATAATTATCAAATATTATCAAATTTTCTCAACTGACTTTGTGCTTTATTACAAACAAGTTACATCTAAGAATCTATTATCTTCAAAGAATGAAGTAGCTAGCCATCCACAGGAAAATGACATCATTTTCTTAAGACAATTTACGTATGCCAATGACCCACGTGATTTTTACGTTAATGACAGAAAAAATGTGCAGTGGGTACTCGTGATGGCGAATTCTAGTGCACATAAGTATTAAACCTGGTGGTTTACGAGGAAAGAATAAGAGGAAAAACCATATTGTGAACATTTATCGCACCGTATTTTATGATATAAGTGATGTGATCAGTCTTCGAATATAGCACATTTGTACTGAAAATATACTGTGGTAATGCTTATGAGATAAGGAGTATCAGATGTAGGTACTATTCTTATTCAACGCAATCAAAATTGCTTATTATAAATCTAAATTATTATTTCAAAGGAGAGACCTTAAAACGTACCTACGGTAATTCTTTTAGTGATCGATCTAGACTTTTAAATTATGTCATACGCTTAATTATATTACCCGAAGGAAATGGATGAAATGGATTACAAAAAAGGCGTATAATATACTTAGCGAAACCGAAAACATTCAAAGCATTTAATTTTAAAATTCCGACCAGATGTTTTGGTGAGCATATTTTTTATGGTTCTATTAAGCAGTATGGCGTCGGCCATATATATTAAAGTATACCATTACACAGAATATTTATCAATTTCAATTACAACAGACGTAAGACTGATGACACACACGAGTTTATTTAAAAGGGAGGATTAGTTATACTTTATGTATTTTTGATATTTATGTCATATTAAATGATAAAAAAACCATTATCAAGATACGCGACACAAGCTTTTAATCGTGCTTAATTTAAGTTCATTGATTGATTGACGACGAAGAATATTATTTAGTATTAAAGGATATGAAAAAAAATATTCATATGTTGTTTTAAATAAACGACTTGCATATTTTACCTAATTTACTGGACTGGACATAGATTTCATCCACTTAATTTATAGTTGATGCAACTCTACATCCAGTTTTCAAGATATGTATATGAAACTGTAAAATATCTCCAGTCGAAATTCATCTTATATGAATAGATAGATGGTACTGAAAAGGATAGGACGAGTGATAGAAATAAGTAGAAAAAGACATACTGCGCCGACTCTATATAGGGAAGGACAAGGGCAGCGTATGATGATGGGTTATTCCCAACACAAAAAGTGACCAACGGATAGCGCTATTAGATCAGACTAAACTGTTTTCAGCCTTTTTACCAACCGATTGCGCGATCAGATGTATCTGTTTCTTTGAAGAAAAAATAACCCTAACGGATCGCAGCTAGAGTACCTATTAGTAAATAATTAATAAGCTAAGAAAACACAGCAACATACATAAATCACGCCTATATCCCCGAGGGGGTAGGCAGAGGTGAATTTAACAATAACACATCAACAATAAATACAGCAAGACATTATTTAATATCTAATGTTAAAGTGCAATTGAGAAAGCTTGCAACTTTGTTGTAACTTAATTTGCTGTCGACTGTATATTTATGAGCTATATCTTTAGTATTGTTAGAAGTACCATAGTCCAGACTATATAGTGGCTCAATGACTCATTGTGTTTTATCGTTATCTAGCCGCAGCATCGCCACCATACAATAAGAACATTCATTACACTATATCGTTGAAACATAATAAATTATCACTCGTCGTTAATTATATAGGTATCGGAGAATAATTGTGTTTACAATTAAATAATTGTTGTTACTGGCCCCGATGACAAGAATATAGGTACCTCCTGTACTGTTTATATTTTTATGTCAGGTAAACCTCTCTTTAATAGGTATTGTCTATTTTTATGACTGCCCGCATGCTGGCCTGGGAAGAAAACATTACGTAGAATGTGCCAGCTCCTACTCACCCCACTCAGTGGATGACTTAATAATGTCTGACCAATATGAATCTAAGAGAAAACCCCCCATAATCTGCGAACAGGGCAAAAATAGATAAATCACGCCTATATCCCCGAAGGAGTATTCGCCAATTAGGTGAGGTCTCAGGTGACAAGCCTGGGGGCCTAGACAAAGTAACAAACCGACAAAGATAACGAAGTTCGATAAAGCAAAATGTATGGGATTTGACGTAAGTCGTCGAGAAATCACGTGACCAAAATCGTCTTCGTAAGGTCCTAGTTATTTTGGTAGCGCAAGCTAAGACACTGTAGATACCTAAGTAATATGGCCGATCGTGACGAACTTCGACACGTTAACGTTATGAAACGATTGCCACTTGGCTACGGGCCCTGTTACCATATCCATCGGACACGTAAATTGCAGTATATAGAATACTGCTGCCCATTACTTATCGCTGTTTTCTCCCTGAGTCTCCTTGTAAGACACCCGCATGACAAATTTGCCAACCACACGGCTGCTATAGCGTGTCAAGTTTATATTTTCGAGAAACAAGATAAATGCAGCTATGGACAGTTCCACGACTCTAGCCCTATTTTTTACTCTGTGGTTTCCACTGAATCATTTTTACCTCTTTAAACAAAGATTAACCAATATAGGTTAAGCGTTACTAATCGTTATTACTTAATCGGAATTTCGTCAGTTATTTGGTAATAATTAGCTTACGCGGTTACGTAGCAGTTAGAGTATAGATAAAGCGTTCCAAAAAGATACGTCCGTTGTGTGGTTGTAAAGTGTCATTCTAAGCGATGTTAACAGAGAGTAGGTATTGAATGTATGACTAATGTGAGTATTTATTAAGGGATATTCGTTTATGACTGCATAGAAAAATTCTCCTGTTGTCATACAAGGCGCCTAAGAGTTGTAAAAGTAACGTGCAATGGGCAGCGTTCCTGAGACACCATCTAGTAATGAAGTGTCCGGAAATAGCATTAGGCTCGCCGCTTATCAAATGGGACAAGACAGCACGCATAATGCGTGATTAATTATTAATCTATTATCATAGAAAAATCACTAAAACGTTATCAAGTTACAGCAACTGTCATAAATGTTAAATAAAACATATTTAATTATGCGATATACTCTTCTTCTACCTGCCCTGTTCCCAGTCTATCTGGGGTCGGCGCAGTATGTTTCCTCTTCTATTCATATCGGTCAGATGACATCAAGCCATCCACTCCCTTTTGATTCATATCATCCATCACACCGTAAAGGTGCTAGTGATGAATGAATGTATAGAAAAGAGACGGAACGGACCATGTCGAGAGATCGATGAACGGAGAGAGTGATTGGAATGACAACATTCCAATCCATACTGCTCAAAGTTTTGGCTTAGGTTTTATAGCCGGCCGCCTGCCTAACACCAACCCTCTTTGGGTATGCTGTTGTTGGTGGTTTGCCCTCCACCAGTCGGGTGCCCCAAGGTGCTTATTGGTCTACACCGGGCAATCTCCCTTAGTCGACTTTTACGACACCCATGGGATGAGTCGGGGCTGGCCTGTTCTACGTTATTTTTTCACTCCCAGACCAGCATAGAAGACAATTATGCGATATACGTTGGTGTTTAATTAAATAACAATGCAAGTTAAATGCTAGTGCAAGTTCCCCTCTGCCTACCCCTTCGGGGATATAGTCGTGATTTACGTATGTTTGCAAGTTAAATGTTTTGAAACATATTTGACACATGACGTCTCCATACCATACCGAGTTAAGTTTCGTAGTCGTCACCTATAATTTATAGTGAAGTGTTAAATTTTTTGCTTCACTCCGCCTGTCCAAAATTGTTCGCGCTATGTTTGTAAAGTCCACATTTCAGATAGTGTGAACACACAGATTATTATTTGACATAGGACCGGACACAGACACTGGTGATATCATAGAAAAATTCCTTAGCTTAGGACTGGTTGCGTAGTTTAATTCAGTAACATTAAATACCTACATAAAAACGCCCATATCCCCGAAGGGGTAGGCAGAGGTGAGCTAGCAATCACGTCTCGCCTAGAGATTTGCGAGGTGACAATTGTATTATACTCTGCCGTCACTCACGGCACAGTAACATTGCGTTTAACAATTGGGTGTAAGTATTCATCTACTGACTATTCCCAGTTCATTTGGGGTCGGCGCAGTATGTTTCCTTTTCCATTCATATCGGTCAGACGTCATCAAGCCATTCACTTCCTTTTTATTCATATCATCAATCACACCCGAAAGGTGCTAGTGATAAATGAATGTACTGACTGTAGACTTATATCGCATCTTAATTACAAAAGGGTCGTATCTCAAAAACGCATCGTATTATCCTAACATCATTTTTTCTTAAACATTTCCAAAAATTATGAAAAGGTCAATGTTTACGGGGGAGGTGGATGGGGGGTTATCTCTTATTGTATGAAAATTTTCAGCTTCACAATCACAATTTGTAATCTAAGGAAGTAAAAAAAATACTAAATTCCTAAAAATAAAACTAAAAATGAATGTAGAATTATTTTATTCGTATAGAAACTTAAGCTGTACAAAATCTTATTTGGGAGTATGTACATAATTTGAAAAAGAAAAAAAGGACCATAAATTTGGTGGACGCAACACAACACTTTAAGAAAAACCTCCATTGTAAATGCCGACGAAAAAAGCTAGCGCCACACCATTCACAAGGTTACGCTGTTGTCGGCGTAGAAAAAACATGGACCCAAAATATTACATTCAACAGTTTCTCAGAATGGACCCTTTCCTGACAAAAATCGGACCTTTCAGAATGTCGACGACATCCCTTTTTATTTGCCGATTTTGTTCCATAAATATTAATTTGAACTGCTAGGGATTCTTTTTAATGGGGCTATCGATAAAAAGTTTGATATTTTTTTAGATTTCGAATATCGAATCCTTGAATCAAATTAAGAACCTACTTGGTATTTAGAAGACATTTTTTGTAAAGTAATGAAAAATCCTATACACCCAAATTGAGCACCTAAAATTCTTAAATATTTATATTTTAAAAAATATTGCAAACAATGATTATCAAAAGAGAATTTGCCTATAAAGCGAAATTATTCCATGCACTAAAAGCTTCTCTCATAACTTGTCACAAATTCAAATTAGACGAATTCAATATAGTGGTCTACGTGACTTAACAAACGTCGGGAGATCCGAAAACGTTTTTGATTGGAGAAATAGTTTCACCACAGTCTCTGAAATTCTTTAACTGCAGCACTCAGAGACGTCAATTAACTTTAATGAGTACTTAATAAAAAAATGTCAATTCAAAATTAGTCGCTATTCTTGCTCTATGGTCTAGTTTTGATTGTTATTTTTTTTGTGTTACGTACGATCATTAAAGTTGATTGACGTCTCTGAGTACGGCAGTAAGAGACTTTGGTAAAGTTAGTAAACGATACCAATTTTATTGCTCTTAATAGTTAGATTATACAACATCATAAATTCATTATAAGTTAAACAGTTATTGATTTTTAATGCAGACGCTGTGGTTTTAGAATTAGGGTCATCATGGGAAGGCATTTTACTATGATCATTATCTCTGTCTAAGGTTTTAAAAATTCTATGTATAGAGAGTAGATGCAATTTTAAACCTTTTGATATACCACACACAAGTTCCAATTTTGTGTTGAGAGAACGATAACACTCAGGATCTTAATATCGCGGGAAATGCGACACAAGCATGCAACTATTTATTTATTTTAATACAAAAAGATATTTAACGCCAGTATTGTCTAAGCTTTAGATGCTTCAGTTGTCCTAAAAAATATGATGATGTTTCAATACCATGCCACCACAAAAGTATGGGATAAAATAAAGTGATAAGTACTATAGTGCTTTAATGAGGTTTGCACTATTTTGTTATTTTTTTATATAAGGTAAATGTTATATAAGAAAAAAAAATTAAGCCAGAAAAATTACGAGAAAATTACACAGTAACAATAATGGTGACGAATTAAAATAAAATTTTTAAAGCTTCTGATCTAATAATTTCATAATAATAACCTAAGTTTACATTAAAACTCATCATCAACTTAATCACGATCAATATTAATAAACTTTTACTGATTGTACTTTGTTAATGTCGTAAAAATACAAAAACGATGTGATAAGTGTAAACTTATCGAAAGCGTAGCTAGTTCATAAATAATGAAATAAACCAAATAAATGAGCTCTCGATTCCTCGCTCTTAATTCAAGGTTGCTTTAGATAGGCGATGTCCAAATTATAGGAGGTTCGTTAAAATTAAACGTAAACGGATTTTTTCAAGAGTGAACCAAATAATTAAATTAATTAATAGTTATAAGAAGCAATATAACAATATATTACGGGCTGTTTACCAACGGAGGGGGGGTTTATTATTATCTTTTAACTGTTAAAAATTAACAAATATTATAGTTGTTATTACTTAAGTGCCGGTCTTTAATATAATGTATTGCGTGTCTATGTAATATGCACCGTATACCGATTCGCTTTGCATTATTTTCCTTGTTAACATCTCGATGTAGAAAACATAATTAAAAATATGTATTTCTTATTTTCACGCTTCATGCATATTATTTGAGAATCACGTAGTACAGACAGACTACTGCAGTAGGTATTTATGACATAAAATTTTAACTTATTTTTTGACTACATGTATTTTACATTTGAATTTCAAACACACATCAGTAACGGAATTGATAAATATTAATTTTATGACAATGTATGCGTGACGTATTTGTTCAGCCGATTTTATATATCGACTAAGTATGTTACGTAAAAATGAATATTAATTAATCTCCAAAAAGTTTTAATGTAAATTGACATTGACCGACCATAAATTAAAACAATAATAATGTTAACATCCTAAATTTTAACATCATGGAAAATTTCAACCAATTTCTTTTCTTTCGTTGCGATAAGAGTCTTATAGTTTATCTACTAATTGTGATGTTATTAGACAGTTAACTATCAGCTGTAATACTATAATAAAGTAATAGTTTTTCTGACATTTACGTAATGTTCAAATAACAAACAAATAATTATAATTATTCAAACAGACATCCTCGTAATTTTGCAAACTCTATTTACCTAAGAGAGAAAAAATATTGTGGCACAACTGTTCAATCAACACAAGTCCACGTCCTCCATTTGATGACAAGTTTCGAGTGCGAAGAGTTATGTCGTGGATGCCTCTAAACACATTTTTACAACTTTCTCGCCACAATATTGTAACTTGAGAATGTAGCTTAGACCGTGGACGCGCACAACGTGCTCCGAAAATAGATGCGCGCGCGCTTCCCGCGCTATGTCTGTTTAAAAATAAAGCTGGGCCTAAATCTAGGTACTCTAATGTCACTCACCCGCACTTCGGTCTAAGCTCCGTGCACAATTAACACAATCACACCAATCGCAAACGGGATTGTGAGATTTGAATATCGAACACGATGCCGGACTAGCATCTACACGCGTGTCCGAAACTTCACAGAAAAATCGTCAACCTTATTATATATTTTGCAAAACGATAACACGACGGTCTTAAGTCAATAAACGAGAGCGTATCACTGTATTTTTGTTTTGGTATTTTTTTTAATTTGTTGATAGAGTTCGTCGTGTATCAGTAGTGGGGCATTATGGCGGGAGTGCCTTCGCCACCGGCTGCGGTTCAACTGAATGGCGCCGGCGGGTGACGGCCATGTTTAAAGCACACTGTTGGCGCGATAAAAAATATTTTGTTATACAATTAAGATTTCAGCGCGTTTATGAGGGTCACTCGTGATATCGGCACGGTTTAGGCCCCATGGGTGATACTCGCGGTCACTAATCAGTGTGAAATAGGCTACCTAACAAAATCTAATTATTGCTCATAATACAAAAAAAAAATACTATAAATACATACTGCGATTTACATGCCCGTTAGATGCCAATAGACTCGCTTGAGCCTAACATAATTGGCAAAACGTGGGTGTTAATACACTTCAGCCTACCCTTTCGCGGATAAACAGACGTAATTTTTGTATGCATGTACACAAAAACAAACATACGTAACGCACCTTTCTTTCCGCAATTTTCTAACATTTACATAATGTTCAAGTAACAAACAAACAACTTTTAAATAAAACTACTTAAAAAGATTTCTAATTATAATAGATTGATTTTCCGAATTACATAAAAAAAATCTGTTTTAAAAACTGCCTTAATACGTGTTTTTTGTCAATAGTATCTCCACAAACATTACCATCACGTATCAAGAACTATATAATATCTGACGCTTTTAAGTTAAACTAGTAGTTTAGCTGACGCTGTTAAGAAAACAAAACTAATCTTGGCATTTTATGCGCCTTAGTCATTGTTGTTACTGTAAAAAAACACGATTTGTAAGTATATTGTAGCGACGCACATGGCAGTCACGTGTCTACGAAAGTTTAAGCATTAGAATGAGGTCATCGCGATCGAGTCGTGCGCTTCCAATCGCCAGTTAGGCGGTTGTGACTTGTGAATACGTCGATGAATATGATTGATACGTCGTGTGACTGGACGCATGTGAATGGAGCTTAAGTACCTACGGCCACAGTAAGAGGAGAACTAGCAACCTTCGTTCACAGGAGAATTTGGGCCCTTATTTGTGATTCCGAAGTTTATCAAAGTAATATTTGCAATTTTTTTTATTGAGGTCCAAACATAACAATAAAAATGTAGCTCTACAAAACCCAAGCCAATAAAAATACATACATACATACATAAATCACGCCCATATCTCCCAAGGGGTAGGCAGAGGTGAATTAACACCCACTTATCGCCAATTTAGCCAGGTCCCATGTAACAGGTGGCGAGCCTATTGCCATCTATCGGTCACATCAATCGCAGTATATTGCTGGATGGTACAATGCTGCTGCCCATTACTCATTGCTGTCTTTACCCTTGGTCGCCTTGTACGACACCCACGGGAGAGATAGGGGTGGTGACAATTGTATTCTACTCTGCCGTCACCACACGGCATAATACAATAAAAATATATCTACAAAATAAAGCTTTGTTTTAACATTTTATAGAATATGCAGCGCATAAAGAACTAGCAATAATAAAACTAAAAGCGTATATGTTATACTCAAATTATAATTTCTGTGATCACTCTTAAAATTGTCTTACATGATGTCTCTAGCGATTCATAAGTTGATTCGAAGAGATCGCTCTATGTGGGTAATATATCCGCTTACGCTACACATGAGGGACTTAGAACCGACTTATATGATCATATTATTATGATCATATTATTAAGTCGTACAAGGCGACTAAGAGTAAGTAAATACGTAATGGGCAACAGCGTTCCTCTTATACCACCTAGCAATATTACGATTTACGTGCCCGACAGATGGCAATATACGCGCCACCTATTAGGTACATGGGACCTAAAATATTTGGCGAAACGTATTTCATGGGACCTAAAATAATTGGCGAAACGTTGATTTTAATAGACCTCTGGGAACAATAGGAGTTTTAATGTGAAATTGAATATTAATATGCCAAAAAAATATTAATATGCCAAATACCAAATTATACGCGAGTCTTATCCGTAAGAGTTGTTTTATTTCTAATTGAATAATTCCAAAAATTTGAATTATTCAATTGCATTCTCCGTAAATACGCATGAAAGACATTTGTCTAAGCGGACCCGAGTGCGCCGAGGTGCGTTCACCCCACATTCATTACTGCACTAACGCTAACTTCGGTATATTGAAACTCCGATTAACAATGGCGAGTTTGCCGTGAAACATTATGAATAAGGCCATGGTGAATTGACTCGATTATTGCCCTGTGTACAACACTAGCGGACGTCCGCGAATGATTCCCATCGTGTACTTAGTTCGGTGGGAATTTGGAGACATCCTATTCTTAACAATACTTGTTTGATGTATTTAATTAGTTGCTGCCAAAAAATAGGTAAACATGTAAATTATAAAATAAAATAACCAACAAACAATCCTTCTCAAGATAATCAATCTTGCAGTTTAAAATACTACTCTTTCAATTTAAAGCTCATGTAATTAATTATTTAATTTTGTTCTAACAATATATAAAATAGCTGAAATACAAAATTGAATTAATAGCACTTTTATCTAGGTTATCAATTTAATTTGTACCTACTCATGTTACAATATTTTCTAATATATAAAATCGCTCAGAGAGGTGGTTTTGTATTTATGTTGTTGTGATCAATTGTGCTAGCTAGACAAACACGAGAAAACGGCTATTAAAATTGCAGATTAGAAAATTATGTTACCTAAGATATAGGAATGTGTCTAGATAAAAAAGGTTTGTAGTAGACAGCTTCGTAAAAGCTCCACCTTTTGGGAGTTTATTAAAAATAAGCTTTAAATACATTGTTACACTGTAACAACAATGTTCATATATACTGAGAGCTCTATAAAGGTCTTTTTTGCTTAAGAATGATGAAAGTCCAATAGTTTAACCCACAACATCACTACTTTAACCGTCATCAGTGAAAACTATTTTACGTGACTCGTTTTATAAATAAATGAAGGTCTAAAAAACTAGTTCACATGAAATCCAAGCATACAGTGGACCGAAGACAATATAGGAATCCCGCGTCATGGCGCGGAAAAGTATGTAGATATTACGAAATACGTTCAACGAAATTTAAGAAAAAAATAACAGAGATGGATACAATTGTCACTTACCACCACTGTCTCTCTTGTATGTCGTTCAAGGCGACTCCGGGTCTTTAATATATCGAGTAATGAAAACTTGCTTTGCTGAGTGATTGCAAACGAAGTAAAGAAAACAAAACAATGAATAGCATTTTGCAATTATTTAATTCACTTTCGCGAATCCTTTTCCCATTCGGTGGAAGATGGGAAATGCACTTCGGGAAACTTTGCAATTCGATAAACGTGAAAAAAACTACTTGCTCTATCAGCTGTTACGACTTCAGTTTCAAGTGATCTTGCATAGATATTGCCTTTTCCAAAGGACAATATACAAAAAGATTCTAAATTTAAATACCCGCGACCATACATTGTAAAGCTCTCCATATGGAAGACACCGCAGAAACAAATAATTAAAAAAATGTTTACGATTCCTCACACGATCGATAAACATTTGTTGCGCTTATCGCTGACACAGAATACTTATGACTTGACAATAGTGGCATTCGCAGAACTAAGTGTCGCCGAGTCGGGTGTTGAAAGTTGATACTTATTGTTTAAAAGCATCAAATGATTGTCATTTGACTCTAGTGCGTCTAGTTGGGACTAAATAGCTGACAATGCTGAAAAATATCCATGAATCAATCACACACATTTCAGAACCTCAATACTTTAGAGGCCTTCCATAGTAGAATAACCAAAAAATATTATGCAATTTGCCAACCAGCCTAATTTCACCTAAGGCATCTTGGGGCAGCCTAATTTCACCTAAGGCATCTTGGGGCACCCAAATTGTGGAGGGCAACCATCAATATTAGCATACCCAAAGAGGGTTGGTGTCAGGCATATAAGAGTATGTAAACTCTATCACGAAGCCAGCTTTAAACCTAAGCCAAGATTTTTTCGTACATAATTTTTCAATACATTCAATTATCACTATCGCCTTTCTGGTCACCATTCGTGACGAATACACAACGGGAATGCCTCTATTGACGATCTGCCAACAAGGTTATTCATAACCAACAAGCTCTAATAAAAAAGTGTCCAACTCAAAATGATTCTAATCGACTGTCAAGGCGTCACAAGGTGTGGCAAATTTCTACAAACATTAGAGTAGGTTACTTTAACGAGTGATACGTTCATGTTCATACCAATTTAGGGCATGTCACCTGAGCAAAAACACTTGGCTCAATTATCAAGATCAGCTTTCTTTTTTCTGCGTAAATGCTAGTGACGAAATTATTAGAATCTATTTCATCATCTTGATGACACCATTATTATTTATTATTTTACCATATTATTTATACCATAGGTGTCTTTAATTATAGTCGAAATAAACATCAGACATTCAAAATGATTAAATATGACAATATCATGCTGTAATTTCACGAGTCGTGAGTTTTTTTTTGTTCTTATTATATCTACGATCAGTCCAGGAACTTTGAGCAGATGTGTTGATTGCATGTATTTTGCGGAACCAGTTGTCCATTGACATCTTCGCCCTCTATTCCAAATCCAATTCGACAATGTTTTTGCGTTTGAGGCTCTTTGGATGGGTGATGGCCAGTAGCTCCGCTGTCAAAGGGTTAGGATGTGAGTTTAATCTTATCTTGTCGTTGACAGAGTATTGCCTAATTTCATCAGAGACTGTGCCAATCATGAGTTCCTCGTGGAGTTCACTGTTTCTCAAGAACCACGGTGCAACCAATTACCACGGTTTCTTAGAATGCCAATTTGGGCTCTTTGTATAATAGCAATGCTGGAGCTGCATGCTGATCCCCAGAGCTGGATGCCATAAGTCCAGATCGGTTTTAAGATGACCTTGTATATAAGGAGTTTGTTGTCTATGCTCAGCACAGAATTTCCCCCAAGCAACCAATGTAGCCGATATCGATATCTCTGGTTTAGTTGCTCTCATTTATTTTGTAGGTGTTTATTCCAGGTAAGCTTGCGACCTAAGTGCATACCCAGGTACTTCACTGATTCACTGTGTGGAAGGGTAGTGTCTCCTAGGTTTACAAGTGGACAGTCGCCGGGGCGCAGGGCAAATGTGACGTGGGTTGAATTTATGGCACTTGCCTTAATTCCTCGGAGTAAATAGGACTTAATAACAAAATGGCGATTTTGTGAACCATTCTTTGATTTCGTCCAGACCACATTGAAGGTTTTGTGATGCAAGGTTGCGATCCTTATTGCTTGCAAGGATAGTGGTGTCGTCTGCAAATGTCGCTGTTACAACATCAGGAGTTTCCGGCAAGTCACAAGTGAATATGGTATATAGGACCGGGCGAAGCACCGACCCCTGGGGTACTCCCGCCCTAATGTCATAAAACTTAGTTTAATATTCACCGTCCTTAACTTGGAATATTCTTTCTGAGATATAAGACTTAAGCAGGCCAAAGAAGGTATGTGGTAGTAGAGTTAAAAACGAGTCGTAAGTAACTTCCAGCCGTAACTGTTAGCCCTGACTTACCCCAGGGGTGTCGTAATAGTCATCTGAGATTGTCATTTACCATTAAATTGGGGCACGTACCCGAATGATGATGGGCAAACCATCAACAGACCCAAAGAGAGTTAGTGTCAAACAGGCGGCCGACTGTAAAAGCCAAAACCTAGCAGTATAGAATTGGAATGTGTTCATCCCAATCATTCTTCATTCATCAGTTTCTCGACATGGTCCTTTTTATCACTTTTTTATGATCCATGATATCAAATTTCATGAGATCATGACATCTGGGTGGGTCAAGGCCTATTATCCCTATATTCTTTCATCTCCAGGGGAGCCCTGTGCCCCAGCAATATTAAGGTGATGATGATATAATGTATGTCATAGGCAAGTACTTGTATTTCCGCTACTATTTCCGCTACTTTTCACCCAGAAACTTCCACAACACCCTCCTATTAACCCAAACACACTCTCAACACCCACCCAGAAACACCCATAACATTCACACCCGCAATACACACCCATCCACCCAGACACACCCAAAAAACACCCATTCACCCAGAAACACCCATTCACCCAGAAACACCCACAAAACACCTATTCACCCAGAAACACCCACAAAACACCAATTCACCCAGAAACACCCACAAAACACCCATTCACCCAGAAACACCCACAAAACACCCGTTTACCCAGAAACACCCAAAGAACATCCATTCACCCAGAAACACACACAAAACACCCATTCACCCAGTCACACCCACAATACTCACCTATCCATTCAGACACACCCACAAAACAAAACACCCATTCACCTAGACACACCCACAAAACACCCATTCACCCAGACACACCTCCAACATCCACCCATCCACCCAGCCACACCCGCAAAATTTATCCAGACACACCTGTAAGTACCTAATAAAAATTACCGTCCCTAATGGAGTTCTGAGACGGTCAATCAGCTTGAGTCAAGCACGTTGATTTTCTGTATGTTTTTGTTCCGTTGCTAGCGTTAACAAATCAAACAAACCTAAAAAGCTTTTAAATGCTTGACTCAAGCATCAAGCAAGCATTGTAGACGATCAAAATGTTTAAAGCAAGATTGACGCCAAGCTGATTGACCGTCACGGAACTCCAAGGTTTTAACAAATTTATGACGTGAAAAGAAAATGGCGCGCGCAAAGCTAATTACAAAAAAAGTACACCAAGAAGGTTCCGAGTCTGAGTTTTTAACAAATTAAAATAGGTTGCATGATAATTTCGGCTCCATGGACCATAGAAATAAATAGGTATAATGATGTTTTGAATTCACAAACTCATTGCACACGATGTTCTAAATTCAGATTTACTTTATCCTCTAGAGGTTCTTCTAGAGGATAAAAACGACTTTTGCACTCAGATATCGAAGAGCAAAAACGCCTTTTCCGAGATGGTGGGATGAAAATACATTTTTTTTTGTTATTTTTTGTACACATAATTACACATGCAACGCTTTAAAATTCCTCAAGTGATTATCAAAAGTATTAGCTCCACACGAATTTCTTTTCCTCCATTCAAAAGATAGTCGAAGACAGATTTGTACTTATTAGAAATCCGAAGAGGCAATTTAAAGTTTCCACCTATTCAGCACTCAACGTGATATGCTTATAAATGTTCAGATTATCTAAAACTGTTTTTTTCCGTCAAGAAGTGAATTGGAATTATGCGGGCTAAAGACCTCCTCCGAACGCATTAGCCTACTCTGTTCTATTATACCAAAATATTGCGGAGATTACAATTCTAAACCTTTTCTAATGACAGTGGCACGGTCAGCAACGAAAACAGATTAACTCTTTCACAATCTCAAAACGATCGCATAACATCGAAGGGTGACACAGTTACAAAACAATTAAAAAATTAAGCTTATTCTTAATTTTGTTTATTGTCTTGTAACTGTTACATAATTTTGTATGATAAATAAAAAAACGACGGTGTCCATTTAATCGTTTACGAATAGTTACAGAGCCATCCAAAATTTTAGTTGTAGTCTATCCTGCCTGCGCCACAGGTAGGAACAATTGAAGTGGTAAGTGGACAGAGGTGTTATCTAACAAAACGAAAAATAAAACGAGTTTTTTGAATGAACATAGGTTTTATGTGACGGATAATCGACTGATGAGGTCAAAACGCCCAAATATTGATTCGTATCAAAAATACCCACCCTAACAAAAGTGTTAACTGACAAACATGCATCCATTTCAGTTATTTCAAACACTCATAAGTCATTTTGAACTTCTTGTTTGTCTTGTTAACACCTCTCACCCTTCCAATTGTTACCCAAGCGAAATCCCATGTAATGATTCATGAATCGCCCATAATGTCTTAACGTTCTCATCACGCATGCGAAGAGGCCCCATAGCTCGTGACCACCGCCATCATTATGCTACAAACATAGTCTTTTTAATGCGAACCTCATGGGACAATGTTCGATATAGTAGCGCCACTGCTTGTGGACAATGGCCCTGAATAACAATAGACAAATTTATTCAGTAAGGATAAAGCGGATGATTGTGTTCAAAATTGTCACACAAATAAATAAACATGGTAGGTATAGCGGAAACGTAAAAAGTTAGGTAGGTATGTTTTGCTTGATGGCCGAGTGCTAAGGCCTTATTCTCAAACCGTCCCACCTAAATGGTGCCAAGCAGGTGGCCTGCAAAACCTTGAGCAGTATAGAATGTTGTCATCCTAATCACTCTCTTCATTCCTTGGTCTCTCGACATGATCATGACATCACTTTTATGCCATACATTCATTCATCGCTAGCACTTTTCCGGTGATTGTGGTATGAATCAAAAGAGAGTGGATGACTTGATAAAATCTGACCGATATAATGGAAGAGAAAATATAAAAAATAAAGGAAATTTTTTATTTGTCATCGTTTTCTATCATATTCCTCCGCTAGATTACATAGACAATTACCTATATTTCCGTTTTTATCCGCATCTTTGCTGTCTTTCGCTGGACGTTTCCTTTCACTCTTCCTTCATCGATCTGTCGACATACCTCTTTCTTTCCATTTTTATACAGTCATCAATCTCGAGCACCTTATCAGTGAAATGGATGATATGAATTAAAATTAAATCGTTAACTCGATGAGGTTCTTAAGGAGGCAGGAAGGACCTAAAGTTGCCATCTCTCGCTTTGCGTATTTACAAATAGTTTTATACATGAGGATATCTACTTTAGGCTGTAATCCCGCTTTAGGCTGCCTTCCCTTGATCCTCAGTCGTCTTGAATAAAACCCTGGAAAAGATTGGAGCTGGTGACAATTGTACTCTGCTCTGCCGTCACCATACGGCCAACCTAGCACTAGATCTAGTTGGCGATGTTGATTAAACATGTTACAGTAATTGTGAAATACAAATGAGGCGCAGTAAGATCCAGTCCAGAAGCGTTGTCCGATGTTCCTATTTCTGTAACAGAACTATGCTGGTTGCGACATCCCTGTCTTTTGTTCAGAATTTTCCTCGACTGTAGCCGAATAAACATGTGTAGGTACCTCAATTAAGCAGTCTCGGCCGCTGAACCACAAAATAACGGATGTCTTATCTACATCGTTTCCGTTTTTATACCAATGTAGTGAATATATTAAAAGGTTGAATAACTACAATACCTACATTATATTCAATAATAATGATTTGCTACCTTTTTAGAGAAGTAATGTTTTATTCGATACTAAGAATTTTTTTCATAAATTGTACAATACTATTTTCCGATTCTATTTTTCAAAAAAAATCGCCTACAAATATGTAATTTACAGACAAAAAAGACAAAAATATTAAAGACACAAATATTTCGAAGTTTTTCTGACTTATTTCTCTTTGTATTTCTTTTAAAATAATCACACTTTCCAATAGCAGTGGATGGTTTTAAGATAACTATCCGAGATAGCGATAAGCTTAGTTTGATTTCTTTATTCCCGATCAGACCATTCAGATTCATCGTCATCATCACCAGCCCTATAAAGTCCCTTCCCTACTGCTGGGGCACGGGCCTTCCCTATGGATGGAAGACTATAGGGAAATTGGGTCATAACTGACCACGCTGGCCCATTAACGACTGCAAATGCAGAACTCTGTATAATAAAGTTTTGGTCACCCATCCAATGACCGGCCTTAGCGAACACTACTTAGTTTACGAAATCGCGGGCCAAGCGCGCTATGCCACTGCGCTAGCGATCTTCTCACCATTTAGATTATGAATACATAAATATGCCACATATAATATGAGACTTACAGATCACTACTGAGACATAATTAAGACAGATCGTCACTCTCTGCGACACAATATTGTAAAGCCTACAAAACGCTATTCAGAAGTGGAACTTAAAAAAATCATTAAAAAATAGGTTTTTTATTGGAACGTTGTTGTAAAGTATCCAACTATTTGCTACATATTGAGTGATGTACAGAACTTGATGTGTGGATGTGTAAAATTAATTACCGGTAATCACCCGAAAAGCTGTACAGACACTTTCCGTGGGCTGTTGCCAAATGGTTCACTATTACGAACTTTTATAGTAAGGTGTCAGTATTTATAGCTGGCCCAAATTCTAAAAATACAGAATCAGTCACCATCCGAAATAAATAGTGATGTTACCAACTTTTAAAAAGGGCTCGTTTGTTGAAACTAATTATTTTGACGGCCTGCTTGGTCGAATGCTCAGATTGTTGGGTATTGGCCAAGAGGTCCCGGGTTCGAATCCTGGTAGGGGCAAATTTTGTGACAAACAAATATTTGTTCCCGAGTCATGGTTGTGTTTATGTAGTATATTTTCAATATTTATATACATAATTATATTAAAAAATATGTCCGTCATCTAGTATCCACAACACAAGTGCTTAGGCTACTTACTTTGGGCTAGATGATAGATGCGAGTGTAAAAATATTTATTTATATTTATTTACGCTATAACGTTACGTTAAAATCAATTTATTTAAGAAGGTGCATTTTTTAAATAAATTTTTATATTACTAGCCGACCCAGCAAACGTTCTTTTGTCTTTATCAATTGGGGGTATAAAAAATAGCCTACTATCTATTCTCAGACCTACATACATACATAAATCACGCCTATATCCCCTAAGGGGTAGGCAGAGGTGAACTAGCACCCACTTATCGCCAATTTAGCTAGGTCCCATGTAATAGGTGGCGAGCCTATTGCCATCTATCGGGCACATCAATCGCATTATATTGCTAGATGGTACATGAGGAATGCTGCTGCCCATTACTCTTCGCTGTCTTTACCCTTACTCGCCTTGTACGACACCCACCGGAGAGATGGGGGTGGTGACAATTGTATTCTACTCTGCCGTCAGCACACGGCACTCTTTTTATATACATATGTACAAATATCATCCTATAACACCCTTAATCTTAATAGCGAGGCTTTTATTAAGCCCTTTGAGTAGAGCCCGTACACATAACTGCGAATTGGTGCGATGCGAATTCTTAACGTAGAAAATTGCAATGTGAATTTCTGCTATCCGATTTGGTGCGGCAATGGGGCGAAACAAAGAAGAATGAAATTTAAGGAATGCGCGATATGAATCAATTCGCAAGTTGATTTACTCTATTCTTCTGCCTGAAACGGAGTATATCTTATCTATAAATCATAAAAATCAACACATTCCCGTCAGTCCCATTAAAAGTTTATTCCCTTTGTCCCCATAGGAACTAAATACGGATACAAAAGGTCAAGGGTGTATGGATGTATTTTATAAACAAGCTTACGACTACCACAAAAGAGACGTGTATTATTACTCTTTTTAGTCATCACGTATTTCCATTAAGTAAAATTATCTGTAATAAGTAAGTAAGTAGGTAATTGGTCCGCCTCTGAGTTGTTCTCTAATCACTACAATTTTGAATCGTTTAAAGTCAAAATGAAACACTCTGACCCACTGGAAGATTTATTTTAACGCTAATAAGATTAACATGTACACGTGAAACTAAAAAAAATATAAGAAATTAAAACATACATATTGAAACATACTTATGTCACGCCCGATACTCCACGAAGGGGTGGTCGAAAACTAAGTTTATTAAGTTCTAAAAAGAAAATAAGTTTAAAAACCCTTCAAATATCCATTTAGTATATTATTAATTAATCAATGTAATTTACACTAGGTTATTGGCCAACGGAAAATAACTGTTTTATTTACGACGCGATTAAATCTATAACAAACATCAAGGCAAAATAATAGCCAAAATAAAGTAAAATAAAAAAATAACCCATCGTATTTTGCGCGCTTTCGTGTATTTACTTCTACGCTGGAAGAGGAGGCTGGTGAGACCAACTGCGGGCCACAAGACAATCAGCGCTATACGCCGTGTATTGGACGAGTGGCTCGAGAGGAGGAAAGGCACGCTGACTTTTCTAGGTACATGTGCAACGTCGCCAGGAGAGAGGCGACCCCAATGTGTCACGAGTGCGGAGCGGCCGAAGATACGGCCGAGCACACTATGGGGGCCTGCCCAGTATGGGCATCGGAGAGAGCCACGCTGGCAGTGGCTGTTGGTCACGACCTAGAGCTGCCGGCTGTGATGGCTGCCATTCTAGGCAGCGAAGCCGCGTGGGACGCCATCCAGACCTTCTGCGAAGTAGTCATGTCTCAAAAGGAGATTGCCGAGCGGGCGAGGGAAAATGACCCTCATGCCGATCGATGCCGGCGAAAGAGAACCGGGCAAAGACGTCGCCAATAAGTCAACCTCCCGTAATGGTGAATGTCGGGAGGTACACCGGCAGATCTGACGGAACCTGCGACCACCAGCGGGCCCCCGCGGGGATAAAAGGAGACCCTACGGCACATGGGAAACTGTAACCTAGGCTCCTCTCTTGATCCCGCGGAGAGACGGTCAGAAGTGGGTCGTTTTAGTGGAGTATGCCCCGTCCTTCAGACGGGGGAATCCCACATACCCCTGCATCGTCTTAAACGTGCGGTGTAGGAAATGGACCTGCATTTTTTCCCACTATAAAAAAAAGTATTTACTTCTACGCAATAATAACTTGTTATAATGTTTACCACTATAGATGGCGCTGACAAAATTATTAATTGGTGTGCTAATAATTATCCTCATTTATAAATTTAAGTATTTTCCTAAAATTGTGTAATCTGTTTACATTTGTATTTGTTCAGTTTGCTGTGCTAATTTAGGTTGGATATAATAGGTTAAATATCAAGGTCTCTTATTGATAACAGCGGCCGACTAGGTAGGTACATTTAATAACAAAGTAAATATTTTGCTCCTCCTATGATAAGTTACAAGAAAACAAAGGTTCTTAATGGTTTGTTTTTAATTTTGACAATATATATAAATTTTTGTAATGGGCAGCAGCAGCATTCCTCTTATACCACCTAGCAATATACTGCGATTTATGTGCCCGATAGTTAATAGCTAGCTCACTGCGACTAATTTGCCAATTACATCATACCTAACTTAATTGGCGAAAAGTGGGTATCAATTCACTTTTGCCCTTATCGTATAGGCGTGATTTATGTATGTATGTAAATTTAATTTAATTACGTTATACTAATTTTATTTTACAGTACATCTGTTGGATTATTGTAGAATTCCCAAACTGAAAAACCTTGTGCGCAGACGCCAAAGGCGTTGTTTTTATAGCCTTTTACGTCACTTCCGAGATATTAAAAGCACGCAAGATTACTTTGAAGAAAAGGATAAAGTTTTTATTATTTTTTAAGTACAAATATAAGTTACTTGTTTTGTATTCAATCGCACAGATGCATACATAAATCATGCCAGTCCCTGAGGAGTTCGATGGGGCGGTGGTATAGTGCGCATAACGGCACCAAAGAGGTTTGCTCTTTGGTGCCCTAAGCGGTCATTCAAAGTCATTGGGCAACATTGTACCCTTAATATAAGTATTATCATCATTCCTACTGCTATCTCCTCGACCTGCCATCAGGTTCTCTCCCCCCTACTTTTCGCTCCCTCAGGAACATGGCATAAGCCGAGGCCCGCTGGCTGGCTCCTAGCTGGGCTTTGCCTCACAGCAAACCACCCGGCATAATTATGGTTAGACCGCGCCGAGGGTACCGCTGCCAGACCGGGGTCGGGTACAGGGGGGCGAAGGGGAGCCCCGTCGTTTAGACGGTAGCCCAGACCACCGGGGGTCTGAAACCCCCGAGTTCATGCCCGGGTGAACTACCGCTCGTTGCCCACAGCCCGCCACCAGGCTGATGACCCGGATGATGATGATGAAGTCCCTCTGTGCTTCGGAGTGCATGTTGTCTCGGTTGCACCTGCAGTCGTTATTAGTCACCCAGCTACCAATGAATACCATCTAATCTGCACTGGGCCAGCGTGGTGGATTATGGCCTAGATTCTCCCTATATTTTTCCTTCCATAGGAAAGGCTTGTAAATATTGAAAAATATATACAATATATCTAAACAACCATGACTCGGAAACGACTGCCTGCGTTCGTCATAAAATTTGCTCCTACCACGATTCGAACCGGGACCTCTTGGTCGACAGTCAGCGATTTGCCCGCTTAGGGCGACCTTCCCCTTGCAATTTTTATTCATTTGCTTTTAATTTAATAGTGTGAACAAGACATTTACATTTAATAATGTGGCTAGCACCTTGTTAATTGATTTTCCTTCCTTCCATACGACATACCTATCATTATTTTTAATCGTCGTGAATTTATTTACATCGTAAAACCCTTGAGGTTAGTAAAATTCTATTCATAGGTAATCAGGTTAGAAATAGATGATCATTTACACATTTTTGCTTTGTGGAAATTATGTGCTTACAATTCATTTTTAAAATTTCCTTACGTGGTTAATTTAATTAAAACAACTAGCATTGTTAATAAATATATATATTGTTTGATTGTCGTGATCAGATCGAGAAGGATACTAATCTCCCTAAAGATTAGAACCCACGACCTCGTTTGATATTTAATACGGGCTTGAAGTTATTAAACCATAAGTCAAAGCAATACAGTTAGCATATCAAAGAATACCCTGCACTTACTTTACTTACTACCAGCTTTATGTTTAATGAGGTTATAAAAGTCCATAATACCTAAATTATTTAAAAAAATAACTAAGAAGATAAAATATCTTCTTTGTTATTTTACTTACTACTTTACTTGGGCATTAAATTTACAGCCTCTTAATGTTTTCCTCTCTCCTCGGGTTGATGCTTCCTCGGCTATGTAAGAAAGGATATAGGGAGAATAGGCCACATGTGGGACCAATGTTGTACTATATTATTATTTTAATTAGAATATTATTAGTTTATTAGTCAGATATTCTATGATAGGCCTTTACACATACATACATTATTGTACCTACACCATTGCAGATAGAGCTAGCCACTGTCACGATCTCCTCGAGTCACACTCTATAAAAACGTAATATAATTTAGCCCACATTATTGAAATGGTCTTATAATAGGAAGTTATAAAATGCGGAACACAGAATAATATGTCACATCTTATCGGCCGCAGTTATATTTATAGTGCCCCTTGGGTGCATTATCGGAAGAGGAAATGAAATATTCATATTATCACTACATCAAGAGCAATCGAATCACGGAGTGTTTATAGTGTGTAATCATCAGACATGTCTCCGATCAGGAATCGGAATCGAATTTTTTCACGCATTTTTACTGCCGCACTCAGAGACGTCAAATAACTTTAATGAGTACTTAATGTCATAAATTTTCATTTAAATTTAGACCAAAGACCTGACAAGAATAGAGACTAGTTTTGAATTTTCATTTTTTGCCATTAAGTACTCATTAACGTTATTTGACGTCTCTAAGTGCGGCAGTTAATGTAATATTGAATTGCGTAATTTAATGTATGTCACACCTGACCATAAAGTGGCCATTTCCGCCCTCTACGCGTACGGAAAGTCCCACTTCCTGGTCAGGGGGTGGGTGACATTAGAGTAGGTACCTATTGATGGCACCAACCCTTATATCTTCCGCGGGTGTTCGGAATGCGGCAAACTAGCTCACTGCGACTAATTTGCTATTTGAAAGCTTATCAACAGACAACGACTTTAAGTCCAAATTTGAATATTCATTTCTAAGCCGTCCTCACGGCTGAGAAATGAATATCAGAGTTATTTAGCAGTGTTATTTAAAAAAACTACGACCTTAGAACAGTGATGAGAAATGGGCAGCAGCGTTCCTATTATACAACCTACCAATATACACGTATAACCTCTGCCTACTATTAACCCCTTCGAGGATAAATAGGCGTGATGTATGTATGTATGTAACCATCCAACTTGTCTGATTTGGTAAACAATCTTGGCACAACTTTTTAAAAAAATCACCCACTTAAAAATAAAATAATAACAACGTCAATAATCGATTACAATAAATCGTAATCGATTATTGACGTTGTTACCTATTGAATGAAACCTATTGAATCTATTTATCAGTTGATTTTCAAAGCTGCATTTTCAAATAAAATGTGTGCCAAGATTGTTTACCAAATAAGACAAGTTAGATGGTACGAACTAAAATTATTAAATAAAATAGTTCAATTGCTTACAGTTTCCTTGCAAGCCTTTGGAGAGTTAGGAAAACCAACTGCGGCATGTTAGCATAATGACTGACATCATCTGGAGAACCGTCGTATGCTGGTTTCCCAACGAAAAATTTAAATATTACTGATTACCATATCAATGCGTAATATTCAGTTATCGGGAAAGAACCGAAGTACTTTAACGTCACAGCCCGACGGAGGTTGGTGCGTGGTTCCCAGAATGCTTCAAAGCTAATTTCATGCTCAAATACAAGTTGATATTTCTGAGAAAATTAACACTGTTTGGATTATATTATAATTATCTCTGCCTGTAATCGCTAAAGGTGAGTTTTTGATATATATTATCAATCATTTATGTTTTAATTTAGTGTTTTTAAATATAAGCATACAGAGAAGGATGTCTCAAGTGCCGGGGTACATTGTGATTGTGACCTCAAGAAGAAATGTTGTGTGTTTATTAATTACTTCGTGTGTGATGATTTCTTATATCAAAATAATACATATTATGATAGCAAAAATCTGCACGAATCCGAAGCACATACTTTTTTTTGTGGAATTCGGTCAAGTGTTTAGCTAGTTGAGATATGGTCAACAATTTCTCCGTGAATCGATATTTATCATGTAGTGAGTCATACACCCGATTAACTTTTTTAAGCTTTTGTATTTTCAGCTACTAAAATTACCCAACTAATTTAATTAATAACAACAATTTGTGAACAATAAACAGGTAATAAATATAGTGCATGATCGTGTTGCCCAGCTCATAATGCGTAGCTTGAGATTTATAGCTCACTATCCATTACCAATATCTAATTTAAGGTCGTGAATGAAAAGCCATAACTTTTCAAAATTTATGGCTTTATTAATATTCATACATAATGTCTGTGATGTTCTCTTTAATAGTCTATTGCGATCACGTAATAAGTACTTCGAAATTGATTCAAAGCACCACAGCAATTTGTTCAATAGATTAATGATGATTATAAAATAGAAAACGCTTAACACGATACGAAAGTGAAATCTAGTGGGTGCCCAACATGTCTTATTAAATATTTTCCTAATAGTTTTTCATAATACATGTGCAACAAAACATTAATGTTGTTATTCGTAACAGAGTTAAAAAAAGGGTTTCCTAAAAGGTCCTTGACTTGATGTGAAATTTGAAAATTACCTACCAATCACACTAGGTCAGCGTGGGGCTATGGTCCCATTTTCCCTATACATTCTTCCATCTAACCTTAGCCTTCTATGCTGGCCTGGGAGCGAACAAATAACGTAGAATAGGCCAGCCCCAACTCATCCCATGGGTGTCGTAAAAGTCGACTAAGGGAGATTGCCCGGTGTAGACCAATAAGCACCTTGGGGCACCCGAATGGTGGAGGGCAAACCACCAACAACAGCGTACCCAAGGAGGGTTGGTGTCAGGCAGGCGGCCGGCTGTAAAACCTAAGCCAAAACCTTGAGCAGTATGGATTGGAATGTTGTCATTCTAATCACTCTCTCCGTTCATGGGTCTCTCGACATGGTCCGTTCCGTCTCTTTTCTATACATTCATTCATCACTAGCACCTTTACGGTGGGATGGATGATATGAATCAAAAGGGAGTGGATGGCTTGATGACGTCTGACATATGAATGGAAGAGGAAACATACTGCGCCGACCCCAGATAGACTGGGAACAGGGCAGGAAGAAGAAGAAGAGTTTACAACCTTAGGGCCAAACTAAATCCGATGGTCCTTAGTATCGCCTAATACGGTATCGTATATTTCTAAGTAAGCTGTCATTCCCATAAGAAATAAAATAATACTTAACTACTTCATCATCATCATATCATCACCAGCCATTTAATGTCACCACTGCTGTGGCACGGGCCTTCCCTATGGATGGAAGAATATAGGGAGATTGCGCCATAACCCACCACGCTGGCCCAATGCGGGTTGGTGGGTTTTAACAACTGCAGATACAGCCGAGAGCAACGGCTTAACGTGCCTTCCGAAGCACGGAGGAACTCGAGATAATAAATTTTTGGTCACCCATCCAATGATCGGCCTTAGCGACATTGTTTAGTTTAAGCAACCGCAGGCCAAGCGTGCTATGCCACTGCGCTAGTGAGCTCCTCGTAACTTAACTACTTGAAGAGGCAATTTTCTTTAGAAATTCCTTACAGAACTAATTAAATATTCTTGCAAAATAGAATGTTTAGAGATATAATAAGCAGCTTACCGGAATCAAAAATAGGAAAAAATTAGAATTTGTTGCAGCGCTAATTCTAGGGTCCTCAAGTCTGCGACAGAATTATAGAATAAAGAGTGCTGAACGCTTAATAAGTATTAAGTGATTAGATATTTAATTATAAAGTAGGTACACTAATTACGTGACCTCAGTGGGCACGCCTTGGCCCCTTTACCCGCTCCGTGGAGTACATTCTGTCTGATACAGTGTTCTACGCTTGCCGGTCATTTATCGTCATCGGTCCATACGAAAATCTCGCGTGACCGCTGACTCTTAGCGCGGAAAGTATCAATTACAGAGAAGAGTGATTTTCATCATAGAACAGAACTAGTGGCACCATGATACGTACCGGAGATTAGGACAGTTATTTATCTAAATAATATTGTCGAATTTAGTCAAATTCATGGTTCTACTTTTTGGATTTAAGTGTCGTAATGTGTCCACGTAACTTTAGTTTGTTCCATGTCAATGTCGTGGCCAAATCGTAGTATTGATCACTTCATGATGTGACCATGGCCAGCTAAAACTGCCTATATCATGATAATGGTCTGGCCAGATCAATGAATAAACAACGTTTAACGATATGAATAGCGAAACGCACGGCTATTTCATGATTATAAATATTATTGATCATATCGTAAAATAGTTACATTAACCACCATAAGAGGCGCTTATTTCGATTTATTTATGCAGAGCAGAATACAAATGTTACAACCCCCAATCTGTCCCGCGGGTGTCGTAGTAAAATGCCCAATAAAAGACGATAATATGCTTACCCCCTATTACATGAGACCTAACGTAATTAATCAAATGTGGGTGTAAATAAACCTCTGCGATAATAAGAAGTGTTTATTGCATTTTTGTAGAGCCATAATTCATTTCCCGTTGCGAAATAACGTTTATATATAATTATTGTTATCCTACAATCACTGCATTCTTATGCTGAAGGTTTTATTATAAAGTTTTTGCTTGGCGATGTTTCAAATGTTTTTTTGCTACCTGTCTGGTGCAAGTCCGAGTAATGTTACATCATGCATGCAAACGCAAAATTGAATAGAGAGTGTTTCAAGCGTTTTGTTTACATTGCTACTATTGTATAGATTTGTCGAATGCAAATTAGCAGTAACTGGGCACTGGAAGGTGTGTAGTATGAAATGTTCCCTTATCTCGCCATGCGTGTTGCACTCGTCGTCGGCGCGGCGTCATGTTGCGTGCTTCAGCGATCTTCCATTCGGAATTTGTATTCAGTTACGTATTAATGTATGGACGTGCAGTATTTTATCGGATGTTTTCATCAACACAGCGATTTTAACCCGCGCCGTTGTATCATAACAACTCATAAGGTTCATCTCACTGAAGTTATAATTATTTATAGCCTACTTAATAAGAATCGTGTGTATCAGATATTAGAATTCGTTAACCGAACCTCAGATTATCTCGATTTGTTTTATTACAGACTTTGTTTATAAGTGTGGATTACCAAGAAAATAAATATTTATTTTGAATAACTATAATAGTTTTGTAATTGTGTATTGGTAATCAATAACTTGTCGTGGACTGTATTTGGAAACTAGAAAGTCAAAGAAGATGTTGGACGACTCCGGAATTTATTGACACTGAAAAAGGCTAGCAAACAAATATAGTAAAAATGACAGAAATGAATGTTTGTCGGCAAATTCAAAATATAAATACAAAAACTATAAAAAAAAAAGTTGAATTCGCAACAGTCTAAGCAATGCTTGTCATCTCGGCTCGTTATCCGCGAATACAGTAATTACCTGTTTGACGCAATGCAATTTTATTCTGAAATTACGTCAACAACCAATTTTCCTTTAAGACAAATCGTAAAAAAATTCTGAGCTTTTAAAACGGTTAACAGAATGGACACGGATCACGTCGAATCATTGCAGGCTTTGTCAACATGTCACGTGTGAATGTAAAATACGTTAGCATTAATTTGAAGTGTGTCACCAACAACAGCGTACCCAAGGAGGGTTGGTGTCAGGCAGGTGGCCGTCTTAAAACCTAAGCTAAATCCTTGAGCGGTATGGATTGAAATGTTGTTATCCCAATCACTCTCTCCATTCATCAGCCTATCGACATGGTCTTTTCTATAAATTTTCTATAGGTATCTACAGTCATTCATCATTAGCACCTTTCCGGTAAGATGGACGATAATAATATGAATAAAAAAGGAGGTCGTGGCTCGATGTCGACTGACCGATATGAATGGAGGAGGGAACATACTGCGCCGATAATTAGAAACAGGACAGAAAGATGTTGATAATAGCATTTATATGGAGGTTACTTTTATTAATCACGCTTAAAGATGTCACCGTCACTGTCACCGGATGATAATATAGATATCACAGCGATTCATGTCTATAACAAATATAGTTAGTTTAAACTAACTCTAAGGGCCTGTTTCACAATCGATAAGTAAGTTATAAGTAGCTTACTTCGCAGATCATTTGACAGTTGTAATATGAAATATATGTCAATTGAACTGCAAAGTAAGCTACTTCGAACTTACTTGTCGATTGTGAAACAGGCCCTAAATCTGTTAATAATATAATGTTTAACAGCATTATTTTGTTCTGACAATTTATGATAAGATAGTCTGTGGTTGAGGATTCCAGGTGAAGCTCGTTTCACCGTCGGCCCTTATCGTCACTTATTACCAGGTGGGTATATGAAGGTCAAGGGCTTCCTTGTCTACTACAAAAAAAAACTCATAATAGGACAATTGGCCTAGCTAGTATTCTATGCTGGCCTGGGAGCGAACAAATAACGTAGAATAGGCCAGCCCCGACTCATCCCATGGGTGTCGTAAAAGTGGAATAAGGGAAATTGCCCGGTGTAGACCAATAACCACCTTGGGGCACCCGAATGATGGTTATTGGTCTACACCAATAAAAAACAACACCATACCCAAAGAGGGTTGGTGTCAGGCAGGCGGCCGACTGTAGAACCTAAGCCAAAACTTTGAGCAGTATGGATTGAAATGTCGTCATTCCAATCACTCTCTCCGTTCATCGATCTCTCGACATGGTCCGTTCTGTCTCTTTTCTATACATTCATTAATCACTAGCACCTGTACGGTGTGATGGATGATATGAATCAAAAGGTAGTGGATGGTTTGACGACGTCTGACCGATATGAATGGAAGAGGAAACATACTGCGCTGACCCCAGATAGACTGGGAACAGGGCAGAGAGAAGAAGAAGGCCAATTGGCCTAGCGTAAATTGATAAGTTAATATAGTCGATATTAAAATACCAAAATTTTCAAGTGTAATGCGATGGCATTTACAACAAGTTTTTTCAATTTAATAAGAACGTCGATATATTAAATTTGAAAAATAATTATCGACCATTCACTACAGTTATCGCTCAGATGATTCATTCGCTCATTCAAGAAAAGTGACCTCCAATGGGGTGTCCACGAGCTTCTGTTATAAATCGGGAAATCGTACTTTAAAAATAAAAATCGTATTTTCAATCAGACCTTATATTATTTATTCTTATCACTTCACTGATTTTAAGAATTACTTATTTCGTCTACCGTTCACGGAATCTTCTCATATTAGGCAGAGCGAGGTCCCAAAGGAGTAGAAGTGACACATCATATAATAGCCCTTAAGACCTTAATTCTCAATCGCTTATTGCAAAAGTCAGTTTTAATTTAACGTCACACATAATAAATATTACTCATTAAAAGTTCTATCTACACTGAAAGGCTCTCACAGAATCTTACCAAATATGGCTGGGCGGAGATAGATGTTGGGGTACCGGCGAAGGTGAGTGAATATTGTAAAGTAGACCCGTAAACCTATACTTGGGTTACAAGACCCAAACGTGAAACCCAAACGGGAAACGTCCTGACTTCCCTCTCTGCCGTCTCTGCCACATTATGGACCCGGCACCCGCATGATAAATCCATGGAATTTTTCGACTCTTTCTTTATAATAACGTACAGTACAGTACAAAACATATAAAAATATGTTATACAATTGATAATTTCTTCTGAGAATTGTAGGAATAGCAACAGACAATCATGTCAGCCGGTACCACTCAAGCCGGTCGAACTCTCACTAAATTTTGCCATTAAATTTAACTTATTAACAATTCGATTTTAATTTTAACATTATATAAATGTTCTAACCACCAAAATCTTTGTATTAACTTATTAAATTTGGAATATAAATGGTGAATTTGAACTCTTGGCTGAGCAAATATTAACTTAGGCATGCACTAATTGATTTCGGAATAAGATGTCGTCTATGATAAATTAGCACGTTACTTATCTCAGCTTCATTGTTCCGTGTCATACAAGGCCGACTGACGCAATCATCGCGAGTATTGCACCAGACGGTCAATAACCTTGCAAATGTCCTACGTTAGTCTAAATTGTGGTCAACCGCACTCGTAATATAAGGGGGATGCGTTGAATTGTGAATGCGAACGCATTTGAAGAAAAAACCATTTCGTACTGAGATAGGATTAAAATTTTAATTAAATATATAGATATTATTATTTTTATAAAATTATGATAATAAATAATATGACGATATTGGCGAAGTTTTTTTCAGTGATGACAGTTCCATAGAAAATATTTGGAACCTGAAATTTATCAAAGATTTAGTAAGTCCTACTAGAATGCATAACAAAAAATTAGATTTATTCGACTACTTAGACTAAAGAGCCAAGGATGTTGAGACGAAATGAGAGTTTTAGGTATAAAGTCGATGTTATAAGGCGAAGGTGGCCAAAATCATGAAATTTTAAGGTGTTTTTTTACTGTACAAGAACTGCAATGTTTTATGTGTTGTAACGCCTTGAACCTAAATATTTCAAGAATACGGAAACTACGGACTGTAATTACCTAGTTCTTTAATACCTATGTCTACTAGTTCGAGAGAATAGACAATTATGGATTCGAGTTAATGTGCTCTCTAGTATTATTAACTTTGTATTATTGGTATAAGAGTAGGTACCTACTTTATATCTATAGGTTAACAAGCGAAATAAGATTACTATACAGGGGGCCTACTCTGGAACTCCGAACGAACGAACGAACATCTATCCGTCTTTCTCACGCCACTGCGTGTTAAAATAAGAGCGACAAAGACGCAACGACTCGGTCGAACGATATAAACTTCCAGAGTAGCGCCTCAGATCATCACGGGGGTCAAAAGTCGACTAAGGAAGATTGCCCGGTGTAGACCAATTAGCACCTTAGAGCACCAGAATGGTGGAAGGCAAACCACCTACAGCAGCATACCCAAAGAGGGTTGGAGTCAATCAGGCGGCCGGCTGTAAAGCCTTATCTAAGACCTGACCTGTGGCATCCCAATCACTCTTTCTCGACATAGTGCTTTTCATCACTTTTGTATACATTCATTCATCACTAGCACTTTTCCGGTGTGACGGAATATGTATCAAAAGAAAGAGGATGACTTGATGACATCTAACCGATATAAAAGGAAGAGTGAATGCCTTATTTTAACATAAGTTTTTGCCATGGTGCCAGTGCCAACCTTACTAATGCCCGTTTTCTGAATACATTTTGACGGTGATTTATCAGTACGATAACGTTGAGTAATCCATAGAGGTTTTGACGTTATGGAACATATAAACCACCAACAAAGTATTCAGAAACCGGCCATAACTAAGAGTAGTATGTTAAAATCTACACCAATAATTGACCTGGCGTCTCTCCTGATGAGACGAACAACTCAAATTATTGTCCACTTATTGCCAAAATATTAAGAGTACGCGGAACAGTGTGCGACTTGACCTTAACCAATGTCGAGTAATTGAAAGTGTTGAACTACTGATGTAATTCAGCCACCTATTACGGCAGTCGGCTCCACAATGGGGGTCAATTGTTATGCCGCGGTTCACAATCGTCACTAAGCTAGGCCTTTCACAAACTATTGATACAAACAAAATAATTAAATGCCACTCAATCACTCAACGGCTCGCTGTGATAATGAAAATTAGGGGAAGGTGCCCCAAAACAGGTATACTGCTTAAAGCGGGCCCTCTGTAGGACTATTAGCACGGGATGTTGTCAAAATCTCTCTCTACCACTGAAACATAAGGTTTTGACTCGGGATTTAGTGGGAGTTGGAGCCAGAGGGGGTTGTGTGTAAAATTATTTTCATAAAAGTATTCCCCAAAGGCCAGCTAGGAACTTAAAATTTACAAATTATTAATATAAATAATTCAAGAAATTATTTCTCAATCGTACTTACCTGGTGTTTTGCAATAAATACCTATGTCCTCTTTGGGCTGCTTAGAACTCTTTATGCTAAGGGATGGACTTCATATCCACAAAAAAGTTTTACATTCGCCTTCAACAGAATTCAAACCTAACTATGTGGTCGATGTAGGTTTTTTGTACCCCGAAGTTATCCCAAGTTTGATACATAGGTATATAGGTACCTACATAGTAAATTTTCGCTCTTTGGCTATGTAACATGATTGAGGAGATTATAACACTTTTATCGCAAGTTTTAATTGCTAATAACGTAGGATGTATTTAAACGAGGGAACTAGGAAAGTGAACATTCAAATACATAGGTACTATCAGCCGCACTCAGATGTGTCAATAAATGTTAATGACTACTTAATGTAAAAGAAATTATAATTCAAAACTAGTCTCTATTCTTGCGGGCTCTATGGTCTAGATTAGTTATTTGTTTTTTGCGTTAAGTAATTAACTTTAATGATAAAGTTAATTAACGTCTCAGAGTGCGGCTGTTAATCAAAAGTAAAACCGTTACTGAAAGTGCGCAGAAGCCTTGCGCGAGACATTGGCCTCCGCCGCGAATGACGTATGACGAATGATTTGCGTTAATACCCTGACGATGCGTAACATACGAGCACAATGAAATAAAAACAATCGTATTCAGCACGCTTTGTGTGTCGTCTCTATTGAACAACTGGACACTAGCGTCACACTGTGTCAACAAGTTGCGATTTTATTTATACATTTTTAGATGGAAGGTTTCTTAAGTATACTTAGTACCTACCTACCCAGTAGTAGGACCTACCTAACCTAGCATAGTATCATTGTTCACCTATTTGCGATAGTCTTTCTTATAAAAGAAGAATAGTAAGCCTTTATCTAGACCTGTGCATATCATCAGTACCATCACACCCGGGATTGCTCACGTGGTGGCGAGTATGTAATACCACCCATTGCAGCTTTCTCAATAAGGATTGTGTTAGGCCGGCCATAAAAAATTTAGTGCAATCCAAGATTTTGTGCCAACGCCAAAGAATTTGGGCCGCAGCAGGGTAGAAATAAGAGGCACAATAAGGTACCTGCCTACCTACAGTTTTTTCCGTTGTAGGTACCATTGAAACTAAAATCAGTCTTATAGGACTGTAAAAAATAATAAGTAAGTTTTTTTTTCACATCACACCTGATCATAAAGTGGACTTTTCCGCCCGGAAAATCCCACTTCCTGGTCAAGGGGTGACATAAAACTAGGATTTGACCTAGGGCGATAAAAAAGAAAACCTGAGATCGCTTATTTATAAAGTCCCCTCGCCTTTGGCTCGGACGTCAAATAGGTACTCGCGATCTGAGGCATTCTTTGTTTTAGCGCCCTTGGTATATAATGATCCGGGAATCGAACCCGCGTCCACTGCTTTTTCTAATATCTTTGTACTATTAAGGCTTTCCCCAATCTACCACGGGGGTACTACCACTAACCTGGGTTTAAAAAAGTTATGAACAATAGACAGGAGCTTTCCCGTTACTTAAACCATCTTATCATACAGTGATTTACGTACCCGATAGATGGCAGCAGACTCACACCAAACAGAGTTAGCGAAACGAATAAGTATGTGGATTCACCTAATACAGCACACTGGCCAAACGGATGTAGGGTTTTGTTTTGAGTATTTCATCTCTTTGCTTAAGTAATAACTAACAATTCACGTCTTCTGGAAGAAAGCAAAGCGGAAAGGAGAATTGTAATATTTTCATTCACTTTGTGATGTACGTCAATCAATGTAAGGTTGACAATCGATTGTAGTTTTGTATAATCTGCGTGCTGTTGACTGTAACTGAACTGTAGGCAAGTAGCTTCGATGACGGGCGAATGTTATCATAAGTAAGTACATAATATTAATTATATTACACTTCATAAGCAATGATACCCCGAGAACAAATGTATGTGTTAACCACAAACATCTGCACCTACCAGGATTCGAACCCGGAACCTCTTAAACGATAGTCAGCGATCTGTCCATTGAAATTAGCCGTCAATAGAAATTTAAACTTTTTCCCATAATGTTTCCCAATACTTACTAATGCTGTATTATATTTGGACTATTAGAGATGTATCTTTGCGTTTTGTTTTTTCTAAAGATGAATCTTTGGGGGTTTGTTTTTTCCACTGCGTAGGGCACAATAAGACAAATCGATTTAAAGTCAATTGATTTGTTGTTCATTTTAATTTAGGTAATAATATGGTGGCCTGGATTGTTTATCAAGGACATTGATAAGGTACTTACGTATTGTAAGGGGTAAATTAAAAGGTTAAACAAATTAATGAAAGAGGAATCATATTTTATGAAATCTATTGAAATGAAACAATTTACTTATTCAGTCCTCTCATTTAATGAATGTTAAAACATCGGTGGACATATCAACAATAAGCTTGCAACTGTACGGAGAGCAAGCGTCGCGTGCGCAGGCTTTGGGACATTCCATGACACACTCTTTGTGATAAACTGTTTACCCAACAATACTATAAAAAAAATTTCAAAAAATAATAACTCTTAAATAATTTCTAGTCAAACCTCGATAAAGAACAAGAATTTTTATTAAAATTAAAATTAACTGAATACATCCTTAATTTAATACATTAATGATTTAATAAATGAGTAAAATCCATACAGCCACAAGTTAATTTTAATTACCTACTTAAGTTATAATTTTTAGTACACAATAAGAGGGCTTTCCGCGGCCATTTACGGGCAAGTCTTTACTTAATTGAATAGTGTGCAAACAGCTTCCAATTTCATATTAAACAAAAATAACAATACTTAAAAGCCAATACTGAATAAAACATGTTTTATATTATATATCTTGATGTTGCATCAAGTCGCAAACACTTACTACAGCATCCTAAATTATGCTGTGGTAAGTTTGTACAGTGTAGAAAATGTATCCAAATAAAGTAAACGGATACAATATCAAGACATTGATAAAACGTGGAATCACAATTTGTCAAAACACACATTGTTCATTATACATATTTGCCCTTAAAACTTAATTACAATTTTGGTTGATACATAAAGCTATAACAACAGTAACATTCATCAACATTTCGAATTCACCTTTATCATTATTATTACATAGAATTTGATTGTAGTTTACATATTTTAAACTATGCCTTATGGAAATTATATTTCATATGTATGTATACAATTAATACAATATTAAAATATACATTGATAAAAAAACATATATCGATTACTGTTACATATTACATATAATATATCACATAGGACATTTCTACCTACACATTTAATTTCATCCCTCTATACATTAATCTAATGCTTAAAGCTAAATTATGCAATTCATTAACAAAAAATCGATCATGCTTAATGCCTATTTAATGTTCTACCTGGCAAGTACAGTAGGTATAGAGCCTATAATATTTCGACATTACTAATGTTTTTGGTATCGATTGATGTACAGAAAATTGACTGCGTTGCCTCTACTAACCAGTAAATTCTATCCACCTACTACTTATATCAATTATTTACAGACATACTTTGTTCTTTGCAATGGCACATGAATATAGAACGGTCATACATGAAATCTACGCCGTCCGCACCAAACACCTACAAAGACCACAGCGACGAGACAAAAAATCCCTACAAAAACTTTACAATCACATTTCTTACCAATAGTCACGAACAGCGTAGACTTCCTACAAAATACAGTCGGTGTATAAAACGCTTCACAAGAAGTAGCTACCAATAAAAGCCAAGCTCGAAGAATAATGGACTTACGTCAAGTAAGATTGAAAAGGCAGGTGCACGGTCTACACCAAACGTCCATCACATAATACTGTCTGGACATGTGCAGTTCCTAGCTTTTAATGTGCCTCAATAATGGAACTTTCATTAACATTATGTCGTTTTGTCTTTGCCAAAATACGATGACCCCTTTTGCATGAGTATTAAGGATCACTTTCGTGGCAGATTGGATAATTTCCATAATAATATGTGAAATTAGGCGTGTATTCCAAAATTGATGTATTACATTACTATTAAAAGTACTAAAACCATTTTATAAATATTATTCTATAGTAGTGCCATTTTCAGAAGTAAATAATTGAGGATACTCCTTTCCTATCTATCTTTAACAAAATAACCACAGCATCATTTTGTCGATTCCAATTCCGTCCATAGGAATAGTGCGGTAAAGATTTCAAGCGCTAAAAATAATAAGTACCCACTAAATCCAATAAATTGTCGCCTTTATTATCGTATATAGTGTACGAACTACATATTTATTTTGGCGTACAACAGTGATGTTATAAATATTCTCACAAGGAGTGATTGAACTAAAGTGCAAATAAATATTTACAAAAATAAAAAATTATTGACATTTATAATCTTCCTATCCTCTTCCTAGTTTATCTAGGGCCCGTGCAGTATGAGGTTTAGTATGTGCAGTATACTATTAATATCGTTCAGATGTCAGCAAGCCATCCTCTACTTTTTGCTTCATATCATCCATCATCCATAAGAAAGTGCAACGGATGAATGTATAGAAAAGTGATGAAAAGGAACATGTCTAGCGATGGACGAACACAGAGAGAGTGAGTGATACTACTCAAGGTTTTATCTTAACTTTTACGGCCGGCCGCGGGTCTAACACTAAACCTATTTAGGTTTATATTATTGACAGTTAATAAAGAACTAAAACCCACTAAACAATTCCTTTATTATCGTTTTAAGCAAATTAAGTTACATCAAGTATTTGTCTTCGAACCTAGTGAAAAACTAATATTAAAGTAAGTCCACAGTCCTAAGTACTTAGAAATCTATAAGTACTACAAGTATTGCTATGAAAGTCGGATAATTCGTATAAAATGACGCCCATGATTTCATCGTAGTTCACACAGTACACCGAATATACTACGACACAGATTATGGCACATTTGGAATCAAGGAAATCGCTTCTCTTATTACAAAATGCAATAGCAATCTTAAACTCTGGATTGCTTGCAGTCAATTCTAGTGACTAATTAATTATACTCTCCTAAGGTACTTACTTCCGCGCTCTATCCATGGTAACATCGTAGTATTTACAATTCTTAAACCTTTATATTATATATAACGCTAAATAATTATCATTATAATTAAACACAATTATTTACTTTATAATGTTCTTAACTTTTCATGTTTTATGATATTAAAGATAATTTTATCTACAATTAAATTCTATTTTTTTTTTGTTTGTGAACTTCGTCATTCACTTTTACGTCAATTTATCAAAACGAGTATAGGGGGTAGTTATTCTTATTACATCGAGTAAAAAACATTCGGAGAAGTCTTTAAGATGCCTGGAACAAATGAGATCGTACAAAATTAATTTTATTAAAAATTAAGGAATCATTTAAAGACGTCTGCAAATATTTTGTTTTGAGCCATAATAATCATTAAATACATTTGGAACTTTTTAATATTATTAAATTTTTAACCCTTTGTTAATTTATTTATACAATGATATAAATATTAAACGACGAAATTTTCTTTATTTTCGCCAAGAATATATTCTTTATTTTTGTGGCAAGTTTCTTGACTATACCGTTTTGAAGTATTTCAGTAATATAGATGTGTGTCACACTTCTTCTCCCTGCCCTGTTCCTAGTTTATTTAGGGCCGGCGCAATATGTTTCCTCTTCCATTCATATCAGTCAGACGTCATCAAGTCATCCACTCCCTTTTCATTCATAAATATATAGAAAAAAAGACGGAACGGACCATGTTGAAAGACCGATAAACGGAGAGAAATATTGGAATCACAACATTCCATACTGCTCAAGGTTTTGGCTTAGGTTTTACAGCCGGCCGATTGCCTGACACCAACCCTCTTTGGGTATGTTGTTGGTGGTTTGCCCTCCACCATTCGGGTGCCCCAAGGTGCTTATTAGTCTACACCGGGCAATCTCCCTTAGTCGACTTTTACGACACCCATGGGATGAGTCGGGGCTGGCCTATTCTACGTTATTTGTTCGCTCCCAGGCCAACATAGAAAACGTTGGAAGGCGTTTACACATAAACTGTGTCTTTGTAGTCGACACTCACACTAACAACATATCAATTGTAAGAGGAGCTTTTCGACCATATATATTGCAAGCATTGCGGGTCGAATAGTAGCTGAACTAACACGAGTTCAGCCAGATTTAACGAGAAATGTCATATTGACATTTGTTCGACAACACAATTTTTATACTACTTCAAATTGGAGCAAAGATAGTACACAAGATTTCAATAAATAACTGTATACATAATTTTGACACGACAAATATACAAATTAAATTTAAACTTTAATAGAATTTTATACAGTCAATAACTTTGAGTTCATCACAATAACCAATGCATACAATCCCTAAGTAAGTTACATTTGTTACTCGAATAGCCTGTAGAACTCTTCATAAGAGTTTTCATGACTTTCAATAAATTCAATTTCAAGATGAGAACAATTACAGTAATATATTATTATATTCATTTGAGTAGGAATATTAGTTCAACTCATGGCTAGTTTGTTGATATGGAATTACAGTATGAATTATCAATTACTTAATCAAAACATCTTCTTGTTTTGATTGAGTAATTAATAATTTGATAATTGATATTCACGATGATTGATAATTGTTCCATTATATCCACATGCACACAACTCCTTAATCTCGGTTTAGTCTAATAAAAGATTAAAACGATATTCTACAGTTGTCAGTTTGTTTGAAATCGACAGAGACAGAACGAGTGAATATAGTAAAATCTAGATTAATAAATTTTGCGCATATGGCCTCCTTTTTTTTTTTTGTTTTGAGTGGAATGCATTTACGCACCATACCAGCCGCTAGGCGACTGGCGTGTGTGGGACTCGCCCAGCGCCAGCAATACCCACTAAACCACTCCGGTGTTTCTGCTAGCTGCGCAACTGGGCCCTAGAGTTTAAAGGGCACTCTGTAGAGTTTGAACTTCACTGCTTTTGCTACTATGACGTCTTCCTATAGACATAATAAAAATAACGGCTGGATGCCTCAGCACTAGACGCCTAGCAATGAACGTCGTGCAGAATGTACAAAAGATTGGGTACCATTACATATTCCACATATTTATGTAATTTGATCACCTATTTCTTCCTTTGTACATTCTGCACATTAAATACAGCGGTAAAATTACAACAAATAAAAGTATCTTAAATTAATATACATTATCACAAAAATTTTAGCAGAACACAGTTAAAAATGTGTCGAAACAAAATATTACATCCTACAACAACAATAGCTTAAGCAATGAAGTTAGTTGATAGATCTGTCAACCCTGTTGTCAGAAATCTAATAGATGGAAAAATCCAAATAAAAAAATTGCTTGGTTGTATCATTATCATCATCACCAGCCTTTAAATATCACCACTGCTGGGGCACAGGCCTTCCCTATGGATCGAAGAATATAGGTAGAATGGGCCATAACCCACCTCGCTGGCCCAGTGCGGGTTGGTGGGTATTAACGACTGCAGATGTAGCCGGGACGAAGAATTTTTGGTCACCCGTTCAATGACCGGCCTTAGCGAATATTGCTTACTTTACGTAATCACAGGCCGAGCGCGCTATGCCAACACCACTGCGCTAGCGAGCTCCTCATCATTTCCATAGTCATGTTGAAATAGTTGTAAAGATTTGTTTTCAGCCCAGAAATTAGATTGCGTTATACGATTAGGCTACAATTATTATTTTGATTTTGATTTCAGCATTATATAAATGTCAGAAAAAATATTATCACAAACACATTTGTGGTTAGAAAAAGTTCTTAAAATTATAGTAATGTAATGCGGGAATCGACCCCGCATCCTCTACGTTCCGGGCAGATGGCTATACCACTTGGCCAACAAATACTTTCTTTCTTAGGCTACGACGTTACATTTACATTACGCTCTCCCGTTGGGGCGTCTGTTCGGGTGAGGGCGGGTCGGAGGGGGAAGCCGCGGTGCGGGTGATGGCGGGTGCGCCCGAGCCGGCCAGGCGAGCACCCATGGTGATCGGGGTGTCATCCGGGTCCTCCTCATCACCCTCTTCCAGGTCTTCGTCGATCGGGCTCAGCACATCGATGGGAGGGTGGATTTGTTCTTGTTTCCTGAAATAATTAAGTAAAAAAAAACGTTTGAATAAAGCTACTTTTATTTAAGGTTGAGATGTACAAACACTTTAGTATTAGACTAAATGAATAATGAATAAGAGTTGTTTACTATGTGACAATGACTGAATAAGAGTTTTAAATAAAGTTACAACAGAAGTAGCTCAAAAATAAAAACTCTGCTGCCTTTCATTCATTCAGCATAATTTTATGATCGTTTAACGGATCGGTTAACAAATAAAATTATTAATTGGGTTTCTTTTTAATGATTCATTTTTTATGTTGAAAATGAAGGTAGTTTTAAAATTATTTCTATTTCTTTTCAATATATTCAACTTCACCTATTGAATTATTTATACGATTTCCCACATGGATCCAAAAGTCATCCGTAATTAAATAATAAAAATACGTAAGAGACATAAATTACAGTAACATGCTTCCAAACTGTTTTCTTAAAAAAAAACGTTTTTTGTTAAATTCTCCAAATATTTTTAGGCAAGGCGAAGGGTCTAGCCCATACAGCCGTGTCTTTAGTATATTTATTAATTGAAACGCGCCAAACACCTCCTTAAAAAACGTACCTGCGGAACGTGGGCGCGGCAAAGGAAGTGAGCGTGGCAGCCAAGAAGAACGCTGCAGCCATGTAGAACGAGGCGTCGTAGTTATTAGTAGCATCATACACAGCACCCGCCAGCGGGGAACCCACAATGGCGGCGGCACCACGGAACAGGATGAGCAGGCCGAACGCGTTGGTCAGTTTGTCCAAGCCCAGGAGGTCGACAAGGATGATCGATGTCAGAGAGATGTAGCCGGCTGGAAGACAACAATACATCATACTCCACCATTCTAACCTTACATAGAAAAATAGAATTTTTGTTAAAATTTAATTGAAGTCGTTATTGTTGCAAAGTCTATTAACGGCATGTGATTTTTTTATTATCCTCATGGAAATGGAAATCAATGCACCCAAATAAACTCAAAATGGATAAACAATACCACCTGCCTAGCATGATCACCTAAACACGATATGATAAAGCCATTTATCGCGTTAAATTGTCAAAACTCCATAGATTTTTGACTCGCTTTATCATAATATCGTATTTCGGTGGTCATGCTAGCCAGGCTGATCAGGATTCGTTGATAAAAGCAATAAAGTTATTCTACTGTCAAATCCAAAGACACCGATAGCTGCGTTTATTTGTACAAACGGGACTTCACAACTATCGAATACTCTATACATAGCTGATTTTTAACTCAAATATTATATCTATGATTTCACTTACAAATAGCAATCCCAAAGGCGATGGCCACGGCAACGTAGGAAGCGTAACTAGAGCAGAAAGGTGTCGCTGCGACTGATATCTGAAAATGTATTAAAAATATTGTTTTTATTCACAATTAATATAGGGAGAATGCACCATAGCCCCCCACACTAGCTTAGTGTGGATTGGTGGGTATTGACATCTACATACACAGCTGGGACCAACGGCTTGACGTGCTTCCGAAGCACGAAGGAACTCCAGATAATATACTTTTAGTCACCCATTCAATGACCGACATAGTGAATATTGCATTGTTTACCCAATCGCAGGCCGAACGCTCTGTTATCGAATGAAAGGTGAGAACCTTACATACCTGCAAAGTGCTTCTTCACGCCTCACTTGAAGGATGGTTTAAAAAGATCGGAAAACAAAAGAAGAAAGAAGGGAGTTTTAAGCATGGGAGAAACAAAATTAAATGAGTCGCCTAATGTCTTCTAAGCCCCAGCACACATTGGCGGCATGGCACGGCAAGGGATCTTTCGGCATCCGTACATGTAAGTGCACACGGTGCACGTGGGTGGTGTGGTGGCGGTAACGATGCCGTGGTATCCTTAAGCGTGCCGGGGCGTCTTTAGGCATGCCGAGGCGTCTTGTCTTGTCGCGGTATCTCTCGGTACCCTGAAGACTTCCATAGCATACCGAAGGATGCCCGGTCGTTCCTAAGGCTGCCGACGCGGCATGCCTAAGCACCCCACGGCATAGGTTTGTACCTACGCCCTTAAACATTGAACTTTCAACTAGATTTTCATATTTTTATTTGTCGCCTAAAAATACTCTGCCCTGCCGTGCCGCAAATCTGCGACGGCCCTTACGCGACGTAATGACTATAAGGCGCCGTCTCCACGAGCGAGAGAATCGATATTATCGTCGTGCCACGTATTTCTAAAATTACTCTCTATGAGCGCGTCTCCACACGGCGATGTTATCGCGACGATGCGACGAGTGGCAATGTTCGCGCTAACATCTTACGCTCTGTTACGCTTATGTTACGCTCTCGCAGCGAGTGCAATTGACAACATTTCATTTTTTACAACATACCTTGATTATGATGTTATATGAAATTAAAACGAAAATGAAGACACCCATATTTTTTATTTCTTTTGAATTCCGTAGTTTTCATACAAAAAATCATGATTGAAATACCGGTCATTCTAAACAGACGTAAGCGCCAATTTGAAATGTTGTCAATTCTTTCAACAAATAGTCGTCAAGAAATGTGGCGATTCCGTTACGAGTCGTCGCGGACACGCTGTGATTCTTTGCGAGTCGTGACGATACGTTGGCGGAATAATCGCGTTCGTGGAGATTACCCGACGAGAGAAGCGCGGGCTCGTCGCGATTCTCTCACTAGTGGAGACAGCACCTAATATAAATGAATGTCGCCAATGACCAGCACTCGTTGTTCTGTGGTAAAAAGGAGGATAACACGGTATAAAGGAGGAAAGCATAGGGGAGGAGGAGGTATGGGGGAGACTTAGCTCAACCTAGTTCTTGGTATACACATACAGTAGCGATGATGAGGCACAGGTTGTTGAGCAGTAGCGAGTCGACGCGCGGGAAGTCGGCCACCCATCCGCAGAAGATACGGCCGATCGTGTTCGTGATGCCGATCACTGACAGAAGGAACGACGCTTGTCCCGCCTCAACGCCCTGAAATAAAAGGTGAAAATATATAAAAATAAATTTCTATTTTTTTCTCATGAAAATGAATACCTTATCCTCACATTAAAGTGAGTGAATTAACTGTAAAATATTTTTACAGTCCTTAAGACGTAACATGATTAGAATGACAGCAAGCAACAAATATAAAACTGCTGTAAGTGCGAAAAGGATCGACAAAAAGTGTAAGAGAGTGGCAGTTGTCATTCTAATCATGTTACGTTTTAAGGACTACAGTTTTTTTTTATGCTTCCGCTTGACCAAAAAAATATTTTGCCAATATTAAGTTCATTGGTCTCTATGATACTGTTCTTGTATCATTTAAAGTTTCCAATTTTCTCAGCAGTATCTGTCTTAAGGACCTAACTTGTTGGCCGGGAGGCCTTTACAGCATGTATGTACTGGGCTTTTTGGGGAATGCGAGAACCTTGAATAGTTCTAGAACCTTGCAATCAAGCACTCCCGAGAGGATTTCTCTACGGCAAGCATGACCCGGGGAATCCACTGCCTTGAATTATCGGCTGAAAAACGGCGACGACATGTTGAGCCTAAAGTTTGTAAAAGGATATCATACTCATACACTTTTTTGTCTATCCTCTTCATACGTAAAGCAGTTTTATATAATATTAAAATTTGTTGCTTGTTACCATAGGAATCGCCCTTCCTATATTTTACAAACTATAAAAGTACTTAAGGCCCGCCACCTTTTATATGGGACCTAATTTAATTGGCGAAAAGGGGGTGCTAATTCACTTCTGCCTACCTATTCGGGAATATAGGCGCGATTTATGTATGTGTAAATGTACTTACATTGAGCTGTGCCGCGTCAACGATATAAACGAAAGGCACGTAAAGGCCCGCCATGCCGAAGATGTTGGACACGCCGATGAGCATGAAGGCGGGGTCTCGAAGCAGGCTCATATCCAGCATGGACGCCAGAGCCGACTTGAACGAGCTGGGCAACGATAGGCACGGGCACAGGTCGTATTCTGCGAAAGCCATGAATAGTAGGTAAAACAGTCGTAATTTATATTCCTAATTATTTTGTGGTGGCCGTAAGTGACGACAAAGCACAGTACAATTTGTCAAACTCGCAAAATCCCACAGGTAAATATAGCGACGAGTAATAGGGAAGCAGTGTTCTTCTGTATAAATCTTCTACTATATTATATTATACAGCATCATCATCAAACTTTTGGTCACCGATCCAATGACCGGCCTTAGCGAACATTGCTTAGTCTACGCAATCGCAGGCCAAGCCACAGAGAGCTCTTCTTTTATATATCCAGCAAAATACTGCGATTTACGTGCCCAGTGGAGGGAACATGGGTTTCATTCACCACCATCTATGTAAGGGGTTACATAGGCGATATTTATGTACCTACGTACTGAGAGCTAGCCGTGTGGTGACGGCAGAGTAGAATACAATTGTCACCACCCCAAATCTCTCCCGTGGGTGTCGTACAAGGCGACTAACGATAAATTAGTGATGAAGAATGGGCAGCAGCGTTCCTCTTATACCAGCCAGCAATGCACTGCGACTTTTGTGCCCGATAAATGGCAATAGGCTCGCCACCTATTACATGGGACCTAACATAATTGGCGAAACGTGGGTGCTAGTTCACCTCTGCCTACCCTTCTGTGATATAAGCGTGATTTATGTATGTATATACGTATGTACGTGCGTACTGAGATTAATAATGTTGACCACTTACGTTCTTGCCTTTCCAGGTCCCCGGTTTGCCTGCTTTGCGGCAGACTAAGAACGGAGTTGCGGTAACCCTGTAGCGACTTCTGGCTCTGGTACTGAGGGAGATTGAGCACGGAGCCGGAGTAGAAGATGTCTTTGCGGGACATCGGGCGGACCATGCGGGACGGCTCCTTAGGCCCGGACACCGAAAGCTTTGATGTGTACAGCATGCTCTCCGTGTCACCCTATAGGCAGTCAAAGTAGCAAATATTATGAACTTTGTGATTGAATGTTGTTGGCAACACAGCCATCCTTCAGAAGTCCTTCGAGCCGGATCCATCCGATCAGAATAATTGAAACCGTCCTAAAACAAACCTATTAGGGCCTGTTTCATAATCGACGGGTAAGTTCTGGATAGCATATTTGGCAGATTTGACAGTTGTTATATGAAATATATGTCAGATGAACTGCCAAGTAAGCTATTCAGAACTTACCTGTCGATTGTGAAACAGGCCCATAATGTAATTGCGAATATCATACCTCGCTTAGCAATTATATCCACCTGATTCATCAATTCATATCCGGCTGCAAGGACCAATTTCTGTATGTAGCTCTTGGTTTACACAGAAATAGAATGCGGGTTTCCATTCAACTTATGGGTTTATAGCCGTGTGGTGACGGCAGAGTAGAATACAATTGTCACCATCCCAAACCTCTCCCGTGGGTGTCGTACAAGGCGACTAAGGATAAATCAGTGATGAGGAATGGGTAGCAGCGCTCCTCTTATACTACCGTCCTGACAATGTACTGCGACTTTTGTGCCCGATAAATGGCAGTAGGCTCGCCACCTATTACATGGGACTTAACATAATTGGCGAAACGCGGGTGAGAATTCACCTCTGCCTACCCCTTCGGGGATATGGGCGTGATTTATGTATGTATGTATGTTGTGGGTTTATTTTGTGTATAATAAATATTAATACAATTTTGCACATCTTATGGCGACCGTGAGCAATGGAGAAGAGTGATACCAACATCAAAAAAATATAATAATTGGTGGCTGTGTTGCGAACAGATGTAACGAGGTGATAACTCACATCAATGTAAATATAATGAAGAATTGGCGGAAGCTGGCGCTAGAAGGATTGGTCGCCGCAGACGGCCGGCCATAAAAACCTAGCCGAATCAGAGAGCCGTATGACAATAGAGTACTCAATCGAACCCTAAAATTCGGATGCCGGGGTAGGAAGAAAAAGATGAGCATCGTCGTCATTGCTGGCGTAAAACGTATTGTAACTCGCTATCAATACACAGTTATAGTAACGAAGCGTGGAGGTCAAACCAAGAAACAACAAAACACAGACATCTGTTAAAATAAACTCCAGAGCACCTGTGATGTAACAATATTCGATAACAATATATCAGGAGCGTACACTGTTTGAAGTCGGGATAATGTGCTATTAAAATGAGACAGTCGTATTTGATCTCGAACGAAGATTGCGCATTGCCTACGCACAGCGGTACGCGTTGATGTGTTCAGTCTATGTGCTTTGTTTGCGTTTCGCGGTACAAACACAAATATTGTTAACAGGAATGGCATCTTGGAGTTATGCCAGCCTGGTAAGTTATTGGTGTTTAGCGTACTGCAAGTTCAAGGTGCTTCTCGGATTTGGTTTGGTTTTTAGAAATGTTAAACAACTGTCGTTAAGACCATAAACTCAAAACTACATCAAATTGCATTTGAAGTTATCGAATTCAAAAACGGCTAGGAAACCTTGTGTGTTCTAAATGTACGACGTTACGATTTATTTTTGACTAAAAATAATTCAGCGCTTGTTTGAGCCGTGTCTCTTTCATATATTAATATTCATTCTAAAGGAAGATACTGGGTACACAGTGTTGTTAGAATAGCATATTGAATAAGCGGTTAAGGTTCTATAAAAAAATTACAAAACTGATAGTATATTGCCTGCTAGTATACTTAATCATTTCTTTAACAATTCATTATAAAAAAATGTAACGTGTCCGGTACATAGTACTACCCAAAACAACTCTAAAGCGCCAGACAGAAGCCTAATAAAAATATATAATAAATAAATTTTTAATATTCTACTTATTTATATTACAAAAATACTCACATCGGCATTTTGCTGCATAGAAGCCTTTGAAGATGCCTTGATAGCTGCTAAGGACGGTTTGAATCTGTAAAATTAAATAAATAAATAATTAGAATATCATCAAATATTGACGGCATTATGAACGGTGCCTATAGCAGATCATAAGCAGCACCAACTTTTGTTGCTTATAAAAAAGCTTATAAAAAAAATGCTATAGGTACAATAAAAAAGTAAGTAATAGAAAAAAAATGTGCTTACATACAAAAATTGTCAGTTAATATTATGATACTGAGCAAACACCATATTGGCAGAATGGTCAGCCTGCAGAAAATTTAGAAGAGCATAATGTGAAAGGGATAAATCCAAATATCTATGTAAACGAGATCTGTCAGGCGCACCATTTTAAAGGGAAAAGACTATACCAACATTCGTTCCCTTTAATAAAAATTAATCACAAAACAAAAGCAAATAGTCCATGAAGCACATGCATCATGCACGGTATCTTTACATTCGTTTCATCAACAAAAATCCAATCGCCTCACATTTTATCATTGAATTCCGTTCCCACTGCATTTTGATTCATATCACCACTATACCGGAAGGTGCTAGTGATGAATGCATGTATAGAAAAGTACCCTATAGAAAAGACCATGTGAAGAGACTGATGAAGACAGTGTTTGGGATGACAACATTGTATTCATGCTGATTTTGGCTTAGGTTTTACGGGCAGCTTGATAGCCCTGCCCGTCGGTTTCGGGTAATCTTGACCTGTCCTCGAATTATGTAAGCCGATTTCTGTTGATTTGGTCTACGCATCTCACTCACTCATTGTGAATAATAGCAGTGTGAGATTGACGGGTAGACCAAAGCCACTGAAATCGGCTTACATAATACGCGATTTGGCTCTTTTTTTACTACATTTTCAATTTGATTATGAAAGATCCGCCTAGGCCCTCCCTGTCGTTTTCTCTATTCACGTCCGACACATAAATTCTTTTAGTCACTCTCTTTTCACTCATTCTTTCTACGTGACCAAACCATATTAGATGATAATTATTACAATTATTTTTACCCAAAGAAGTTGGTGTCAGGCAGGGGGCCGGCTGTAAAATCTAAAACTTTGAGCAGTATGGATTGTAATGTTGTCATTCCAATCACTCTCCGTTCATCGGTCTCTCGACATGGTCCTTTCCCTCTCTTTTCTATACATTCTTTCATCACTAGCACCTTTCCGGTGTGATGGATAATATGAATCAAAAGGCAGTGGATGGCTTGATGACGTCGGACAGATATGAATAGAAGACGAAACATGCTGCGCCGACCCCAGACAGACTGGGAACAAGGCAGGAAGAAGAAGAATGCAATTATTATTTAACTTGAGAAAACAGGTCACTGACCTCTATTGTACAAGTACGCTGGGCTGAATACGTCTACTAAAATGGCAATTAATGTTTCTTGTGCCGATTTGAAGCGCCCCCTCGAGCGGCAAAGGTACTAAATTTGACGTTTGTTGCTTGTATTTGACATTACAAATATTCTGTGGACGTTCGCCTTCGTACACCAGTGCCATCAGCGCCACGATGGCGATAATCAAATTGGCTTAATTTTTTGGATGACAACCTTCAGTCCAGCGTACTTGTAACATAGAGGTCATTGAAAAAGGTGCATTGTTATTGAAGCTTATTGTTAATCGGCGAACAACACGGGCGGTTATTCATTTACCAGCATACTCGCAAGACCATCACCATTCCACCACCCGGGGGTCCTATAAGAAACCGCCTATACCTATCGGCCGCTGACCTATCTCCAGTCGACTGCTTGCGCTGCCTGTCGAAGAACGGCACGGATCCATTCTTGGGCAGGCCCGGAGCTTGAACGCTGAAGGCTGGCGAGGACACGTTGCGGGCCATGAGTTGCTGGTTGGGCACGGCTGAGCCGTTCTCGTTCTGGAAGGGTTAATTTTAATTAATTATATTTTAATTAATTACACTTGCTACTATAACACCCGAATAGAATGAAATAATTGTTTGAGTTTTTTAGTAGTTTGATAAAAGCATGTGGCATGACATAGTTTATTATAAATTCTTAAAGATTGTATTAATTATAGTAGTCAGTAAGATAGTGTAATTTAGATTACAAAAATTGATAATGTTATTAGGTATGCCAAATCGCTTGAAATTTTGTAACAGTAATGCTTCTATGTATACACAAATTTTTTTTTGTAGACAAAAATACCTATTAGTTTTGATTTTATAGGCATTTAAACTTACGATAAATATCGAGTCCCGTTAACAGTTACGTGACCGCATGTGACGTCATTTTACAACTTTCAGAAAGTGACATTTCAGCAACGTGGATAAAATCTCTCTCCACAACTTGACAGTGTTTTGTCTCGGGATTTAGTGTAAGTTAGAACGAGAGGCAAATATTTTCTTTTCCGCGAGGAGATTTTGTCCACGTCCCGTGTCTGGGCCGGGGCTGGCAAAGGGCTTCACTTTAAAAATGAGGAATAGATAAACCTCTGATGTGGTTAAGTTTTGTGTTGCTCAACAAACCATTCTCTCACCTTTCCGTTCTTCTCGCCGTTATCGTCAGAGACTTTGGCTTCGGTGATAGTGGGCAGGGTGGGCACGGGGTGGACGCCCGGCATGTTGGGCACGGTCGGCACGCGGGCCAGCGCCTCGAGATTCAGCGACGAGTGCACACCCGGGTCTATGTTCAGGGGCGCCTGTAATGGCACACAGTCGATTTGAGACTTTACCGCCAAGTTTTTAAGTCTTACTTTACTTTTTTATAGTTTTAGTGTCAAAGCACATACTGATAATAATTCTTCTTCTTGAATAAAGGTGATTTTCCACCAGTGTGGCGAGACGAGACGAGGCGAGAAGATAATTGTATGGCAAATATTTTCAATTCTCTTCTCACCTCGTCTCGTCACGCCACTCTGGTGGAAAATCACCTTAAGGCAGTTTATATAGGGTTGGCGCAGTATGTTTTCTCTTCCATTAATATTGGTCCGACGTCATCAAGCCATCCACTCCCGTTTTTTTTATGCTAGTCAGCTACTGATGAATGAATGTATAGAAAAGGAGCGGAGGACCATGTCGAGAGACCGATGAACGGAGACAGTGATTGGGATGGCAACATGCCAATCCATACTTTCAAGGTTTTACAGCTAGCCGCCTGCCTGACGCCTGTCAGTCAAAACCTTGAACTGGATGGATTGGAATACCATAATTCCAATCTCCAATCGGTCTTGCTTCTCCCTCTCAATCACTGTTTTTAGTTGTAATACAGTGCCAGAATTATAGAAATAGGCCTAAAACAAATGTATTAATGTAATTGCTAATATCATAAGTAGCATAGCAATTATGTAGTACCTACTGCGTGGGTATTATGGTATTAATGTAATTAGTTTAAAACGAGAATAGAAAACACAGGACAACAAATGAGCCTAAAACACAATTCATAAAAGTTGTAGGTGCTATTTAACTACCTGTATTTATATTGTTCTTCAATAAAATAATTTTATTCAAAAATGACGCAACTGATGTTTGCCGACATAATAGTGATTTTTAGGTTAAATTAATTGTTAAATTAATGGTTAAATTAAAACATTTAAGTTCATCGCCACATAATATTTAAAAGGTAAGGTCTTTTGTTAGTAGAGCAGATTTCCACCAATATATCTGCTGTTAAACAGAACATATATTTAATTAGTCCACAGATGAATGAAAACGGTAGTTATTTCAAAAAGATTAAAACATGCGATCGGACAATAACAATGATGCAAACTAAGTTTATTGGTGAACTAATGCAAAACTGAGTCATGCTTCAGCAATGCATTAGAGTTCAGAGTCCTATAACATAAAATGAGCAGAAAACATAAAAATAAACAAACATAGTGGTACGAAATGTATGACCACATTGAATTGTGACACATTCACATAACCTTCGCCATTTCCGAGTTGATTAAATGATTAATTACTCCGCATGTATGTAATATTGTTGTTTAGCCAGACTGCCAAGCTTCTTCGATGGCAAAAATGTCCTATAATTATATTCTATCGATGCTGCTTATAGCTTCCTGATTATATAAATTATATTTCATTAAATACAAAATATAGAAAACTTTTAAATGTAGACAAGACACAACCAAGAAAAATAGATAAAATTTGCCTTAGAAATATAAGGTACAAAAAGTACAAGTCAACTCAAACATTTTGTTTCAGGAGTTTGAGAATTTTACTTGTTAACAATGTTGTTTTACGCAGTCAACAATAACATCCAAAATTGTAACGACAGCACTTCGAAGTAATCTTAAATAAGCACCGAGTGTGTAACTCCATACCTTCATTCTCTTCTCCATGGTGCCATCAGGCAGTTGCACCATGAAATACGATCCTCCTATTGAACCTCGTTCCATTTGCAGTCTTTTCTCTTCAGCCATACGTTGCAGGAGAGGCTTTTCCCCTGAACTCTGTAATTATGGGCAACTATTTCAACTACCTACAGCGGACGTGCTACGCTACCAAAATATAATTGGCAGGGGGGCAGGCCTATCACTTGGCTACATTAAAAACCTAAAAACTTTACCTTTAAGGACGAAGTTTTTACTACGAAAGTAACACTAAAACGTTACCTATGCCGGGTATGTCGTACACAGCCCATTAATCATAATAATACCAAGATGCCTTAAGATAATGACTTCATGATGCACCATTACAAATCACAGAAAACCACAATCAACCATGATAGTATTTCAGTCACTTCCCTTAGATGATATGAGCACGATTAAACCAGAAGCTGATGGAATTCTTGGCATTTATGGACTTGACACTTATCATGTTAAAATAAGATCGCTATTTCTTCGATGGGGATAATTCTGACTGCACTAAAAGCATTCTAAATACAGTCTAAATAGATAGAGAAAAATACAATTATCTAGTCAATACAGGTTTGACATCTTCAAACAATACAGAGGACAATTGCAACAATGAATAATGAAATATAAATAAGGATTGTTTTTTCATTTATAGACGGCACTAAGGTAAGGAGTTAGCAATTAAAAAAAAACTTCTATAGTGTAACTCAGAATTAGACCCCATGTGGTATATGTAAAGCCAGATGGACACAAACCCAATGCCAATGAAAACGTGCTATAAATACCTTTGGGTAGACCAGTGGCCTCATAAGTGCTCCGAAGATAGCGCAGTTTAAGATTAGGCCGGCGAGTAACAGGTTCGCACTTTGCCATGACCCGAAGTAGGTGAGCAGCATGGAGGCGAGAGGCGCGAAGCTGAAGGTGCCGACGCCAGAGCCGCACACAGCGATGCCAGTAGCCAGAGACCGCCGCGTCTCGAAGTAGTAGCCCACGGCTACTATTGATGGTAGGTAAATCATACCAAAGCCGATACCTGAAATAGAGAAACACGATTTCCTTTAGATAGAAATATCGGTGGAGCGATCGAAGTGTATCAACAGCCTACCTACCTATTTCGTCTACTCTCACTACCTACCGTCATTTACCTTAATTTTTTTTTCTAAGAACTATTTATCTGTCACTTTTAGTTCCAAAGGTATCGGACGTTCTAAATTAAAGATTCCTTCACTTAAAAGGGATTATTAATAGTTATTTGTTGTACGTGAGTGCAAAGTTGTTTTTTAACCGCGTGCTCAATTTTGATGACCGAGCTAGCGAAGGATTCTAAAATTGAATCACGAGCGTAGCGAGTGATTCAAAAATTAGAATCCTGAGCGATAGCGAGGGAATCAAAAGAGCACAAGGTGAAAAATTTTTGCACTCGAGTGCAACACGTAACTTTTCATCCCCCCCAACGAGGAAAATGCAAAATACAAAAAAAATACAATCACAACAGTTTCTGTTTCCACCCAGAAACTTCCACAACATTCACACCCATCCACTCAGACACCCAAAAAACACCCATTCACCCAGAAACACCCACAAAACACCCATTCACCCAGAAAAACCCACAAAACACCCATTCACCCAGAAACACCCAAAAAACACCAATTCACCCAGAAACACCCACAAAACACTCATTCACCCAGAAACATCCACAAAACACCCATTCACCCAGAAACACCCACAAAACACCCATTCACCCAGAAACACCCACAAAACACCCATTCACCCAGAAACACCCATTCACCTAGAAACACCCACAAAACACCGATTTACCCAGAAACACCCACAAAACACCCATTCACCCAGAAACACCTACAAAACACCCAATCACACCCAAAAACATTCAATCACCAAGAAACACCCACAAAACACCTAATCACACCCAAAAAAACACCCAATCACCCAGAAACACCCACAATACTCACCCATCCATTCAGACACACCCACAAAAACCCATTCCTGGGTGAACACCAACAAAACACCCATTCACCTAGAGACACCCTCAAAACACCCATTTACCCAGACACACCAACAGCCACCCATCCACCCAGCCACACCCGCAACATTCATCCAGACACACCTGTAAGTCCCTAATAAAAATTACCGTCCCTAATGGAGTTCCGAGACGGTCAATCAGCTTGAGTCAAGCACGTTGATTTTCTGTATGTTTTGTTCCGTTGCTAGCGTAAACAAATCAAACAGACCTAAAAAGCTTTTTAAATGCTTGACTCAAGCATCCAGCAAGCGTTGTAGACGATCAAAATGTTTAAAGCAAGATTGACGCCAAGCTGATTGACCGTCACGGAACTCCTAGGTTTTAACAAATTTATGACGTGAAAAGAAAATGGCGCGCGCAAAGCAAATTACAAAAAAAGTACACCAAGAAGGTTCCAAGTCTGAGTTTTTAACAAATTAAAATAGGTTGCATGATAATTTCGGCACCATGGAGGTAGAAATAAATATGTATAATGATGTTTTGAATTCACAAACTCATTGCACACGATGTTCTAAATTCAAATTTACTTTAACCTCTAGAGGATAAAAACGGCTTTTGCACTCAGATATCGAAGAGCAAAAACGCTTTTTCCGAGATGGTGGGATGAAAAACACATTTTTTGGCTTGATGCAAAAATACCTTAGCAACCCAATTGAATAAATGTAGATATGTAGAAAACATATCTACTTAGCTAAAAGTGCGTTATTTGGTTTGAAGGATTCCCACTTATTGGTCATTTTCTCAAAAAGTTGTTTATCTAGTTAAAGGACGGCAGCTCATTTGTTATGTCTAAAGGAAAATCATGCCTAATTTTGTTATTTTTAATTCGATTGATTCAACGGATACGAAGTGCTCCATATTGGATTCAATTTCCTTTCAATGTTCCTGTGTTCCTTCATAATTAACTTGTAATTTCCTTCCGAAATTAACAAGACACTTCCGAACGAAATTCTATCATCTGTTCATAAAATTTCCTAAACAATGGTTACTAATAAGTCCAATCAAACAGAGGAAGCGTCATCGTAATTCAGGACGGTACCTAGCTGCGAGACCTCGACATCAATAATAAGCGAATTGTTGAATACCATTGGTTCGCGAGAATGGCGATTATATAATTGTTCGTGTCAACTGTGTTTAGCGGTGCTTTTTGTGATGTGCGTTTCAATTTACAGAACTGTTTGTATGTGTCATTTTTCTATATCCATCTATGAAATTTGCATTGAATTTTAAATTAGTATTATTCTTGGTTGACAAGCGGACATAATATGGGTTACAAACTGAACGCCAACACACACTACTTCGACGTGACGCTACTCTGATAAATTAGACGTTATTTTTTTCTTTAATTTGAAATACATGCATACACACTAGTCTATTTGTCACTGAAGGGATAGGCAGAGATATAATTAACATCCCCATTTTGCTTAGTTTGCTTGGACGCTAGACATCTGTGTATGGAGAATAGGGGAGTGCGCGGCTCAGATAGACTAACTGACTGATGGGTCTCCAAAACCCACTCAGGATCCGATCCACCAACGAAGCACTGACCCGCTAATACCAAAGTTGATACTAAACGCGGCAGAGCCGCACTCACTATCAAAATGGCACGCAACCTCTAATATACCTATAACTATAACTATATGGGTATAACTTCGTAAATTGACGAATCAAAAGTATTACGATTACCAAGCCAAGTATGAAAAGGAACATGCCCACAGAAGAAAGGTCAATGTAAATTAACTACAAGATTGGACATCAAGGCGGCCCCAAAAAAATGGGCGCCGTGTAACTATAGACACTCGTTAGCTAATTGGAGGTTTCAATGTGAAAATGTATGGGCTTGGGGATCTTGAAAGACCGTGGCGAAACTCAACGATAGTGTTGTAGGCACTACTCTGTAGTCCACATACTACGAGAAGTCAAAGAAAAGATAGTAAACAAATAATAAATATTTCTGGTGCCTGTGTTATGAAAACTAGACGACAGAGAAATATGCATAGGTAATTATGATATTATTATGAATTCGGGAACTAATATCCGTGTTCATCACACAGACAATTGACCCGAGACCTCTTGGCCAATATCCAGCGGTCATAATATTCGACCAACTCTGCTGTCAAGAAGAATAAATATACAGTATACACATAGGCGACCCTGCGATGTAGTATTTTTCGGAGCCATCGCTATTATGATAAAATATGTTGTAATTAGAATTAACTAATTATAAGTCATTAAATATTCAATAATGCAACGGTTGGTTTACTTGTCATTATAATTAATCGACGAGAGATAACTCAAGAGGTAAATAAACATTAGGATTGAACACAAAGAAGGGTATCAAAAGGTGCCCCATATAATTATAGACATATAGGGGGCAGCGAAATAAATAATAATCAGAGTACATATGATACGAAATGACTCAGTTTGATGTCGGCCCACAAATCGCTATTCGAAACCGCACAAAGACCAGCTGGGCTGTTTGTTGCGAAGAGGTCGTCGGCATCAATTTGTGCAATGCGTCACTTTCCGGCACATATTATTCCCAATTCTGATTAAATATTAACTCTCCAATTAACACACAATGTTGAAACGAGCTACTTAAGTACTATATAGAAACATTCACTTTGTTAGAAACTGTCAGGCCCTTAATTAATAGTTATTTATCTACAATAGCAATAATTAATATTGATTGACCAACACTATAATAAATAACAAAAACATTTTTATTGTGTTTGTTGTTTTACATTTTTATTGTTTTTAGCACAAAAGTAAATTCTACCGTATAACTTATTTTTTTAAAGATACTGTGATACAAATTATTTATAATATAAATGTTATAGAATGATTAGTATGCCAGCAGGCAATAAACTTAAAAGTGTGAAAAATTCAAAGGATAGATAATAAGTTTAGAAGTATGACAGCTGTCACATTAATCACCTACATTTCTCAAACTTTTACTGCTTTTTGGTTTGTTCATTCAGAAAAAATAAATTGCGATGTAATTAAAACAAGTGCAATAAAAATGCTGGTTCTTTATTGACCTACATCCGTAATTTGTGCCCGATAAGCTGCGCGGGGTCTAGTCTGACCTACTTTTGAAGCAGGTAACTTAAGCATGGATTTCTGAATACGCGATAATTTCATAACAGATACCACTTTTGTTGTACCTACCTAAAGGCGATTGTCCACAAGAGTGGCGAGACGAGACGAGGCGAGAAGATAATTTAAATCTGTATGGCAAATTTTCAATCCTCTCCTCCAAACTGTTTCCACAAAAGATGCGCATCTTTGGTGGAACAGTGTGGATTGACGAGAATATGCTAGGTGTGAATTGAAATATTTGTTTTTATTTCTGCGTGACGTAGATGGTTGCACGGCTTTTTTGTTTTGAATGAAGCCTACGGCGGTCACGCGCGAGCTCGCGATACCTATTTTAAGTGGAAGTGTGGTGGTCAGTGCGCTTTCAATTCTCTTCTCGCCTCCGTCACGCCACTCTGGTGGAAAATTACCTTAAGAGTCGTAATTAGCGAAACGAACAAGAATCAAATTGCTTTCATTCCAAAACAAATACGAGGAAAGAACTAACAGACATTAGTTTTCAAATGTTGACATGCCAAGTACAAAAAATGCTTCCAAAGAAATAGGATGACACATATCCAAGCTTTTGGCAGTCGAAACACAAAGCAACGCTTCTGAATTATTTCTTGCGTTGGCAAACATATACCTGTAAGTCAATTATATACCCTAACACAGTGTGGCAAGGTGGATTTACCATATATCAGTGAGTGTTAAAACCCATTCGACAAATATGTTAGGTCTCTGTAATAGAGGGTGAGTACTAACACCATCTATGGGGCACGTAAATCGTGCTACATTGCTAGGTTTAACTGTTTTAACCCTTGATCAGTTTGTAAATGATTACCCGCAGGAAAGACTGGCGGTGGTGACAATTGCATTCTGATCTGCCGTCACCGTACGGATCATAACAACAACATACATTAATAACCTAACCTACCTACAACGTTTTTATATTAGTATTTTATATGCGGTTTGCCTTGAAAAGCTGATAATCAATAACACTATTGAACAACTTACTGGAGCTATATTGACCAGGGGGCCTACCGCCTAACTCGATTGCTGATGATAGCTATATTGCAATGCACTGCTTACGGCTTGAATTTTTAGGCGGCACGGATTTTGTGCCAAATTCATACAAAACCATTCGTTCATCATTCGTTCAAAGCTATCGCTAATAGTTTAGGTACATTTGGTGCGGAATGAGAGCATGACGTCATAAACTATAGCTTTTGCTTTAGCAATCAGGTTAGGCGGTAGGCCCCCAGGAGTCTACGTCTTACTCGGTACGACGTAGACTCTTCAAAAATTATCTAACTAGACATACTCGTGACCGGATGCTTGCGGAAGCGTTCGCTTGACAATAAAGTTACATTTGCCTACGGTCTATCCATTATCCATCATCCAACGCTAAAATGTCATCTCGAAAACTACCAATTGGATACTAACAGAGACACCTTTTATCCAGAAGTAAATGTATTTAGTTTATAACATCGATAAAAGGTGTCATTATTAATATCCAATCGCTTGCCCGCTAGGCGTACTTTGCCCCATTCACCTTTCATTCACATTCACTAACAACGATATCAATTAATGTAGTCAATATTTTGCGCATATTATGTTATGGTCCATTTTCACTATATTCTTATGTGGCATGGTGACGGTAGAGCACGCAAAACAGATTTTATTGCTCTGTGGTAGAGCAGTATACGAGTAAGCGTGCAAACAGCGATGAGTATTGGGCAAAAGCATTTCTCTTATACCATCTAGCTCGGTTCGCTACCTATTCTGCCATAGTTAAGGAAGGCCTGTGCAGCGGGGACATTAAAGAGTGATGATGAAACCTAGGCTATGTGTATGTATGTATGTTATTGTAACTGTATTGCGAAAGTGTAGTTGACAACGTACGTTTGTTGAAGTTGACCCAAGATGACTCCTGTCCACTTAAAGTGTTGTTGTTACGTCTTACTATTCTATTAATATTGATGAATATAAAGAGGAATGGGAACTAGCGCTGTACGTTTTAACTACTTTTACACAAATAAATAATTTTGAATTTCAAAACAATCTTTAATTATAAATAATAAATAATATTCACACCCATCATCAAGACCAAAGTGACCTTGGCTTGTCTAAAGCTTTCGTAAGTCTACACTGAAACGTGAAACTAGAATAGAGTACAAAAATCTATCCAATAGTGCTTTTCCAGATAAATGGAAAAAAAAGAATGCAATGCGAGCTTTTGATTGGCTCACCCAAATGACTATTCCGTCGTATATGGAGTAGGTCACCGTGATTGAGGGTGACCTCAAACAATTCATGGAGCTCATGTTATTGAACCTTACATAACACCCTTGAATGGCAGTTTGACTGGTGCAACAGTTAATTAAGAGACCAATATGTGCAAAGTTTAGTAAATGCGGCGTCGCCATGTCTGTAACTGTTGGCAGCATCCCAAGCAATCCGACCTTCAGGTTAACGTAGCTAAAAAATATTGGATAGAATTACTATCAATGATATATTTAGTAGCACCCGTAGTAGCAGTTTTAAACACCACAATTACTGACCATGCTATGGTTCTACTTAATATATCAAGCTCTGGTAAAGAAGTATTAAAGCCTTTGAAATATAAAACTATTACAGACTTTGATGCTGCATATAAATCATTATTAACTACCGACGTTACTCATTTTGCTACTTGTGATGACCCCAACGTGTTAGCCAGGCTTATTATTGAAGTAATTGTAGGTGCCATTAACTCTAATAGCAAAATAATAAGAGTTCATAGTAATAAGCAGATTATTAAACCATGGATTACTAGTGGGGCATTGCGTTGTATAAGGCTCAGAAATAAAATGCAACTTAAACTTAAAACACATCCATCAAATGAAGTTCTAAAAATAACGTTCAGGCGATATAGAAACTACTGCACAAATCTAATTAAGAAACTTAAGCGACATTTTAATGAAAAACAAATAAGTAATTCTAACAAAAAACCAAAACAGCTTTGGTCAGCAATAAATGACATAACTCAGTTTAAAGGAACAAAATGTACTAATGACTGCTTACTTAAAATTTTACCTGATTCTAAGGAATCAATTAATAAAGTAAACATATTTTTTAGTAGCATAGGCAAAAAATTAGCCAATGAAATTTTAGAGCAAACGGGAATGCAACTCGCTGATAACTTAACCCCAAATAACTATTATAGCTCGCTATTCCTACTGCACACTGACCCCCAAGAGATTGAGGACATTGTTATGGGTCTTGATTCTAATTCGGCATCTGGGTGGGATTACATACCGACAAAATTCATAAAACAAGGTAAAGATTTCGTTGTTCCATTAATAACCCAACTTGCTAATCTATGTTTTGATACCGGTATCTTTCCCATGCCCTTCAAAAGATCGATAGTTGTTCCGGTGTATAAGGGTGGAGACAGGAACAGTGTTAATAATTATCGACCAATTTCCCTGTTGCCATGCTTATCCAAAATTCTCGAAAAGCTGATAAATAAAAGATTAACCAGTTTCCTAGAAAAAAACAAAGTACTAACAGAGTCACAATATGGTTTTCGAAAGGGCAGGTCAACTCAGGACGCTGTTATAGATCTAACTAAACTGATTGTAAAAGAAGTGGATAGAAAAGCAAAATGTCTCACAATATTCTTGGATATAAAAAAAGCATTTGACACTGTTTCTGTCCCCATACTAATCAGGAGACTCGAACGTATTGGCGTTAGAGGTACGGAACTAAGTCTTTTTAAAAGCTATCTTCGTGATAGAAAACAGATGGTTAAAATTAGTAGTATGACTAGCAATGAAGAGTACGTCAGTTATGGTGTGCCACAAGGCTCGGTGCTAGGTCCGACACTGTTTTTGGTATATATTAACCAACTTTGTTCTCTAAAGATCGAAGGGGGACGAATTTTTTCTTATGCTGACGATACAGCTATTGTGTTTTCGGGTCAGACATGGGAAATCGTCCAATCACTAGCTATAAATGGTTTAGCAAAAATTGCATCATGGTTAAGGTCGAATCTCTTAACTCTTAACACGGAGAAAACGAATTTTATATGTTTTACCCCAGATCAAAAAACGCAGCCAAATGATCAATTTCTACTCAAAATTCATAGTTGTGCTGACCTATCCAACCGTACTTGTTTGTGTCCCATCATCAAAAAAGTTAATTGCACAAAATATCTAGGTGTAATCGTCGACCAGAGACTCTCCTGGCATTCACACTTGGAACTGATTTCAACTAGAATAAGAAAATTAATATGGATTTTTAAAAAACTGAGATATGTTATGTCGAGTAATCTTATTAACAAAATTTACGTCGCCCTCGCACAACCAGTTATTACATACTGCATTCCCGTGTGGGGTGGCGCTTCAAAAATTAAATTCTTAAATGTTGAGCGAGCACAAAGATCACTTATAAAAGTAATGTACTCAAAACCATATAGATACCCTACAAGTGATCTTTATCATCTCTGCAGCCTTTTAACAGTCAGGAAACTCTATATTTTACACCTCATATTGAAGTTGCATAAAGATCTCCCATTTGATCCAGGTATACTCAGGAAAAGAAGAAGGCATAAAGTGGTATTCTGTAATCCTACTCGTACAGTGTTCGCTGAGCGACAATATACTTCCCGATCTTCATTCATATACAATGCTCTTAATCAAAAACTAAATATTTACACTAAATCATTATTTCAATGTAAAGAAACGTTGACATCCTGGCTAAAGTCACTTACCTACGAAGAAACTGAAAGCATATTAAAAAAAGTTAATTAAAATATTATTACCTACTTACTTAGTAATATCGATAATGAGCACGGTAATATCACACATACACACACATAAACACACACACACACACTCACACACACACACACACACACACACTCACACACGCACATATGCGCGCCCTTTATGTTTGGTTACTCATTATGCAATCAGTGCGGAGTAACCTGCCTGTAACCGTTTTGTGTTTTCTTTTGTTCTGTTTTTTGTATTTATTGAAATTTAGACCTAATTAGTAGGTACTTATAAATAAATAAATGTATATATATATATATACTATAATATTGTACTCAATATTTGTTAAGTCTTGGGAATGAGCGAGTCAACCCCAACACAAGTATTGTATTACTTACTGGGGATGTCTCAACACTAGTTGTAATTAATTATTGAGCAATAAATGATTTTTATTATTTTATTTATTATTTATTATATTTAAACACATTTTTAGTTTGGTAGCTGCCGATACTTCTCATCATCACCAGCCCTTTAATGTTCCCACTGTTGGGGCACAGCTTTCCCTGAGAATGGAAGCATATAGGGAGAATGGGCCATAACCCACCACGCCGCCCTAGTGGGCAATAACGACTGCAGATGTAGCCGGGACACACAGATTAACGTGCCTTCCGAAACACGGTGGAACTCGAGATAAAATATTAATCTTTCGATACTTTTGCTCGTAGCCTTACAATTAAAAGAAACCATTTCATAAAAATAATTTCAGTAAGCGAATTGTCTCATATACTATAAGTTATATAGGTAATGAATAAAAAAGCATTATCAGTACATTATCAGACATTTGAATGATTGTTCAAAACATTGCCAGATCAGATAAGTCATTGGAAGAGAAACAAGTGACAAAAAGGTACCTGTATACATAATGTAGTAGATGGTACAGAATACGAAATCCAAAGCTATACCAGCGTGTATAGATCGTTATTTAACAAATGTCTTCTATGCTGTTCGATTATTCACTATTGATGTATTAAAAAAAACACTGAGCAAACTTGAACCTGACCGCTTGCTGTACACTCCAAGTTTTGAAGCTTGAGGATTTTTTGTTTCTTTTCATTTTTACTAAGTATAGTATAGTATTTAAATTGCGTAGTGGCAAATCCGATATTTTATAATAAATTGACACCACCTCTTATTTCTCCCGACGATGTCGACGATCGTCGTTATGACGAATTGGTAGAGCAACGTTTCTGTTAAGCCACCTAGCAATATACTACGATTTACGTGCCCCGCATAGATGACAAATGGCTCGCCCTTTATTACTTGAGATCTAACATAGTTGGCAAAACGTCGGTGTTAATACACCTCTGCCTACCACTTCGGCGATAAAAAGGCGTGATATATCGCTTCTAGAATAATATAAGACACAAATCATAAACACTTTTCTTGCAAAAAAAAGTCACAATCACAATCTTTTCAAATCAAAGTACACAATTTTTCAACGTAGTTTTTGGTTTTGTCGTCGAAGTATGTAAGGATCGTAGCATGTGGAAAGAAGTGATGTACGCGTGACGTATGTATGCATGTATATCATGTCTTAGAGAACAGTCTCTATAACAAATATCAACAATCAAGGTAGAGACCTTGATTGTTTATAGTTACGAATGTCCCATACACTCTACCTTGATTGTTTATAGTTGGTTTAAATTTACAAACCATTTCATTATGCGATAAAGTACAAAAACGAAACAACAAACAAAACCGTACGACAAACAATACAGTTACACAGTTAGGTTTCGTATCAAAAGCTAACCAACCGTAGCTAAGTCCACTTGATATTTAAGCGACTGAACAATGCTGCGGGAACAAACGGGTGTTTTCACAATAATTGCGAAAAGGGCTCGTTGCGACCCACTCGAGAGCGTCATGTATCGTTTTGTTTCCCGCCCATGCTGGCACACTTCCAATTTCACACGTGATTCGCTGTCTCAGTTTCAGTGCTTGCATTTAGCAGTGAACAAAGAATAACGCTTAGTCGCAATTTGCCTACATTCCACATGCTGACTACAAAAGTTGTTGAACTTATGAATGGCAATGAATTATTTCAATGTCGCTCCGTAAAAAAATTGTACAATAAACACTAAATCAGTAGGTTATGACAAAATTGAAACATTGACCCAAATATTTTCCATCCAATGACGCGTATTAGTACAAACAAACTAACATATTAATATCAAATGCCGGCGCTGGCGCTAGACGCATGGTTATGCGGCAAAGCCGAGTCGGCATATTGAATTGAAATTAAATACATTGTCCTGTTTCGAAAAATATTTGTAATTGGATAGACAAGTAAATGACCTGCGCTTATTATGTTAGCGATTATTATTTGAACATTATATAAATTAAGAAAAATTATTACGAAGAAAAAGCGTTGAGTTAAATTCCGAAAAATTTATGTTCTAATGCGGGGAACGAATCCGCGTACTCCGCAGTCCAGGCGGCTGCATCTGGATTTTTATGTGAATCAGTCAAATAATTTACAATTTCCCGAAATTTAGTACATACCTCTTCAAAAAAAAATTAGTAAGTATCTGCATTTTGGATATAATCTACTATTAATTAATAACTAGGCTTCGACGTAGCGACAAAACAAACAGACCAAAACAAAACGTCAACAGAGATCAAATCTGAAGGACGTTCAGGCGACGCCATGATATATTTGCGCCAAAGTGTTAAGGCCGTCGCCAATGTGGTCCATGCGTACATAATTCTCACATTCGTCTGCAATATGGTAGGTTTGGAAGTCGTTTCATTTAATATCTCAAACCATTAATTTTACGCAACTGGTGTGTTATTGTAATTTGGATGCTTATTTTGAAACAGTCGCTGACGTCATCTAACTATATTATAATTATCATTTCTAGTTCTATAACTACTAGTTATTATTACTTACTAGCGAAACTAAAAGAAATAATCTGACGCATAGGTATCATACTTAGAAACCTATTTATATTTTGAATCATAATTACTTTATTTTCAGTACCTTTAATTGCAATTTACATACTTCATATAATTTTCAGAGATTTAAATCTTCGAGTTTTCACCCTTATTTGTGGCATTTCCGAATCATTTCTAGTTTGAATGAGAAGTTTATCTACTTATTCACAAAATAGTTTTGAGGAACTCTATTATTTTAAGAGCGGTTTCGCACTACGTCCTATCCGAATCCGATCCGAAACCGTGAAAATATGGTCCATAGAGTGCGGACTAGATAAGTCTGCGCACGAGGGGTGGCGCTGCTCGCTAACATTGACACTCGTAGACAAACAAAATTTCAGACGAATTTTTAGTTTCAATTCAACCACGCGCGGACTTATCTGGCCCGCACTCTAGTAGCCGTAGAACTATTTCTATAGTAATTTACGTCATCCGATTTCTTTGCGTCAAATCTAGTATTCCAAAAGATGGCTTGGATCCTAAATTGCTTGGATTTGTATCGGCGATCGGAGTAGTGCGTAAGCAATATCCGAATTCGGTCCGAGTTTTCTAGGCCTATATTTTTACGGATTCGGATCGGACGTAATGCTTAACCGCTATATGAGTGTATTTTTCGCTCGTGGCCAAAATAATATTTTTTCATGATTTTAACCCAATCAAAATTAAATGAACATTATATCTTCCGTACATAAACTTTATCTAATGATTTAAAAGGCAAATTTGCCTTTAAGTCGACATTTAATTCAAAAATTTATTTGAGTCATCGTTAAGTCCACTCTCCAAGTACGGCCCGGCCCGCCCGTTTCCTTTGTACGTTCGGGAAGTTTATCAGACTGTGAAATTTCGACGTCACTTGTTTTTCTTGACAAAACTCCTTGCGCAGGTTGAAGGACCGGTCAGGGACTCTTTACATTAATACCTTGGCAGTTTATTCTGACGATAAAAGCATTCATGTCTTAGTTATTTTGCTTTCACACTTGTAGGTGTTTCGCAGTCTTCAATGGTAACAAATAAATGAGGTTAAGTTTACAGACCATCGCATAGATGTTAGTGCTATTAAACTATTTATAACCAATGAACAGACGTACAAAAACGTTTATGTATTTGCCTACCTATTAGCTACTTACGATTTTTCTGACCAAGTTTCATTTAACCCTGGTGTTTTTGTAATGATAATCATGACGTCCTTATCATAGAACTTCAAGGTTACTCGTTTAGATTTTAACAAACACCCAATTTCGACTATTGGTCCACTTACCTCCAATCAAGCCGTAGGTAATCATCATAACCGTGACACTCTTGCTGAAGGTGGACAGAACGAACGCGACGGTAGCCACTAAGGAGCCTGCGATGCATACGGCGCGACATCCGAACTTGTTGCATAGCGCTGATACTATTGGTCCTGCGGAAAAGGATATTATTATATTAAAGACTCCGTATGAATGGAAGAGGAAATATACTGCGCCGACCCCAGATAGACTGGGAACAGGGCAGGGAGAAGAAGAAGAAACACTCAGTAGGTGCCAATTTTCGCCTTTATACTTTGACAGAATATTCTGAATTTGTATCCTGATTAAACTAATATGAGAATCAATGATCATATACAATATTTAATGTGTTTGCAATTTGGATTGACCACGCTTTCCTTGTAACAGTGTACACCTGCGTGAAGCAATTTTGCAAGAGCATTCGTAAATATTAGTAGATAGTGCGAATAAGGACACTAAAACAAATAGGTGAAGTGTTTGAAAGATATGAATCATGAGGTAGGTAATTTATTTCCACATGATTCATATCCAGGTTCTATAACCTGATCCTGATCCAGGTTTTATAACCTGATCCTGATCCAGGTTCTATAACCTGAGTTTGATAAAACTTGGTTTTGATAAATGCAAACTATAAAGCGGAACTCAGTTTAGAGCATAAACCGAGTTCAACTTCAACTGATCGCGTTTAATTCTGCGGTTAAATCGGCCCTTAATGACGGCTAACCGAGATGTATTGAATAATTAAAAGTGCGCCGGTTGCATTCTAAATACATATGTATTTGATATACATTATATTATTTAGAAAAATTCAAAATCATGATGATTCTATGAACCTAAAGAGTTTTTCAGTGAAAGATTATTACTACTACTTAGAACATCACGATTATAGACGATAAACTTAGTTCCGTTTTTTACGATATTTACAACACTTTTACATTCGTCGAACTATTCAAGAAACTATTGTCCTTGGGCAACTCTAGTTCAGGAATGTAAAAATTTTGTTTTAGGAATCACAAAACGGAAAAGAAGGGTAGAATTACGTTACTGTAACGTTATTAAATTGCTGGAATAGAAAGGTGTCGGCATTAAATTACTTTATCTGCGTGGAACTGACATTTGTGTCCACAATCCAGCTACCGCAGGCCTGTATTGCGCAATCCAAGTTATGGAATATCTGCTACGGTTCATCAAGCCCTACTGTTTTCGCATGATTGAATAACCATAAGACTAAACGCAACATAAACTAATTATTCGTATTTACTATTAATGAACTACAATTATTATTAATTATACACGTTTATGGAAGATCATCCGTGGTATAATAGAATAATAAATAATTCGACGACATGCAACTAGTATCAAATAATTTAATATTATGTTAAATTCAACAGAATATTTGTATTATATTGTTTCTTGCGAAATAAGATGAAAACTTAACAGTATTTTTCATACAATGTGTAGGAGGGGTGTAAAAGGAGAATGGGCGGAATGGTACCCGGATCCAATAGTTATATGTGTAGTGTCGTTTGAAAGGACCAAGACGAACAACATTTACTATGGCCACCAGTCTCAGATCTGGATGCGTTAAGAGATAAACATACATCATTATTACTACTTATCTATGTGTTGACGGCCGCCTTGGTCGAATGCTCAGATTGCTGGGTATTGGCCAAGAGGTCCCGGGTTCGAATCCTGGTAGGGGCAAGCTTTGTGATGACCACAAATGTTTGTTTCCTACTCATGGTTGTGTATATGTAGTATATTTTCAACATTTATATACATAATTCTATTAAAAATATGTCCATCATCTAGTATCCATAACACAAGTGCTTCTTAGGCTACTTACTTTGGGCTAGATGATAGGTGTGAGTGTAAAAATATTTATTTATTTATTATGATTATGCGCGAAAATAAGTACAAATGTAAAAACAGTTTTACAATAGCCAACACCGAATAATCGAAACATATAGAGACCAAGCACTTGAGGATCTGCCAGACTATGGCATACACGAAGATGCCTGGCTTTTGCGTGGAAGGATCCAGTCGCGTCATGTGTGTTCAAAAATACATTATTGTTACTTATTAATAAATGGTGCAAATAATAATATTGTTCAACATTATTGCACATGCTTAACCGGGCGGCGTACGATGGGCACTTGTGCACATATCGTGTCCATCGTATGGTACTTAGGTTATGCGAGGCATTTAGGTTTACTGCTCCAGCATCCTTCCTTAGCTCTATTATTGTTGATAGCGATATGAAATGTATCCTTTCCTATACTTTCTATCCATAAATAAATGATTTTGTTTTTAATAACTGTAGTTTCATTTCTTCTTATATTAAGGGCCTGTTTCAAAATCGACAAGTAGGTTCGAAGTAGCTTACTTTGCAGTTTAATTGACATATAATTCTTATTGCAACTGTCAAATGATCTGCGAAGTAAGCTACTTGTAACTTACATGTCGATTGTGAAACAGGCCCTAAGGGTAAAGGGTTATGGGGGAGGGGGGTGTTGCTAAAGCGGTTATAGGGCTAATAACTGTGGTAATTCATCGTCTAATCCTTTCCTTTTTATCCTTATTTTAGTTATATTAGTAGTTTGTACTATATCATCTTTTATAACACTTACTGGAATACTGCTTTCAAAACGTGAATCAGTACTGACACCATGAGAGACGTTTTACTACATCTAAACGTCTTTTTAAATATATGTTGGTTTTGGCCATTGGAGCGGGTACCACGGTCCATACATACATATTTGCCCATTATCCATATCATTAAAATTTGCAAGTAAAATATTGGAAATAAACCTTGAAATGCGAGTGATTTCAAAACGATCTTTTGCAATTTGTTTTTGTTAACATTTAATTTTTCAATCGCTAGCGAATGGAATTCATTCCCGTGTTTAGGTACATATCGATCAAGGAAAACTAAATAAATTCTCAAAATCCTAACTTAAAAGTTTTTCTGGGGCGTGTTTCACCCGTAGCGCCAGCGCTAAACTATAGCGGTATAAAGCACAGCAACCAAGTCCAACTATAAATATTATTAACTATCAAAAAAGATATCGATCACATTTTTTATACATAGGTTACATTTGTTAACTCTAGTCCGATTAAACTTAAAATCAACTCTACAGCAAACTAGGTAGTAGCAAATTACCGAGTTCAGAATAAACCGTGAGCAAAATCACCTTGTACTAAACCTAAATAGTTAATACACCAATTGAGTATGGTAAGTATCTTAGGTAGTGTTCATGAAAACATTTTAATTGGTTCGGCTGTGCTAGTTCACTTACTTAAATGGCCAGTTAAAAGCAGTTAAACAAGACCTGACAAAACTAGGTGATTTTTACCTATTTTTTCTAAACCAATCTTAATTACAGAGACAGACAGAGTTTATTTTATTTTCAGTCTGGTCGAGTGGCTGCTGGTTACTGGCCAAGGGGTCCTGGGTTTGAGTCTTGGAAACGTCAAATGTGTGGGTGATGAACACAGGTATTTCATCTTTGATTTAAATAATAATGGTTTGTATTTTTAATAACTGGTGAAGTGCCGTAAGGCAAATACCGAAGTTATCCGTCAAAGAAAATACTGTTATTATATTGTTGTTAGAAAATTCAAGAGATCAAATCTATTCATTATTCATATCTGGTATGATTACAATACACTCATGAATTGTCAAGACAAGAAATTTCCGCCATCTGTTCGTAAACTACCAGGAGGCCCTGTCTTGAGAATAAAAAGTATTAAAAATTTTATTATTTTACCGTCCTAGACCATCCATTACGATTTTGATCTGACCTCATTTTCTTTCTTTCATACAAAATTAAGTACTGCTAAATTATTTATTGAGATGGGAATCGTTGGTGGAGGGCTTAGTTGGGCTAATAAATATATCCCGACTTCAAAGTATTCGATTACGTCAGTGCCAGTTCACTTGCTCTACTGTTGGCATTTCTGTTAACTATGCTGAAAGACGATTAAAATGTAAATACTTCTACTTTTAATATGAACTAGTTCAAGGAGCAAACAAAGTTAGAACTAGGTGGCATAAAATAAACCTATCGGAAGACCTGAATATATTATGCCTAAACATAAAATTATATTTAGTATGACACATTCCGTAGGTGGAATGGGTATCGTTTGCATACGAAACTTATATTGCTTAATTTCAAAGGTAAAATTTGGTGATTTTTCTTAGTTTACAACAAACCTCGTAATACCATCACTGTGATGCCAAAGAGTAATAGAATATACTAAACTATGTCCTCCTTATACAGTGTGTCCCTGGATAAAGTGCAATCCTGCAAGGGGGTGAAACTAGATCATAAATTATCGACAAAAAACATAAATAAAATATTTTAAAAAATTATTGCAATTTTTAATAATTTATTAAGATATATTTTATTACTATTTATGGATTATCTGTACAAAAAACTCGATTCTTAATAATTAGGGGTTCTATTTATGTAAAATAAAAACAAAAATTATGTCAAATACTTTGTGTTCATGATAAAATTACAAATAACTTAGTACAAAGATTTTGGGGTTAGAAAAAGAATTTCGAAAAATTATGATCTTGAGGCGGGAATCGAACCCGCGTCCGCTGCTATCCGGGCAGGTGCCTGACCGCTCGGCCACCCAAGACACTAATTAACTTGCCGAAATTCTTCTAACCTTTACACTTCACGTTGTAAGCCAACGGGTACCCTCGCAATGTAGAAATAAATTTCAAACATTCCGAAGCAGATATTTTTACAAACACCGTGCGTTCGGTTAAGCTTGGGTTTGCTTTATAAACTATTCGATTTTAATTTTAACATTATATAAATGTTAGAAAAATTAGTACAAAGATTTTGGGGTTAGAAAAAGAATTTCGAAAAATTATGATCTTGAGGCGGGAATCGAACCCGCGTCCTCTGCTATCCGGGCAGGTGCCTGACCGCTCGGCCACCCAAGACACTAATTAACTTGCCGAAATTCTTCTAACCTTTACACTTCACGTTGTAAGCCAACGGGTACCCTCGCAATGTAGAAATAAATTTCAAACATTCCGAAGCAGATATTTTTACAAACACCGTGCGTTCGGTTAAGCTTAAGTACATAGATTTCATAGATAGTATTAATATCTTAATAAATTAATGAAATATTTGCAACAAAAAATCTATTTTATCTATGTTTTTTATCTATGTTTTTTGTCGATGATTTATGATCTAGTTTAACTCCCTTGCAGGACTGCACTTTATCTAGGTACATACATACATAAATCACGCATATATTCCCGAAGGGGCATGCAGAGGTGACTAGCACCCACGTTTCGCCTATTATGTTAGGCCCCATGTAATAGGTGGCGAGCCTATTGCCGTCTATCGGGCACATAATATCGCAGTATATTGCTAGGTGGTATAAGAGGAATGCTGCTGCTCATTACTCATTGCTGTCTTTACCCTTAGTCGCCTTGTACGACACCCACGGCAGAGAGAGGGGGTGGTGACAATTGTATTCTGCTCTGCCGTCACCACACGGCTGTATGTGTACTTTATCTAGGTACACACTGTAAATAAAACACGAACTAAAGTTAGTCATAGTTTAAAATTGATTTTTAATTGCTGAATGTAAGACAGAGTAAGCATCAATTTAAAAACCATGACTAACTTTAGTCCATGTTTTATAAAAAGGGGGTATGAGTTTAGTAGATGAACTCTTGCGAGAATAATAATGGAATATCAGAGTATCCATTTGCACACACATCTCTATCTCTCCTTGCGCATCGCTCTATCTGTCTCATTTAACGTGAATTTCTTTACGTATCTCTCCGAAAAGTCTGTCAAGGTTGCATAAATACTTCAAGCAGAATCGCTAAAATAAATTCCCTACTCCCAGGGTTACTTTTCCATTTGCCTGGTATCTCCAGAGAATATGTTAATTTACTTAAAGTTTATTAACATTTTAATTAGGGCCGTTCACTCCAGATGGATTGATGTCATGCACCAGAAGATATGATTAACAAGATATCACTGAACATTATTTAAACGGGTCCAGGTTAAAATGTCAGGTCTCTTCGTGATGATAAAATACCTTCGTTGTTCCTAATTTCATATCTACATTGAGTGTATAGTCTCAGATTTGGATATTAAATATATAGGTCAAACTACCTATGCGGTCCCAAAATATCCAGGCAACAAGTATTAGGTCTAGATATCTTCTGGCCCGATTAACCAAGAGATTCCAATCGATGCTCACACGATAAACATTCAGTATTGAGTAGAACATTATCAAGATAAATACTTAAAAGAGTACTCAGGACAGAACCGTGTTACCAAGTGCCACGAATAGTGAAAAGGGGGATTATATCCATTATTATCTGTTTACGCTTAGCAATACATTCAATCTTATCGTTATAAATACACAAGAGATACATATTTAACTACGGAGATTAGATTAAAATTAATTATTATTGTCCTACCGTATTGCCTGAGTGTGGTAAAATATGCCCTATAAAAAGGATACTTTTTCCACAAATGTTTTGTCTAGGTCATAAATATTATAATTAAATATAACTTGACTGACGAGCCAATGGATTGCGTTAATTTTGGTCAATGATTAAAATCAGTGGGTTCGGACGGTGAATGGTTAATATCATGTGTTAGTTTAGTTTTGAACATAAATATCACAAGTTAACACCGATACGGATCCCTATTATTTATTAGACTTGTCTATCACATTAAAAGGTTGTTAGTATAAGTTGGATAACCTAGTTAAAGTACAATTGAAATTAACACATACTTGCGTATTGAATTTGATGCAACCGTTAGTTAATTGGTTGATATAATGCGCAGCAAGATAAGGCATTTCAATTATTGGTATTTCAATTCACTTCATTGATTTCTTAACAATAAAATACCGTGTGGAAATTACATACATAAAAACGTAGCCCTATTTATTGTCGAAGGGAAGGGAAGGCAAAGGAAAATTAACACCCACGTTTCGTAGTATTACGTTTCGTAGGCGGCAGCGTTCTTCTTACACCCCCGAGTAATACTGCGATTTACGTGCCCGATAGATGGCAACAGGCTAGCTCCTAATACACGGGGCCTAACATAATTGCCGAAACATGGGTGCTGAATTCCCCACTGCCAATCCGTTCGGGTAAGGCGTGATTCATCTATGTGTGTATTTACTTTGGTCATCTCACCTGCAGCCAAGTAAACTCCCGAGAGCAAACTGCCCACCCAGGCGACAGTGCCTTTGCCCTCCCCGAAGTAGTTGACCAGCTCCGGCAGGAATATGCCGAATGTGTACGCGATGCCGTCGACGACCAGGTTGCACATGAACGAGGCGAAGACGACCACCCACCCGTAGCCACCGTCCGGCGGCGGCGGGATCGCCCCGTAGTCGTACGCCTCGTCTTCGTCGTCGGCTGCCCCCTCCGCTGTCAGCCGCGCGGCCTCCTCGCATGACGTCTCGCTTTCCGTCTGCAACAAAGAGAGTGTTCTTTGTTATGCGTTGTCCTAATAGCGATTTCGCGATCAGCGCAAATTTTACTCGTACGAACGCGCGATCAAACCTATTGAACACGAATAGGTGTCCTAACTGACAATCGCGCGACGCGGCCGTAGTTGTATGCATTTACGCGATGGTCGCGTCGTTTGCTTGCGCGATGACTGCGCATCGCGTTCTATTAGGACAACGCCTTAGCATTCCACGGATTCAACTTGCAGGTGTCGGGTCTATAGAATATAATGTACTTTATTGTACACCAAAATACATTAGCCGTGTGGTGACGGCACGGTAGAATACAATTGTCACCATCCCAAATCTCTCCCGTGGGTGTCGTAGAAAGCAACTATGGATAAAACAAGATAAGGAATGGGCAGCAGCGTTACTCTTATCCGATTAATGGCAATAGGCTCGCCACCTATTTCATGGGACCTAACATAATAATTGTAATTGGCGAGACGTGGTTGCTAATTCGAATTCACCTCTGCCTACGCCTTCTGGGATATAAGCGTGATTTATGTATGTTTGTATGTATGATTCATATTTATATGCATGTAAAGTTTATGATAATTATATTTCATTAACTCAAATGAAAAAACGAAACTTGTTGCCTTGTTACTCTCGTTCATCTTATGACATGGCGTCATGATTGTTTACGAACGGCTGGCGTAGCTTATCGCGTTAAATATTGGAAACCATTTTACTGCGACACTCGTGTTAAAATGTATAATGTTTTTTTTTTGCGATTGTTGAGTGTATGTTGTTGTGCAGTGTGGTGACGACAGCGCTGAATACAATTGTCAACACCTCACATCTCTCCTGCTGGTGGCGTTCAAGGCGACTTAGGGTAAAGACAGAGATGAGAAATTATGACATTATACACAAGACATTATATAGATTGCAAATAATTGAGTATGAGTAATGGGCAATAGTAGCGTATATCTTAAAGCCCGTACACATAACTGCGAATTGGCGCGATACGAATTCAAAACGCAGAAATCTGCGATGCGATTTGGTGCGGCGAGGTGGCGTAACAAGGAAATTGAAGGAATGCGCGATCAATTCGCAAGTTCTTGCGATGCGGCGTGCGAGCTCGCAGATGTTTACGATGTGACGTCGAATTGCAGTTTTGTGTACAGAGCCTTATACCACCTAGAAATATAATGTGATTTACGTTTCCATTAGCGGGCAATGTTCCATATTACATGAGACTGGCGAAACGTGGGTGTTAATTCATCTCTCTCTACTACCCCTACGCCTTACGAGGATAAATAGACAAACATTTTTATATTCTGAAGACGACTCAAATGCCTAGAAATATACCTAATCCACTCCAGAAAAAAAACTAGCAGGTTTTTACAAATGGTAAAATGAGAGTCTCATTTTTAGAAGTTACAAATAAGTCATTGAATGATATTGTGTCATAGCGATCCTTATCATAGACAAAACAGAACACACAAAACATATTAGATCAATAGGTATGCCCGAAAAAGATTTCCTTAAGCGATGATATATATCATCGACATCTATTTTTACACGCATGTTTATTTATACACACATTTAGATTGGCTGGCTTAAGATGCCCAAGTCTTATTTTTTCATATTTTTGTATTTCACTGGACCATCAACAGAAAAAGATATGCACATTGCACATAAATTGAGAAAAAATATAATGATATTGTTCTCGTGCGAGCGCACGCAGATTGTGTATAAATAAATCATGTTTAATTTATGCAATTCGCTACATATGCAAAAAAATAATGTTCTTTTAAAATATGACAATATCCCACTTTCCTTAATCCATGTCCACACAGTTGCCGTGTGGTGACGGCAGAGTAGAATACAATTGTCACCACCCCAAATCTCTCCCGTGGGTGTCGTACGAGGCGACTAAGGATAAATCAGTGATGAGGAATGGGCAGCAGCGTTCCTCTTATACCACCTAGCAATGTACTGCGACACTTTTGTGCCCGATATATGGCAATAGGCTCGCCACCTATTACATGGGACCTAACATAATTGGCGAAACGTGGGTGCTAGCTCACCTCTGCCTACCCCTTCGGGGATATAGGCGTGATTTATGTATGTATGTTCACACAGTTGTCATAGACTCAGATTTCGGATGATATATAAGTATGTAATTGTTTACTTCAAGATTAAATAAAATAAGCGTTTAATACTATCGTTGGGTTTTACTGACTCCCGTCACTTATTGATATACCTAGTGATCTTGTTATTCAGTCATTAGGGTTAGATTAAATGTAGGTACGCAGTGGAGTCACTAAAGAGCCCTCGCCATAATGAAAAAACTAGGGTATCGAATAAATACGGGTTATTGTTCTTCAATACCTGGAATAATACTACTGAGGTACGTGATATACTGTGTTTGATACGATATCGAAGTAGGTGATGCATTTCGTAGAAAACGTGCATTAAAACGCACAGTCTGTTTTCTAGGAGGTGCAGTAAACAGCACATCTGACTGTGATTATACAAAACGGTCAAACATCTATATTCGATTGATCAACCTTGCAGCCGTAGGTACTCAGATTCATCAATTAACGTAATGAGAACTTAAGTAATACAAAAAATGTCAATTCATAACTATATGTATAGTCGCTAGTTTTGCCGGTCTACTTAGTTTTGTCAGCCTAGTTTTGATTGACATATTTTGTATTAAGTACTCATTAACCTCAATTTGAGTCTCTGAGTGCGGCAGTTAATTAATTAATATTACGGCAAACAAATTGACGCAGTAGCAACAAGTCTAATGACAAAATTTGACATATTGTGGTAACCCGATGTGATGTTCACTGTTCACTGTACTATGAAAGAGTATTATGAACATCATAATATTGAACACAAGGACTCCAAACGCACGTGCCGCCCATGATTAATGCAAGACGAGAGGGGACTACGATTATGAGATTCATTCTGCGTGCAACTTTATTAGGCATGGCCGCCGCATCTGCATCTCAAATTCGCAAAACAACACTGACTGCTAGGCAAAAGGTCGCCTCATGTTTTGTTTTGCTTATTAGCAATAGTTGCATTCACCTGTTAACGCATAATTACAATGCTATACCGCAAGGGTAATTGGATGGGTGACTAAAAACGTATCATTTCCTAATTCCCTTGTTCGAAGGGCACGTTAAACCGTTGGTCCCGGCTGCATCTGCAGTTGCCACCCACCAGGCCTTGTGGTGACGGCAGAGCGGAATACAATATAAATTGTCACCACCCCCATCTCTCCCGTGGGTGTCGTACAAGGAGACTAAGGGTAAAGACAGCGATGAGTAATGTGCAGCAGCATTCCTCTCATACCACCTAGCAATATACTGAGATTTATGTGCCCGATATATGGAAATAGGCTCGCCTATTACTACATCTGCTGCATCTGCAGTGGAAGGCCTGTGCCCAGCAGTAGAGACATTTAAGGTCTGGTGGTGAAAAATTATCAATTTTAAATAAGACCAAAACGAAATCTTTGTTATTGAATTTAAAGACAACTTCGTTATGATCAATTCTTTGTGTACATCACATGCTGCAGTTTCTAGAGTTGTGTTAGTTACCTATACATATCGAACGACCGCTTTATCTATAGCACTGTAGATGCAACTATTAATAAATAAACAAAGCTAGTACATAAATTGTGCATGTACGTGCGTCATCCTTAGGTACTGGATACATAATAATGTGCAGCATAACACATTGATAGTAAAACTCCTTGGAACTTGGTCTATTACAATATAGTATACATAAGTAATCAGGGTGTACTTGTTTCTAAAGTTAACGATTATTTTCAAGCATCTGTCATGTCATGTCTAACATTCACTTTGTAATTCACCACGGACACAGAAAGTTTGTCTATCAAAAGCGTCATCATCTTCCTGATCTGATCCCAGGGTATCTGGGGTCGGCGCAGTATGGTTCCTCTCCATTCATATCGTTAAACGTCATCAAGCCATCCGCTGCCCCTACATTCATATCATCCATCACACCGTAAAGGCCCTAGTGATGTATAGAATAGTGAAGGAAAGGACAATGTTCGAGAGACTGATAAACAGAAAGAATGTTAAGATGACAATATTACAATCCATACTGCTCTTAGGTGGCTCCTGTCTGACACCAATCATCTTTGAGTATGCTTGGTAGTTTGCCCCCATTCATTTGGTTGGATTAGTACAACTATAGTTCATTTCGAAGCCGTGTAGTGACAGCAGAGCAAAATACAATTGTCACTAACCCTATTGATGTGATTAATGCCCAGTAGCGTTTTAGTGGGTATACCACACCACCTAGCAATATACGTACTGAGATTTAAGGAGAGGTGTACACCCACATATCGTCTGCACCCACATTTCGTCTACACCCACATTTCGTCTATTTTGATGTGCATCCTGAAATTTGTTTTTCGATAGACCTTGAGTAAGTATACCTCCCCATGAGAGACTGCATTCAGCTAAACGGCTATTAGGGTCGTATAGTAAAGTAAATTTTGTATTTTACATTATGCACGTGAATAAATCGCTAATATATGTAGATAGTTGTGACTCCAAGCTGTGACGAAGACTATGAATTTGTAAAGAAAAGTTAATTATTTCAAATCAATGCTGCGGACAAATTTAAAAATAATTTAGACTTGCGTATGATAATGATTATCTTATCCTTGATATCTATGTCACGGTCTTGATATTACAGTAATCTTCACTAAGATCTTATCGATCTATTAAAGGCTATACGCGACACAGATATATGAGTAGTAAATAAGAATGAAAAAGCATTGTAAGTACAGATTTTTTTGTGAAAATCGTCGAAATTTGGTCAATTGACGACTTAACGCGACTGAATTCGTATTAAGTGCGATATTCATATTGTTAAGGCAGTTAGGTACGTGTACATATGATAGATACACAAGACTCATGCTCCAGCGGGCCTAGCACGGGGACGTGGTCTCTCCACCACTTGACAGTGTTTTGTCTCGAGATTTAGTGGGAGTTAGAGCGAGAGGAAATGATTTCCTTTCCCCCGAAGGAGATGTGTCCACGGCCCGTGCTACATGGGCAGTAGCCTATTCAGTAACTTTTTTTGACAGTTGGAAGTGATGATCACCGAACTATTTACTAATACATTGCTGTTATTACAGGACAAGTGTCATAATAGCATTATAGTAAAGTAGTGATGGATAAGTAAATAGTTCGGTGATCATCACTTTTTACTGTCAAAAAAAGTTAGGGAATAGGCCTACTGGTTCGCGCACCTGATTAAATAGCAAATAAAATTCCTTATCATAGCAAGAAAATATAATATATTAAAATATTTTGCGTCGGTAAGAACGTTATCCTTGGATTTCTAACTGTCATCAACGTAAAAAAACAGCTTGCAATATTAATAATAATATACAAGAAGTAATGTTTTATCCAAGCAAAGAACGGAGCGAATGCGGTTATTAAATACAGAAGTTTCTTCCTCCATTCCATCAAATGCGGAAAATTCGTTAGGAGTAATAAGGAAGTCCTTGGGGAGGAAGCCGTTTGAATTTTATAACGTAAGTTGTGCACATACCTATAATTCTGCAAACTATACAGTACCAACAATAAAATGCTGGCATATCCTAAATTCTCCATCGTAGATTTCACATAAAATTTATAATGGAATGGGAACGAATATGATTCCTGCCTGACATACCACGAAAAGTTCTTTGTTAAATAAACAGTTCGCAGTAAATTGCAACTTGAGATTAAAATAACACATGATTATAATAATCTAAGGACCATATTGACAATGTCGGTTTGAAAACATATTAGGTATGTGGATCGTGACCAGAGAACAGGATGATATGGCACGGATGACTTCCTATAGGTATTATTTATGACACTAGGCAACTAATAGAAAATACTTTTTACCACTCCGTGTTAGATTGTATTTCCTCGTAATTAAATTAACGTTGGCTCAGTTCAACATTATACATTTACGTATTGTAAATTGTACGTCTGTGTTTAGTTACGGACAGTCTTTTAAACTCAACTTTTGACTAATTTAATATCACTTGATTATAATTATATACCATAACTTAATACATTAAATTATAATTTTAACCGTGTAGTAACGATAGAGCCGATTAAGGGGTAGTCCCACACGGTGATTGAGGATTACCTATTTAAAGATAATTAGGAATATCACAAAACTGCACAAGACGTGCACGGTTGATTAGAGATAGCCATAGGCTCTCCCCTTTACAGGGACCTAAAAGAGTTGGCCAAATGTGCCTGTTAATTCGGGGATATATCTACAGGCAATTACTTTAAGTATGTAACAATCTAATAAATACAATTAAATAAATATATTTAAAATAACTTGATAATAATAAGCAACTGAGATCTTTGTAAAATGAGCGTGTAATAAAAATGCCTAAGGTAATCTAAAAAATGTAAAGAAACAGTCACAATACATAGTTGTTTACGCCGATAAAATGTATAATGAATTCGTTCGTCAATATTTTCACGGTCGAGGTCATAGAGAAATCTAGAATCTAGGTATGTAGTGTAGTGTGTCGAAATAAAGCAACATTTATCACGTGTGGCTTCGGCGCCGGCGCACGTGATACCGATTGTCGCTAATTGATTAGTACCGTACACTTGCCGCTTTGATATTTCCTTCCAATATCACACAATCAAAACCTTTATTATTGTCTGAAGCAATGTACCCAAATAAGTTTATGAATACATGTAATAATACCTACTCAATCAACCCAAAATATCCAAAAAACACTTTCACACTTGGAGTAACATCAATGTTTGTAAGAATATCAAAGAAACTTTTAAAAGGGGAAATTAATTAATTAGATAACGTCCACTGCCCGCGGGCATGTCAAACTAATGCTTTTAATTAAGACTCAAGAACAGGAATCGGTCTCTTCACTTGCGTTGCAAAATAGAAAATGGTTTCAAGAATAATTTTCTTCATTATCCCGATATTTATGAATTTAACAACCACTTTTCTCCAATTAAGTTGGTCCCATGTAATAGGTGGCGAGACTATTGCCTTATCGGGCACATAAATCACAGTATATTGATGTATATTCGATGATATAAGAGGAATGTTGCTGCCCATCACTCATCGCTATCTTTACTCAGTCGCCTTGCGTCGTACACCCACGGGAGAAATGGGGGTGGTGAAAATTGAATTCTGTTCTGCCGTCACTACACAAATGTGTGGTGACGCCAAATTACGCTATATAATATTAGTATTAAATAGCGCTATTTTATATATTAATTTAATTGTTATATTAAAAGGTTTTTTTAAGTCTGTCTAACGTGATTTTAAAAATGAGAAATATTCATTTATTAAACAAGTACATATTTCTCTATCATGTAAAAATTAACACATAACAACCATTATGGAAGGCAGGCAGGTTAGAAATCGTTTGGACTTTTAGGTCCAAAAATTTTTTTTGAATTGCATGAAATTCATTAATATTTAAATTTATATGAAAAATAGAAGTTTTATGAAATTCCCTCATTATTTAGTAGATAGTAGGTAGTGTATAATTCCTTTAAAACAATAGTTATATCCATTATTCTTTTTTTTATTTTATACTTCATTTCAAGGACTTATATTTATGTATAAAATTTTATCTTATTTTTATTTCTTTTACTACCAATAAATCTTCAAAAACAGCTCGTCGTAAGTACCACTTAGATCCACGGACACGGACTCCAGTCCGTCTCCGTTATAAAAAATAAATCTCTAGGTATCCTAGGTATTCTATAGCTTAATGTTGTCTAAATATACCCACAAAATTATATAAAATTTAGATTTGTGGTTCCTTAAAAAATCGCAAATATGTTTGTGTGGAAAATAGAATTTTCGCTACATTCTCCATTCAAAACGGCAATTTGTTATTTAAACCACTAATATAAAACGTAGTTACATACTACCCGATCAAATCTCCACTCACCATTTTTATCTGGTAATGCTCTGCAGATTTACTACTGTTAAGGCACAGAAGCACGGCTAATACACTACACACACTCCCGGTATAAAATCAACGAGGAATGATGAATAACGGAGCTGTCTATAGGTGCCTACACAATAAAATGATAAAACTAATCTGGTACTTCGATAATGTGTAATAGCAAAAGTCATTAATGGGCAGTGAAATTACGATAAGCACCTAGCGCCGTTCCTTGCAACATGATTAATTAGAAAACTAATTTAAGTACCTAAGTCAATCGTAAGATATAATATATTTGTTGCAAGTAATACGTAATAAACGGATTACCAACAAAGAAAAAGCTGCCAGGATGTTTTCCTGAAATTGCTTATTATTTATAAATTATACTGACCTTATTTTTGGTGATAACTTTTATATACTTAGGTATAGTTTGTTAATTAATTTTCCTTAAACGGTAGGCGAGAGGTGTATTATAACCTCATTGCCAGTTTATGTGACGTACCAACAATAGGGGGCGAATCTGTAGCCATTCATCGGGAATGTTAATCCCATTAATTTGTCAAATAGTGCACCAGAAACGCTGCTTCGTTACCTAGTGTAAGCCGATTTCAGTTGCTTTGGTCTACCCATCTCTCTCACTCATTAAGAATAATAGCAAAGTGTGAGAGTATCGGATAGACCTAAGCAACAGAAATCGGCTTACATACCTAATACAGGGGCTGGAGATAAGTTTGCGAAAGTTTACTGACCTCTTTTCCTTTGATATAACTTTTCTAACATTTATTTAATGTTCAAATAAATATCAAATAATTATTAGGCTCCTCAAACCGATCTCAAACTTTTTGACCTCATGGACAAATAAACCATTTCGCCATATTGTTAAAGAATGTGTTGTTGATACGCATGTGCGACGACGTATCTAATACATATATCAACATTGAAGTAACACTAAACACACTATACACTAACTTGAATTGTGGCAATAACTTCAATAAACTTCCGAAATTACAGGCGACCTGCTTCCGATGGAAGATGGTGACTAGCTAATCACAATAACCTGGCCGATGAGGATGATGAGAGTATTTCTAGGGTTCCACCCAAAGACTGGTGAATTGCCTCGCGGCAGATCCCAGCCTCTCCCAGCCAAAAGGGCTGGAGGGACACCGGAGTGTTTTAGTGGGTATTCATTCACCGTGATAGTAAGACAGTTGAAATTTTAAAGGTGATGCATTTCTGTTGGCAGTATAACAACTAATACTAATAAACATTAGAATAAAAGGGATCTCCCAGACAACAGACACGATTGTACAAAAAAGCATATCAAAGCGGCACTACGTAGTTCTCCGCATTCCGCTTTGCCAGTAGATGGCGTTAAGCAGCTTAATGCAACTAAACTTGTTATGAAGCGGTGTTAAGATTTGTTTAAAAGGGTTCATACTAATGTATTTTTTGTTTGTATTGAAGGTTTATTTTAATAGGCAACCCTTCGTGCGTGAGTCCGACTCGCACTTGACCGGTTTTTCTACTTCATGGCGACGGTGTTCATTATTACCCATAAACACAGGACATGGTATTGGAGGTGCGCCTAGCGACTAGACGGCGACCAATCTCAAGACAATCCCATGATGACGTCATCAAGCCAAATGCTTAGTTCGAATTTACTTTTAATATTTTTAGGCAGCCTTATTGTGCGCCTTATGGCCGTATATTTAAGTCGAAATTCAAATTAGCAAGTCACGATCGAGCCCATCATAATGACCAGATAAGTACAAAGGAATCTCCGAGGAGTACCTACATGATGATATTTGAATACGCGTTATTTCAATTCCTACTTCATGTATGTTCTCATGTAGGTATACCACAGTACGCACAATGCTTTGGCTTCACGCCCAATGTTACGTACCTTCACAGTACAATAATAATTGATTTGATTACACACATTGACTTCAAATAATAGTAAACATGAGTAGAAACAATAGGAATAGCGTTAAAATTTCAGATTTATATTTTATATAGAGCGATAATATTTAATTTTTTTTATTTATATGTTTCATGTATGGAACATTATACTTTTACTAAATAAAAAGTCAATGAATATTATATTATCGGAGAGAGTGATTGCAATGACAACATTCCAATCCATACTGCTAAAGGTTTTGGCTAAAATTTTACAGCCGGCCGCCTGACACCAACCCTCTTCAGGTATCATTATGATATAAATATTTCATTATAAATTTGCTAAACCCACGATATAGTCTATCATAGTTCTTGATCGTATAATAGGATAACTTAACGAAGTCTTCTGATAAATGTCATAATACTTAATATGAATAATTATACTTAGCATTTTGTTATGTGAAGGTAGAGATTTCGCTAAATCGGTCGCAATCTGGCGCCATGATCCTTTATGGATGATTTAATAGTAATTAATACATAAATTAACATGAATGAAAGATGCCGTGATGGCGACAGAGCAGAATACACACCACCCAAATCCCTCCCGGGAGTGGCGTCTATAACGATTAAGGGTTAAAACCAGTTAAAACAGTGATGAGGAACATTAAACAATAAATGGCAATAGGCTTCCCTATTACATAGAGCGTAACATAGTTTGCGAAATATGGGTGTTTAATACACCTCTGCTCTGCCTATTCCCTTCGGTGATAAATAGGTTCTTAAGCTTCTTAGGCCTGAGTTCACCAATACGTAAATCAAACGATTAAAATATCATCGGCAGTTTTTGACAGTTCTTCCATACAATAAAAATGTCAAAAACCAACGATTAATAATAATCGCTTGTTTTACGTGTTGGTGAACTCGGGCCTTAAGGTGCTTACTTGACATTTTATTTTTCATCCCCCCATCTCGGAAAAAGCGTTTTTGCTCTTCAATATCTGAGTGCAAAAGCCGTTTTATTGGCAAAAGCAGTTTTTATAAAGTAATTTTGAATTTAGAACATCGCGTGCAAGTGCATTATGTTTGTTTTTTTTTTAATTCTCCCTTTATTTTTGGGAAGGCAAAGGGTCTAGCCCATACAGCCAAGTCTTTAGTGTATATTTTATTTATAGTCTTATGAAATAATGAGTGGGTGAAATGTATGAATGAAATGAATTTTACATTAATGAATTTTACATTAAAATATGGGTGTCACACATTTTAACGCATCTAGGGAGTGCTTGGAGCGAATTTAATGGTAACAGAGATCATGATGGCGACTGATGAGTTGGTGAAAACCACTTCGAAATTCTCAACATCAAACACATCACAAGACTTATTTTAAATGATTCTGCATAATTTCACACCATCCCGGATGCTTGTGCATCAAAACAACACCACTTTCATTGCACAATCTGCACAAAATCCACTTTGAAAAACATCATTAAACCTATTGGACCTCTATGGTGTCGAATTTATTAAGCAACCTTTTTAATTTGTTAAAAATTCAGTTTCGGAACCTACTTGGTGCACTTTTTTTTATTAATTTGCTTTGCACGTGCGCGTCTGGGTGGATGTTGTGTGTGGGTGCGTCTGGGTGGATATTGTGGGTGTGTGGGTGGATGTTGTGTGTGTGTTGGGTGTGTGTGTTTGGTAGGATGGGTGTGGAAGTGTCAGGGTGTATAATAGAATTGACTGAAACTTTTAATAATGTGATTGTAATTTTTTTTGCATTTTGCCATTTCCTCGCTGACGGGGATGATAAGTTACGTGTTGCACTTGAGTGCAAAGATTTTTCACCTTGTGATGTTCCCTCGATAACGCTCAGAAATCTAATTTTTAGAATCCTTCGCTAGCTCGGTCATCAAAATTGAGCACGCGGTTAAAAAGCAACTTTGCACTTACGTATAACAAATAGCTATTAATATACGCCATTTACAAAATTATCTGTTGTCAAGTAGTTAGAACCTTCCTATCTATATCTGGATCAAATTTTATAATCGCAATTGATATGGGAAAATTTGATGTCATGCAAACGAAGTAGTTTAATAAGCTTCTTGATTCATTAGACATGATTAGGTAGGTACTACTTAGGACACAGTTAAAGGCTTGTTTAAATAGCACGATATGCCAGTTTTAGGACATTTTATTGAGTTAGGTAGTGCTTCAATAAATACATACGGAACGGATACCTACATCAAACAAAGCCAATGACACTCGTCGATATCCACTGATTATCGTTTTAATAATTCAAACGACTTCATCGCACGTAGCTACATACCTACATATTGTAATGTAACGGAATAGAGTTCATTTTGGAAAATATTGAATGACGGTTCCATTACCGAACCTTCAATGTCAGTCCTCGGCGAAGGTTCCTGCGTAGCCTTGTCCAGGACGGCCATTGTCAAAGACACACGTATCTACTTTACGCTACGGCGGTTATCGAGCAATACATTTATTTTACCACAAAACAAAGAACTTTAAGAATGTCTTCATAATTTAGATAAACATAATGAGAAACAAATTTCGTACCTATTACTAAAATACACTAATTATAAATCTAATAATGACAAACAAATATTCGTACCTATTACTTAAATACATTAATGATAAATCTAAGATCATTTGATGTTTGTGTTTTAAGGCCAGTTTCAATATTTAATAGAAAACCTAGGTATATGTATTTCATACGAACCAACAATAAAACCACAAAAGCACATAAAAATAAGAATTTTTACAGAAAATCACTACTTTGATGCACATTTAATAATAATTTGCTATACATTCAGTTTTTTTTGATGAGCAGATGAGCAGAATAATATTTTTTTTCACTGTCACCTACATATTTATTAGAATTTTAAGCAAATAAATATTGACTATATTATAGTACTTGAATAATAAGTAAGCATTACATTTTAGGCCTGTTCCACAATGTACAGCTAAGTTCTGGATAGCAGATCAGATCATTTGACAGCAAGTGCCATGTAAGCTAACCAGAACTTACCCATCAATTGTGAAACAGGCCCTTAGTATATATTTCTTAATTTGATTAAGTAAATGCATCCACAACCAAAAGTGTGCTAAACTGCCACAAGTGAGTCTTCAAATTAATTAATTTTCTATATATTTAGGTACCTACCTTTAATAATTCACCAGTTCCTGTATTATTTCTCACCATTTTATGATATAAATATAACTTTATAACAGACTCTACAGTATTGAGCATTTACATCTCACAAAGTTTCTAACAGACTGTTCAATTAGAAATAATATTAAGTACTACAAACTTTTAGTAATTAGTACCTACTAATGACATTGTTTTTATCTTAGTACAAAATAAAAAAGGAGACATTTTGAAGGCATATTCCTATTATTTGTTAATAACCATTAGGAACAATTTACCAAGATGAATGAATGACATAATTAACTCAAAAATTAACAAATTAGTGTTTGAATATTTTATCATGAAGTAGGTACCTATTACATTATCAATCATCACTAGTGTTAGATATTAATTGACAAACTTTTGTTATAAATTACTATACCATTTCATAATATAAAATTTTAATATTTGAGGCGGTAAGCAAGTTAAATTCAACAGGAGTCCTATAATCGTAAATTTTATTTTCAAAAATATGAAATACATAGGGACGTTCAAAGAAACAGATTGTCTTCATACTCACTAAATCACCCATTTTAAAGGATTGGCAGAGTTATACAGGTCACTTTTTATCACTGCAAAAATTTTAGGAATTCGTTCAGACCATCAAACTGAACAAATTTCACTATGGGAGCAACTCCAAATTCACGAAAAAAATATCAGCTGTTTCATACAAAATGATAATACCTTCTTGACCCAAATGTATGAAACAGCTGTTATTTTTTTCATGAATTTGGAGTTGCTCTCATAGTGAAATTTGTTCAGTTTGATGGTCTGAACAAATTCCTAAAATTTTTGCAATGATATAAAAGTGACCTTATATTAAAACCCACATTTCCGCAACTTATGTTAGGTCCAAGTAAAAGTATGGCCTATTGTAACAGGAATGTAAATTTTTGTAATTTGCTAAAATGCTTGGTCCTCTCTATAACTCAAATTTACAACAGAAATCTATAAATCAAATAAGAAAACAGGGAAACTTAAAAAATAACACAGGCAGTAAGTATTAGTATAATAAAAAGAATCTGTTAAGCAAGTTACTTATATGTTGTGTTAAGTTATTACCTTGGCTTGCCTTTATCTAACCTAATCAATTAATTCACCTGTGCGTACCCCTTTGGGGATATAGGCGTGATTTATGTATGTATGTATGTACCAATCTTAGCTAAAGCAAGTCAATGGATGGGTGACCAACCAAAAGAACACAATCTTGAGTTTTTGTGTTTCAAAAGACATGTTGAGCTGTTGGTCCCGGCTGCATTTGCAGCTGTTTATATCCACCAATCCTTACTAACACAATGGGATGTGGCCTACTCTCCTTTTATTTTATTCTTCCATCCATAGTGAAGGCCTGTTTTGTAGCAGTAGATACAGTAAAGAGTTGGTGATGATGATGATAATGCCATTTGTTTAGCATAACTACTTAAAACGTAAGTAAAAAAGGGGTTACAATTTCTTACAAGTATACAAGCAAACTTACTCTCCCCAAGCAAATAAATCTCTCTTTACCATAAAAACCTTTAACCTATTAATTTTACCTAATTGATCTATACAGAAGCCAAGGTTTTATTATAGGAACAAGCAACAAGAGACAAAACATAACCTCATAATACTGCATATAAACTTACCCTCGAAATTGTTCTCAGACGATTTATTCTGGGATTTGAAGGAACATTATTCAATGATACTTTGGACATATTCGTTGACGGCTTAACAACAAAGAATTCGATTTAATGATAAGTCAGCAGCCAACAGAATGTCTAATACAATGTTTTATTTGATCACAGCTATTTAATTAGCAACTATGTTGATTAATAGTAACTGTACAACACCTTGCTTTTTACAAAAACAATAGTTTAATTTAGAAAACACTAACAATTACACAACTCCAATCCAATCGTTAAAACTGAACACTGATCTTAAAAAAATATATGGGTTCTTAAATTAATAATATTATGATCACTAACCCAACAATAAACAATAAAAAAACAAATGACTTCAATCATTAATTAACAAATTTCGTTTGACAGATGGTGTGTGGACTTTTGTAGTTATTTCAGTACATATATTTGACGTTTCGTTTCACAGCGCGCACACGAAAGCGAACACGCATAGACCTCTTTTATTGTCTGTGCCACAACCGCTTCGTACGCTGCCAAGCCGACAACTGTTATGTCAATCAACTTCTGTCAGAATTGAAACGTGACGACGCGAAATAATGAAAGAATTTATGGCGCGAAAATTAACGCGCTAACCCTGGCATTAAACAATTTCAACAAAGTAGGAATTTACAAAACATACATGTACTTTTTCTTTGGACGTCATTCGTCACAGCATTCGACCTTAAAATTACGTGTTTTTTTGTTGATTTTCATTAGATTTCATATTTTATCCATAGAATCTGAAAAATAGCAAGGCGTGTATTTACTGTAATTTAGTGCTTCAGGATAAAAGCTCAAGTTGTTGCTTAGCTTAACTGCAATTCAACGGCAGACTGGGCAGATTGGATTTTAATGGCCAAGAAGTAAATTGATATCTTTGATCTACCCCTCCAACGAATATCGCATAGTAGGTTAAGACCACGATAAGACAATCTTTCTTAGGACATTTCGAGAACAGTACCTAGCGTTACATAGCATTTAGGCCATAGTTCACCACGCTCTGCCTAGCCGTAGACTGACTAATTTTTCATCACCGTCATCATTATTCTAGGAATATAATCTTGCAATATCGTCTATTTTCTGATAGAAATCAAAATTATTGGGCAATACTTTACTTATAGCGAGAGAGGTCAAACTCAATTCACAATTATTTGCTTTGACTAAATCGTTACGCAAATGAGTTAGGTACCTACGCCTTCATCAAATAATAAAATAGTCTTAACAAATACATAATAATTGTATCTATGGTTAATCCTTATTTTCCAAAACAATCCACTTACTATTTCTTTTGGTACCTACCTTACGTAAATTCCCTAACATGCCGGACTCCCTCCGGCCTTCGATGTACTTATGAGGTAAAAAAGCAGGTAAATGCCGTACCGTATTATTATATAGGACACGCAAATCATAAGGCATAACAAGCTTCCACCCTTGGAAAACAGAAAATTTACGTAATTACCAATTCCGCCGCATACGGTCTTTGTGACTCACCAGTGACTGGTCGGTCTGGTTGGTGGGTATGCGGGGTTCTTCATTCCCGTTCGGCGTACATTCGGCGCCCGAAGTCTGGCCCATTGTTGTGTGGTGGTGGATAGTTTGTGTGTAATAAGCGGGTTTGCAACCGCGTCGACGGCGGCGCGGCTAGGCCGCTGGGAGCAGCAGCCCGCGCGTATGTCGCGCGTCCACCGTCGGCACTGCCGCTCCGTCACGAAGCTCCACCAACTAAGCGCTAGAGTTGCACCCTCTATCGGCATGGCGGGATTTTAGATTTTTATGTTTCCGCATTATTATGCAACATTTATTGAAGCGTGGTTGGCGTAGCTTGACATGGTTGGCGAAGCGTGGGTGCTAGTTCACCTCTGCCTACCCCTTCGGGGATATAGGCGTGATTTATATATGTATGTATGTATGTATTTATTGAAGAGGAAGAATCTCGCCCACGGGTCTCACAGTTTTGGGTAGTCTGAAATGCCGTTGACTGTACAAGCGACTAAGGGTTAAAACAGTGATGAGGAATGGGCAGCAGCGTTCCTTTTAAACCACCTAGCAATGTACTGCGACTTTCATGCCCGATAAATGACAATAGGCTTGCCCGCCACCTATTACATGGGACCTAACATTGGGTGTTAATTCACCTCTGCCTACCCCATCGGGAATATAGGCGTGATTTATGTATCTATGTATGAAGAAGTGAAATGGATGCAATTATGCAATAACATGGGTACAAAGTGCATATTTACAATTGTTAGTGTTACTTATTGAAAACAAAACATCTATCATATTGAAATACCTATTATTGTTTTAAGAACTTTTACACGGTGTCAATGCCTTATTTAGATAGGACGATTAAGGACATACATACATACATAATTCACGCCTATATCCCCGAAGGGGTAGGCAAAGGTGAACTAGAACCTACTCTCCGCCAATTATGCTAGGTCCCATGTAATAGGTGGCGAGCCTATTGCCATTTATCGGGCACAAAAGTCGCAGTACTTTGCTAGGTGGTAGGTATAAGATGAACGCTGCTGCCCATTCCTCATCACTGATTTATCCTTAGTCGCCTTGTACGACACCCACGGGAGAGATTTGGGGTGGTGACAATTGTATTCTACTCTGCCGTCACCACACGGCCATATTAAGGACATACGTACACAAAGATATCGTTATAATGTATTTGCCACAAACCAAGGTAAAACTTTGGAAATATATGGCAAATTGATTGAGATTGAGTCGTCATACAAAAACGTGATAACAACTAAACCATTCGAGTTACCTTACTAATTTTATACGAATTTTCTATCTGGTTATAGAGCTTTCATCGAAGCTTCACTTACATCGATAAAGCCGTACCCCCGAGCCTAGCGGCACGTCGGTCAATACAGCGGGCGCAGGTCTCTCAGCTGGGACCCGTGACAGTTACTGTTGCCAACTTGCACACACGCATCATGTTCATGGCAACTTTTAAACTTCAAACAAATTAAAACCACTTTCCTGTGCTTTCACTTAGACGTAAAATGTGGTGAATAAAACCACAGCGCGAGAAGGTATTTTTCCTACTATGGTAGCCCGTACCGTATGGTAGCAGTAGGTATGGGTATTTTTTAAAATAGTTTATTACCTAATATAACGAATCTTCAAATTGAAAGCCAAACGTGTCAAATTAATCAAGGAAACGGAGTGTTTGGCGCGCTTTCAATTGCGTCAGTTCAGATTTCAGTTTCAATGATTCAAAAATTGTTTCTAAATTGACTTTGTGCAGTGAAAGTGGAGTTATTTTGATGCACAAGTGTTGACCTTCAAATAAGGAATCATTGCATTATAAATGTTATAGTGTGTGAAAGCGAATAGCGGGTGAACCACCACCTCATCAGCCGCCATCATGATGTCCCATTATCATTAAATTTACATTACCATTAAATTCACGCTAAGCACTCCCTACATATATTAATTTAAAATACATAATCTAATTTAATCTAAAATCTGATTAAGATAAGTGACGTTATGCATCGCACTCTTAATAAAACAACGACCGAATCCAAAATCAATTTTTTTTTTGGAATCTACGATAAATTATTTTTTCACATCTCTTGCTCTGAAAGTGCTTATTTGTGTGCTCTAGAACATTAACGTATCTACTTATAAATGCAGCCAAACACAATAAGAAATTTAGAGATAAAATTTGTTATTTTATAATATTTACTTAATTTATTTGCCTAATTTGTTTTTTAAGACATAAAAGATATTAAAATTTTAATTCAAGTAGGTAAGGTAGGTAATTAATTTAAGAAAATTATTATTACAAAATTAAATTAATACTTGGCTGTATAGGTACGGCTGCAGCCCAAGCCTAATATCAATGGGAAAAACAATTTCCTTCAGTATTCAAAATTGTACTAGAAGTGCGGTCTTGATAAGTCCGCGCGTATTTAGTGATTAGGTACCTAAAAATTATGCTAGTTTCCTGTGTTATTAGTCATTTATATCTTTCATTGGTAAAATCAACTAACGCTACGTTAGACCTATGCTGGCATCTAGCGGTGAGTAGCAGTATTATAATATATGTATATAAGAACTAGATGGCGCTGCTAAATTATTACTATTTCTCAAGCAGTTTTTGGCAGCAGAGATGTGACTGTGGATTAAAATAGCTTTTAAAATAAATACAATGCGTGTGTTATATTTTAAATTTATTAATTATTTTCTATTGTCCATAACCATCTAATAACAAGAAATTATAAGTCTTCTTCCTACTCTGCTCCAAAATTAATTTTGGTGTGCGTGCAGTGAAGTGTCTATTGTTAATACTGGTCTAGATAGAATATAGGCTAGGTTTTTATGGGCGTCTAAAAGACGCTATTTTACGTTTATTTGACATGGTACCTACTTGTGACTAGTGGTTTGAGTGCGTTGATTGAAAACTTTCCTATGTAAAACAACCTCTGAGAACATATTTGCTTAAGTATCTTTGGTACCTAATTGCTGTTATAATTGTTAATTTCTTACATATACAAATAACATATTAGGTTGGGGAAAAAGTCTTTTCGTATTATAGTATGTATAAACTTGTAATAAAATCTCTTTGGCTATACTATTTGTATCTGGCTTGTTTTGGTATCATTGAAAGTTTAAATTTTAAAGAACATAATTCCAAATTCAAATTAGGAAAATGTGTGATTTTCATTTGTTTTTCGTACCGCCAAAATGAGTGAATCTAATGAAGAAATTCGATACATTTTAAAATTTTACTACAAAAAAGGTAAAAATGCAACGCAAGCCGCGAAAAAAATTTGCGATGTTTATGGACCTAGTGCAGTGTCTGTGAGAGTAGCAAAAATTTGGTTTAAGCGTTTTCAATCCGGAAATTTTGATGTCAAAGATGCACGTCGCTCTGGTCGCCCTATTACAGATAAAATGGATGCCATTTTTGAAAAAGTGGAGCAAGATCGGCATGTCAGTAGTTACGACGTAGCTGAAGAACTGGGAATTGACCACAAAACAGTTTTGGCGCATTTGAAAAAAACTGGGTACACAAAAAAGCTCGATATTTGGGTACCTCACGAGCTCACTGAAAGAAACCTAATGAACCGTGTACTCATTTGTGATTCTTTATTAGGACGTAATGAAACCGAACCATTTTTGAAGAAGCTGATAACTGGTGATGAAAAGTGGATCACGTACGACAAGAACGTGCGAAAAAGGTCGTGGTCAAAGGCCGGTCAGGCTTCACAGACTGTGGCGAAACCCGGGTTAACTCGCAACAAGGTGATGCTGTGTGTGTGGTGGGATTGGAAGGGCATTATTCATTATGAGCTGTTACCACCAGGCAGGACCATCGACTCTGAACTCTACTGCGAACAACTGATGAGATTAAAGCAAGAAGTTGAGAGAAAGCGGCCGGAATTAATCAACAGAAGGGGTATGGGTTTTCATCATGATAACGCTAGACCTCACACATCTTTAGCCACTCAGCAAAAATTAAGAGAGTTTGGCTGGGAGGTGTTAATGCATCCGCCGTATAGTCCTGACCTTGCACCTTCAGATTTCCACCTGTTTCGGTCTCTTCAGAATTCTTTAGGCAGTGTCAGGTTAACATCACGAGAGGACTGCCAAAACCACTTGTCGCGGTATTTTGACCAGAAGTCCTAAAATTTCTATAGCAATGGGATCATGTCCCTACCTACAAGATGGCAAAAAGTTATCGAACAAAATGGTACCTACATACTTTAGTTCTTCTTCTTCCTGCCCTTATCCCGCTCTAAGCGGGGTCGGCACAACATGTCTTCTTCTTCCACTCCTTTCGATCCTTCACCAATTTCTCATCCACTCCTCTCGCTATCATGTCCTCCTTTACACAGTCCATCCATCTCTTCTTTGGTCTTCCTCTCCTTTTACGTCCTTCCACGTTCATGCCTAACATTCTTCTGCCAACATAGCTTTCATCTCTTCGCATAACATGACCAAACCATCCCAGTCTATTACTCCGCAGTCTCTCTGTCACTGGTGCTACTTTCAAACTTCCCCTGATATACTCATTTCTTATCTTATCTCTCCGTGTCACACCACACATCCATCTTAACATACGCATCTCTGTTACATGCACTCTTCTTTCATCAGTCTTCTTCATAGCCCAACACTCTGATCCATACATGACAACAGGTCTAATAACCGCCTTATAGATTTTCCCCTTTAACTTAAGGGGCATCCGTGGGTCACATATCGTTGATGAGACCTGTCGCCACTTCATCCATCCTACATTCGCTCTATTCCTTATATCCCGGTCAAAATCACCGTCGCTTTGGAAGAGCGATCCAAAGGTACCGGAAATCCAAGCAAACTGGTAGGATTACACCATCTAAGGCAATTGGAGAGAAACTGGAGGGGCCGCCAAAGTCACAGAACATGTGTTCTGTTTTGGTCCGGCTGATCTTAAGCCCGACGCTCTCCAGTCTCTCCTGCCATTTTCCCAGCCTACTTTGTACCTCGGATGCATCTTCTCCGACAAGTACAATGTCGTCGGCGAACAGCATACACCAGGGTGCCTCCTCCTGTATGTCCGATGTCAGAGCATCCATAATCAGGAGGAACAAATACGGGCTTAAAGCCGATCCCTGGTGCAAGCCTACGGCCACATCGAACTTGTCGGTAACGCCAGCCTCGGACCGAACATTCGTACTAGCTCTTCTATACATTTCAGACACAAGCCTCACATACTTCTCAGGCACTCTCTTTTCTATCATAGCCCACCACAGAACTGTACGCGGAACTCGGTCGTATGCTTTTTCAAGGTCTATAAAGACCATGTGCAAGTTCTTTTGTGCACTACGGTATTTTTCGCCTTAGCGCGAATATTGCATCCGTTGTTCCACGTCCCGGCATAAAACCGAATTGGTTCTGGGTGACTTCACACTCCTCTCTCATTCGTCTTGCTATCACTTTCTCATATATTTTCATACTATGTGACATGAGCTTTATTCCTCTATAGTTGTTACAGTCCTGCACATCACCCTTGTTTTTGTAAATGGGCACCAACGTACTGTTACACCATTCATCCGGGATCGTCTCTTCCTGTAACAACTTATTAAAGAACAAAGTCAGCCACTTCCATCCATCCGCTTTCAGAAACTTCCATACTTCAACAGGTATACAATCAGGCCCTGTCGTCTTTCCATTCTTCATATTTCTCACAGCCATTCTTACTTCCTCTAAACTAACTTCATCTACTACTTTAGTATTGACAGGCGCCTGTACCAATTCTTTATGCCATTCATTCTCTTCATTCATCAACTTTCTAAAGTATTCCTTCCAGCGATCTTTTATCCTTTCGTCATTCGTCAAAACCATTCCTCTGTCATCTTTTATACATTTTATATACACAATATCCCTAGCATTCTTTGCTCTTGCTCTCGCTATTTTAAATACGTCATTCATTCCCTGGGGGCTCTCCAGCGACTTGTACAGTTTTTCCTGTACCACGCCCCTTGCTCTAGCAACCGCCCGCTTGGCATTCCTTTTATACTCCACATATACTGCCCTTTTGTTCTCTTTTTCCACGCTATCTCGATCATCTACAGTCTTCCACTCCCTAAACGCTTTCTTCTTTTCTGTCAAACTTTTTTTCATTTCTTCATTCCACCACCATGTATCCTTATCCATTCTCCCTTTCCCTTTTGTTTCTCCCAATACTCTTCTCGCCACACTTCGCATGCAAGTCGCCATTTCCATCCAACATTCATTCACAGTTTTCCCAGTCAAGTCTTTCATTTCAATCATTTTGTCAACAACTTTCTTTCTAAATTCTTCAGCCATATCCTTCTTTTCTAGCCAATTCCATTTAATCTTAGCCGGAGGTTTAAGTTTTTTAGCCACAAGCTTCTGTTTGACTTTTACCTCCAATAGCAACAACCGGTGTTGGGAGACTAAGGGCTCCCCGGGTATCACTTTACAATCTTTTACTGCCCTGATATTACATCGCCTGATAAGGAAAAAGTCTATTTGCGTTTTGTGGTTTCCACTGTGGTAAGTTATAAGATGTTGATCGTGTTTTTGGTAAAATGTGTTTGCTATTGCGAGGTCAAAAGCCAAGGCAGCCTGTAACAGACATTCGCCTTCCTGATTTCTGTTGCCAAAACCAAAACCTCCGTGCACCCTCTCATATCCTCCATTTATTCTTCCCACGTGCCCATTAAAATCTCCACCAACATACAAATCCTCACTATCGGGTACATTCATCATCACTGCATCAAAATCCTCCCAAAACTTATCTTTCTCTACTTCATCACATCCCGTCTGAGGTGCATAAGCACTTACAAAGTTTAAAACACATTCACCCACTAGTAATTTCACAACTATTAATCTATCATTCACTCGCTTAACATCCGTCACACATTTTTTCAGTTCACGATCCAATACAATGCCTACGCCATTCTTCCTACCATCCTTCCCACAATAGAAAAATTTATAACCCGCTCCAATCTCTCTTGCTTTCATACCCTTCCATTTCGTTTCTTGCAAACAAGCCACATTTATCCTTCTTCTTTCTAAAATGTCAGCTAATTCCCTTCCTCTTCCAGTCATAGTTCCTACATTCCAGCTTACCATCCGCATTCTTACTTCCCGGACTTGCTTCTTATGTCGCACCCGTCCCTGATGCGACAACCCTTGTCCACTTCTCACTGGTGCCGGGTGCTGCACCTGCGCGTCGCCTCGGGGGTACGCCCTAACATTACTTCGCATTCCAGTTACATCCATAGACATGTTGTAGATAGGGTTTGGCATAATAATTTTACAACCGGCCGCCTACCTGACGTCAACCCTCCTTGGGAATCCCATGTTTTTAGGAAAGGTAAGGAGTAATATGGGTTTCGGGGGAAAGGAGTAAGCGTAAGGAACAAAAGGGTAGAGGGGAGGTTAGGATCTGTTTGCCACGGATTGGGATGTTGGGGATGGCAATACGGAGCTCGAGGTCCTAGGGTCGCTACTCCCTATGCGCCTTGACTGGCGGTGATATACCAGACAACGACACCCTCTAGGGGGGTATAAGGTGGGCAATACCCCTTGGCCGATCCATTAGTCGCCTTCTACGACACCCATTGGCGGATATGGGGTGATACTATTCTACTCTGCCGGCATCACACGGCGCACCTACATACTTTAGTTAAATGTAAATAAACTATATTAAAAAATGTTTTGAATTTTCTTAAAAAATGCGAAGAAACTTTTCCCCAACCTATTACACCCTTACATTATACATACATTCCTACATACACCCTTACCCTTCGGTCATATTCGATCGAAGGTCTTATCACATAAATAGTACAAAGATTTTGGTAGTTAGAAAAATAATTTACTAAAATCTTGGTACTAAATTTTCTAACATTTTATATATTGTTGAAATTAAAATCGAATGGCACATAAATAGTATTTCAATAAATATATTTGAAAAGACTTAATATTTGTAGCTACGTATTTGTCAGTTGATTTGTTTATTCTAGTATTTAATCATCGTAATGCTATTTCATTTGCTTAATGACAACACGACAAAGTAATTTCCTAATAACTTTAACAATTTCTGAAGAACAATCGTGGTGGCATACCGTTACATGAACTCGAACACATATTTTCTATTGAAATGGAAAATAAAGTTGGCTCAACACAATTCGATAAAGAAAATGCCATCGAAAATGTTCCCAAAGCACATAAAAACAACGAGTTGATCCACTCCATTCAGCCAGCGTTTGTTTTAGAAAACTGGTATGGGATATTCAGATTCCAAAACACAGAGAACGGTCTGATCCCGACGAATAAAGCAATGAAAGCAGTCAGTTTCGCCGTAGTTTCAGCTTACGTAGTCCTGTTTGCAGTGTTTCTGAAGTTGCCGGTAGCCATTACTGGCACACGCAAGCTCGTCGATGTAATGGATGAAGTACCATCCCTTGTGATTCTGGCACAGTATTTTTTATCGGCACTAAAGACATCGTTCCTGCTTAGTGACGCCAACATTAGAATCTTCAAGACTTTCGCGGACCTTGATTACAAGTTACACATTGATACCAACCAAAGATTCTATTTGAAAAGTCGCAGGGTCACTGTAAGGATATTATTTATACTTATAGTTGTCCATGTGGCCGTGTCCATTAGCGACCTCCTTACTGAACATGGAGATATACCGATGAATAGAATCGTTGTACTACCTGTCTATTTGGAACAAGCTCTCGAGCTATCCGTGTTTTGTTTGATGATTTGGATGCTTATTCACAGACTGCGTGTCATTAACAATTATCTGAGTAAGTTTATTGATGAAAAGGATAAAAAGTCAACGTTGTTCTTTGTTAGCGAGAAAAAGAATAAATCCAACGACTTCAACATGATTGGACGCCCGTCGCCTTACAATATGAAAATAAGAGACTTGGCGGTTGCATATGACATCATTGGTGAGATTTGTGGTTTGATCAATGATATATTTAATTTTCAAATTTTTATGACACTTGTTGCAACATTTTTGTACATTGTTATTACAATATGGACCTCTTTATATTATTATCGAATGCCTGGTCAAGATTACGACTCCTTAGTAACAATTATTGTGTGGTGCATTACCGCTATATTAGTAGTTGGTTTCATGTCATTAACTTGCGAAAGATTACTTCTGACACGGGGCGAGACTAAAATATTAGTAAACAAAGTTATAATGGACTATGATCTTCCCAAGAATATGAGAGTCCAATCTAAGGCTTTTATGGAGATGATAGAGGCGTGGCCACTGCGTATATTTATTTATGACATGTTTTCTGTCGATATATCACTTATGCTTAAATTTATTAGTGTTGCTACAACATATTTGATCGTTATCATACAAATAACTCATTTTCTATAGGAATATGTCTTACCTAATGACCTTTTGTTTTGTTTCCTCATGTAGTTTTATTTTAATGTTATTGTCTTAATTGGAGAACAATGTAAACTTATTATACTAAGTCATACAGTATTGATTTAGCCGATATTGTCACATTAATTTGATGTATTACTACTATTACCTTATTGCTTTTTGCTTCTACGTATCGTAGATCTGCTGACATCAGTTGAAGCGTAAGCTGTATTGTTTATTGATCACGATATGAAAAAAACACATAACAAAGTAACCGATGAAGCAGTTTCTGAAGATGTGAAATACAATGAGGTTACATTGAACGTCTTTAATATGATAAAACCAATTATAATTGCTGAAAATTTTCTTGGAATATTTAAGTTCCAACTTAAAGGACAGAATTTAATCCCGCCCAATATAATAAGAAAACTATTGAGCGTATTTATTGTCCTTTTATATTTTATAACGACAGTAGCATTCTTCGATTACCACACAGAAAAGACTGGAAGTGAAAAAATTAAATATTGGTTCGAAGAAACGCCCCTGATGTTGTTTGTGTCCCAATATGTTATTACGGGGCTGAACATGACTTTCAAGCACAACCAAGAAAATATTGGTATCATCAAAATGTTGGCTGAATTAGATTACCGCTTGGGCATTAACATAAACTTTTATGTAAAACCTCGCAAGATAGTCTGTATTTGGATGGTCTTGATCGCTATACTTAATTGTATAGTAGTTATTACTGAAGTGTATATAATTTTACCAAATCGAGAGATTATGCTAAATGATTTCACGGTATTTATTGTTTACTGTGCGCAAGATATCGAAACATTTATGTTCTGCTTTTTTATATGGATGACACAAAATCGGTTAAGAAACATTAATGACTACTTAACTAGATTTGTTGTTGAAAATGAAAGCAAGTGTGTTATATATTCCTTAAGAGTGTGTAAAGAGGCATTACCAAACCACAAATTCAATCAAAATTGTTGTGCAAAATATACTGATATGAAAGTACAAGACCTAGCCGTGCTGTATGTCAAATTAAGTGATATATGCGCTTTAATTAAAAAAGTGTTTTGTTTTAGAATATTAATGACCCTTACAGTAATTTTTTTATCTAATATATCTACAATTTGGTCCGGTCTATTTTTTTACACGGATCGTGATAAAGACATAATCTATGTCATGTCCATTATTTTGTGGTACTCTACTGATTTTATGGGCCTCTTTATGATATCTTTTTTGTGTGAAAAGTTACTTGACACTAGGAAAGACACTAAAATTCTTGTAAATAAAATTATAATGAATTACGATCTACCCACAAGTATTAGGATGCAAGCGAAATCTTTTATGGTTTTAATTGAAAATTGTCCCTTGCAAATATCGATTTATGACATGTTCACTGTTGATGTAAGTCTCATACTGAAATTCATAAGCGTTATAACTACTTACCTAATTGTTTGTATTCAAATATTTCATTTCATATGAAGGAAACTAAAACATAATATGCATCGTAATATAATTAATTGAGTGTATGTGTATTTTCTTTGTTAATACAATATAATGGATTGATACATATTATCGAGTAATTAATTCTCTTCTTAAAAATTATCACCATCAGGAAGATCATTAATAATTATCTTTTTTTTAAATTTTAGTTTTCGTTTAATTTTCATTTATTTGCATATGACATCAATTACATATTATTTGCTATAGATTTTATTACATACGGGCACAAACAATCTTTCAATCTTTTAGGTTAAAAGATACGACGTCATACCTTTTCATAAAAGCTTTTAAGAAATTTGGCATCCATATCCTAAAGGATTCGAAGATGGTGCCGCCAAACGAGACTGTACACTATTATAGATACCGATGCTTTTCATGGATCAACTTTATATTAGTACCTATTAAGCAAAAATGTGCAAAAATAATAAATATATACAAATATAGACAGAAATCGAATACAGTGTAGGTACGTAAACTTTATTTTATTTATTAATGTCAAAAAATAAATTAAAAATCACATAAAAATCGTCAAACAAGTTTCTTTTTTTTTAATTTCATTTTCACCTACGATTAGGTATAGAAGGCACTACTTAGTTAGACACTGGACATTCTTATTGTGTCAAATCTTTCGTCGATATCGTATTGCGTTTCGGTGGTAGTGAAAATGTCATCCAAAACCTCTTGTGGTATCGTGAAGTCGTGGTCGGGTGTTGACGGACTGCTTCCTGGGGTGTCTAATGGAATGTTGATTGGTGTTGGTGTAGGTCCAGCTGACGGGACTGATGCAGGTCCACTTGGCAGGACTGATGCAGGTCCACTTGGCAGGAATGGGTCGGAAGGTCCAACTGACGGGACTGATGGAGATCCAGGTAGCGGTACTGGTAGAGGTCCACGGGGCGGAATTGACGCGGGTCCAAGTGGCGGAATTGACGCGGGTCCAAGTGGCGGAATTGACGCGGGTCCAATTGGCGGGACTGGTGCAGGTGCAATAGGTGTCGGGAATGTCGGCAGTAATGTCAGCGCTGGTGCCGTTGTAGGTGGCTGTGATGGGCTGCTGGGATTTGGCGGCATCGCACCAAATTCTGGACAGCGCGAATTTCTTGACACTTTGACATCTGTAAACGAGAACACTATTGATAATCTATGTCACGCGTATTATTGCAGACTCCGACGCCTGATCAGTTTACGAATAGATTGCATTGCCTTGTAAAATTTACTCGGCAGGGACTCGCCACTGATTGGCTGTTGTTATTTTACTAAGTTCTTCAAATTAGTCTCGAACCGCTTAAAATAATGTGCAGAATTCAGAAGCCTTCCGAATTATCCGAATTGCGAGACGTGGCGTCATCTCACTAGCCTGCATGTGCGGCCGCGCGGGTATTCAAGCAATTTTCGGCTTATGCCTGATCAAGCGTCCGAGTCCGATGTGTTCGGAACAATTCGCTTATGTGGTACTGCTTGTACCATCTCTCTGTCGAGTACGCAAACAAAGCCCCCCTCATCATTATCACCAGCTCTTTAATGTCCCCACTGCTGGGGCACGGGCCTTCCCTATGGATGGAAGAATATAGGGAGATTGGGCCATAACCCACCACGTTGGCCCAGTGCGGGTTGGTGGGTATTAACGACTGCAGATCCACCCGGGACCAACAGCTTATCGTGCCTTCCGAAGCACGGAGAAGCTCGAGATAATACATTTTTGGTCACCCATCCAATGACCGGCCTTAGCGACATTGCTTAGTTCGCTAGCGCAGTGGCATAGTGCGCAACGCCCCCCTAAGTGAACGTAATTGGTAAAAAAAAATATATACTTCCCTCTATTGGAACTATCCAATAAAATGTAAAACTTAAAAATTATACCTGTCAAGCACCTTCTTTGTGTCCGCCATTATTTATCACCGTATTTTATATGACGTTAGCATGGGTAGTGCTGTGTGCGTTATTTCTGTTACATTTATACTAACATAAAGAGGTAAGGGCAGGTAATCTACGAAACTACAGAACCGATTTCAAAAATTCTTTAACTGTTTAAAAGCTACATTATCCCTGATTGCTATCATATATTTGTTTTGAAATAATGAGTTTTCAGCCAAATCAATTAACACTTATTAGAATTGTAGTAGAATTGGCCAGTCCCGATTCATCCCATGGGTGTAGTAAAAGTCTACTAAGGGATATTGCCCGGTAGACCAATAAGCACCTTGGGGCACCAGAATGGTGGAGAGTAAGCCACCAACAGCATACCCAACCTCGGCCAGCTGTAAAACCTGAGCCAAAACGTTGATCGGGATGGATTGGACTGTTATCATTCCAATCACATCTTTCATCGGTCTCTCGACATGGTCCATCCCGTCTTTATTCTATATATTCATTAATTACGAGCACCTTTCCGGTGCAATGGATGATTGAATCAAAAGGGATTGGATGGTTTGATGACGTCTGACCGATATAAACGAAACAGGAAACATACTGCGGCGACCCTAGATAGTCTGGAAACAGGGCCGGGAGAAGAATGTACTACAAAAATATAGAAATAAAATCGAAACAGTTCTCACCAACTCCACACATCTGAGCGCACTCCAGGCGGCTGGGATTCGTGTAGGTTACCATGTTAGTGCCACAGACGGGGTTGTATTCGGAGGTCGTCGGACAGTTGCGTATGCACAGTTGCAACGATTGCGGCGAAGGCTGTGTTGGTTGCGGTGAAGGCTGTGTAGGCTGTTTGTTGCCATTGGGCCTATTATTTGTGCCTGTGTTCACTGCTGACCCGCCCTCAAAGCAAGGGAATGATGATGCAATATTCACATCTGGAACAGAACAGGCTTTATATCGTTATACAGTCATTAAAGTTAGCGTCCTGGTTGGCCGCCCGCATTGCGGATGACGCGAGTTCTCTTCCCGCATCTGTTCCTTAGCAAATTATATGCTGAGTTTTCATCTAATTTTTCTAATTTAGCGTTTAACAAACATACATCCATAAATCACGCCTATATTACCAAAGGGGTAGGTAAAGGTAAATCCACCCAAGCTTCGCTAATTAGGTCAAACCCCATGTAATAAATAGGTGGCGACCCTATTGCCATCTATCACACACGGAAACATTACATTGCTAGGTGGTGTAAGAGGAACGCTGCCCTTTACTTATTGCTGTCCTACCCCCAGTCGCCTTGTACGACACCCACGGGAGAGATGGCGGTGTGACAATTATATTCTGCTCTGCCGTCACCACACGGCAATAGAAATCAATTAGGTAACATTTAAAAAGCATACTCAAGCTTAACCGAATGCACGGTATTTGTAAAAATACCGGCTTTGGTTTTTAGTAACGTATTTCTACATTGCTTCATTCGATGTTCATTAAGGTATAGATCCTACCGATCTTACTTTTTCCACAGTTCCGCACGCACTGCAATGCACTAGGATTGAGATACGTGATGCCGTCAGTACCGCAAACAGGGTTGTACTCAGGACTGGTGTGACAGTTATTCAAGCAGGATTCGAAGTACCATTCCTGGAATGACAACTGAGGCGTTCGCGTCAGCGATTCTGATGGCCTGAAAACATAAAATCAAAATGTCTAACTTCAACATCAGCCATCTTTCGCTTATAATATGGAAACTATAGTACGATAAATTTTTCAATAGCGATTTTTTCGTCTTCGTTCAATGTCTGTGATTATTAATAACAAAAAAAATCGTTCAATATCTGTGATTATTGACAACTCAATTTAAAATAATTGACCGAAAACAGTAAATAAATAGTTTTAACCATTACGCAAAAGAGAGGTCTGAATCAAACGGTCGAATTATAGATGATTTAGTTAATTACGTTGTACGGTCAACAGTACCCATCTTACGTAGTATTGTATTCTCTTTGAGTATCTACATCATGCTACCACAATACTTATGTCAAATTTTCTCAATCGATTTTGACGTTGTTTTACTATTGAAAATCGATTGAAGAAATTTGACCGTTTTGGTCGGACATGACCCCGTCGTAGCTGCAATTTAATTCCAAAACATTACACTTTTACAAACAAACATAATCACAAACAAATATACATAAATAAATATATATAACTAAATATTCACGCCTCTATCCCCGAAGGGCAGAAATGAATTTAAGCCCCACATTTCTTATCATATCAAGGTTTCAGCTTCGGTGCTTTTCGCAGTGTTCGATTCCTGGCACATTCACTTTGCACTTAAGTGGAATGTGTATTGTCATGCATCATTGAATGCTAATATTAGCAGTTATAATTATATACAGCCGCACTCAGAGACGTCAAATATCGTTAATGAGTACTTAATGTCAAACAATGACAATTCTAAACTAATCGCTATTTTTGCCGGGTCTATGGTCTAGATTTAAATTTTTTGACATTAACTACTCATTAAAGTTATTTGACGCCTCTGTGTGCGGCAGATAATGTGTTTGCATGGGCTAGACGCCCGTCTATTGGCATACGCGGTATACCATGGCTGTGATGACCCTACTCGACACGGCTGAATAATGTTCGTAGCATAGTCGCAATTAATAAATCGTAGTCAATTTAGACGTAGTCGAAATTTCGTAGCGTTATCAAAAATAACTGAAATGATGCCAAAACTGTGGTGTGGTGACGGCAGAGCAGAATACAAAAGGCACCACCCCCATCTCTCCCGCAGGTGTCATACAAGGCGACTTACAGCTATGAATAATGGGCAGGGCTCTTATACTGACCAGCTAGCATTATACTGCAATTTAAGTGCCCGATACATGTCAATAAGCTCGCCACCTGTTACATGGGCCCTATCCTAATTGGCGAAACGTGGGTGTTGATTCACCTCTGCCTACCCTTTCGGGGTTATAGGCGTGATTTATTTTATCCATACGTACGGAACGAACTGTTGGCATCTGTCGGGCATGTTAATCGCCAGTTTATAGCAGTGTGCATTTACTATATGCACACTGCTGCCGATTACTCATCGCTGCCTTTAACTGCCTTATATGATATGACACCCGCGAGAGATGGTGGGTGGTGACAATCGTAGTCTGCTCTGCCGCCACGACACGGCCAGAAATTGATGGTACATATTTATAAATTAAAATTACTTACTTCTTATTATCATAGTTCCATCGCCAGTCCTCGCCGGAGTCAGAACCTTTCCATTGGTCTGAAAGGCTATCACACTCAGAGGAACTCCAAGGGTGTTGGTGTTGCTGGTGATGCCCGCCGGACGGGTAGTGATAGCCATCATGCTTGTCGTGGTAGTCATGAGATCCTCCATATCCTGAGTCGTAGAAATGCTTCTTGGGATATTCGTAGCCATGGTCCCAGTATGCAGACGTCGAGCACAGCGCTACTGTAAAATGAGATATTTCACAATAATTAATGTGTACCTAACAATTGTATGGGGGAAGAACAAAATTTTATAATTCTTTCGTTCCATGTTAAACGGGGGAGCCTATTGCCATCAATCGGGCACGTAAATAGCAATATATGGCTAGTTGGCTACTGCCCATTACTCATCACGGTTTTAACCCTTAGTCATCTACTACCTACGCAAGATATAATGGGGCGCGAAATAGTATTCTGAGCTGCACGACAAATCACAGCTTACAGTTTTATAATAAATTATTCGTTTAATTTTTCAATTTATGAATGAATATATCCTACTACCATTTTACTTCTAGTGAATTGGAAAATTGGTCAGTATTTAAACTCTGAAAAATGTTACGTAAACTTATACACAAGTCCCAAGCGCTGCCACTGATTTCCCGTTGTGCCACACTATGGACTCGCTCGCCACCAGCACGGTGAATCCATGAAATGTTTAATTTTTTCGTCTCTTCTCGTGAAATACTTTATCGCACAGTGTACTTACTTTGACATCGCTAACATAATATCAAGTAATGGTTGAACGTGACAAGGTTTCAAAATGTATACGTTTTATACATAAGTACTTCCCCCGTATGTACAATATTTTAATAGGTATCTTAAACGTATTCACTGTGTAGGGTAGCTAAATTTACCTTTATATTTTAACAAAATTCAACTGTATACATTAATACATTCTCAAATAAGGTTTTTATTTCAAGTAATTGAGATGATCATAAAATTTTTAAAATGCTATATTCGCTTAAACTGACCGAAATACTGGCCTCAATTATTAAACATGTATCCTTATAGAATAATTATGCAAATAACCTGCTTCGAGGTGATTTTTTCTCATAAATATGACTTTATGCTTTTGATAGATTATTAATTTCAAATGCAGAATTCGCAATGAGAATGTATCCTGTAGTGCATATAATTGACCTTTAAATATGCACCTCGAATTTTAGGATGCTGACTTTTATTTTATTTCTGAAAATACCAAAATCTCCCTGTAAATATATGAAAGATTTATAATTATGATGTCCATCACTGAATCATACTGTCGAACAGACCAGATATCTGATAAACTTCCGATATAGATACGCACTAATAACAATAAAATGTCTTCGGAAATTGTCCATAAATTTTTCAACAAGTAATTATAAGTTTAATAAAAAACGTTACTCACCTACAAATATAATCCAACACTTAAACATATCTAATAAGTTACACGGTAATAATAAAGAGGAACACGAAGTCAATACATTAAGACGTAGAAAAATAGCATGCACGTCTTTCACGCTCTGTTAAAAGATACAAAATGTTGACTGCTCCTCATGCAGTATGTTCATAAGCAAGCATAAATCCCCGCCCGCTTCTTTCCTTGGGAAACCCGTTTTTACATAAACTTAGTCAGAACAATCGGATGGTTAATCAACTTTAAATCTCGATCTGAATTATTGAATCAAAGTTAAAAACTAATATTATTTTTGGTTCACCCATAGAATTTAAGGGCACTGAACTATGATGCTATCGTAATTATTTTTAACAATTGACAATGGTTTTATTTTTACCGAGGTTAACACTTTCGCTCGTCCTTATACGTCAAAGATCCAGTATGTTTGGTTACAATAAAATATATGTATGTGTTTAATAGACAAGCATTAGTATTTTAATATGTATGTATTCTGTTATCTAGATCTGGAACCAGTTTTATGTCGTTATGGATGTCCATCCCACGTTACTTGTTTACGTGGTACAATAAAAAATAGGTAGGTTGAATGTTACATACTCCTTGTGGCGTCTCTTCTACTAGTATAGTTATATTTAATGCATTGGCAGTGATGGTAGAATCCATTCATTTTTGCTAAAACGAAACTGGATTCGTTCGTTCTGTATTGTTGATTAATGGTGCATTTAGCTGAGTTCGAACTGTTTTATGTTAATATTTTTATACTCAATGAAAGATGTTAATAAACATTAAAAGTAAATCTATTTGATAAGCACGTTAACATGGTACTAATATTTAAGTACTGTAGAACATCTTCCAATAACTTAAACTATCATGTATTGGGAGGAACAAAACTTGAGTTTCTTGCCCAAAATTAGTGTGTTTGCTTTATACGAAGAGTGTTTAGGAAGAAAATTGTGACTTGTGATAGTTGTAGATTTTAACTGGAGGATTATTGCTACAGTTCGAGAACGTATTTTAATTTTACATTATTAGGTAACTAACTACACTAAGGTCATTATCAAAATTTCTATTCATCAAGATGTATCTTCATAATTAGAAATTTTCTGATCTTGGTATCTACAATTTGAATATCGACATTTTACACATCTGATATAATATTAATAACAATGAATACTTACGACGCACTACTGTACAATATCCATAGTGATTTAAGACAATTTTTTATGAATGTTCTAAACAACTTGATGACTGACTTCTCATAAAGACAACACATGATTAATTACACTTTCACGGGAAAACGCCAAAGTCAAATGGCTCTAAAAATATATAATTTCGGGATGACGTTCCGGCTATCATTAAACGCTCATTAACAAGTTAGTCACATAATTTGGTATTTTTCAAGGCACTCCTAGTATTAGGTTTAAATTGGGACATCCCGTCCCAATTTTAACTTAATGAATCTAACCTTCAGAACATTGATGTGATGAATAATATCTTCTATTAGTTCGATGAAATTCTAAAAAAGATTATAAGAATGTTATGAAGTTATAACTAACATGAAAAAGTTAGGTAGGTACGTTTTTGTTAATCATCTCATGAACACAAGGATACTAGATTCTATGTCCTGTTTTTTAGAAGGATCCGTCGCTAGCTATCCGCCAAGAGGTCCCGAGTTCGAATTTTGGTAGGGGCAAGTGTTTGGGTGATAAACACAGTCTCGACTCATAGTTGTTTATGTAATATATTTTGAATATTATCGATAAGGAACTGTCCCCGAAGATAGCCCACTTTAAAAAAACATATGTTACGGTGTGATCATACATTGACCATACATTTTTGAACAAAAGCTTACTTCATCACACTAAACGCGCACGGCATTTTTGATCACCTGTCAATTGTCAGCGACGCGTAACACACAGTTTTTTCGCCGTCAAAATCTACTGTAAATTCGCCGTGTGTAGATACAGTCGTCAGTGTTGTATGGATCACTATGTAAGCTTGTAGACGTGCACGGCGCCGCCGCCGGTGCGCCGCGTCTACGCACGGCGTGTGAACTGTTGTTACAAAATAAATTTAGTATGTATAATTACTTAATTAGATATTAATTAATACAAAGAAAAAGTGGCAACAAAAATTTCGAGAAACTACTGTCTCGGGAATCGAACCCGCGTCCTCCAATAGCCCGGATTGGCTGCGTATACAACTCGTTCAACCAGCGATAATTCCCGCGCCAGATAATTTTTTAAAGTTATCTTTATATACCGGATGGGAAAATAATACCGTGGTTGGAGGAAAAATTCCTTTATTTTTAAAATTAAAACTGCATTTAAAGATTTTTAAAATATCACCGTGAAACAAACCGGTGAAATGTATTTTCAGAGACATTCTGTATTTTATTCGACCGAAAGAATCATTCCCAAGGATCAATTTCTTATAGACAACATACTAAAATTTTAAATTACAGAAAAACTAAGAAATATTTACGTATTTAAAAGAAATTGATTTCTTTTCATCATCAATATTAAGGGTACTTTTCCTCTAACCACTGTATTTTTTCCACCCGCTAGCTCCTCTTGTATGAGACGATACCTCTTAGCATTCCATGGATTCGCCGTGCGGGTGCCGGGTCCATAGTGTGCCTGTGGCAGCGCCTGGGACTTGCGACCCAAGTGTAGGTTTAAGGGATCCCTTGACAACTAGTCAACACTCACCTCCACCACCCCGAATTTTCTCCCTTTCTATCCATATTTGATATGATTCCGTGAGAGCCGCCTTTAGACACACGCGCAGTGTAGAATTTACGAAAGTTCTAGACAAGCCAAGGTCTTTGAGTCATGATTGGAGGGATTTTGCTAGTATATCCCTCGCTTCCACCTCAACAGCATACAAGCCAACACTGTAGCCATTTTGTTATTTGGTTTGTTAAATCAAAGTAGTTATTAAATATACCTAATTTGCCGTACATTTTTTCCAATGTACTGGAAGTTTTTTTTGCAATAGTTATAAAATAACATCTTTATAAAAAGGTTTAGGGATAAAAAAAAGATTGCGGATATCTTTTTGAAATGAAGAATAACCAGAATTTCTTCCATAGTTCAAAACTGACCTTTTCTTTGTCTGCATAATTATCTTGAGCCAATTGTTTATTTAAAGCGACTTCGGTGTGGTGTTTCCCCGTGGATTCCCCGTGTATTTAGCGCGATACCCACGTTAAATTGTGAAACAAACCCGCTTGTGTTTCCCCCTATGCTACGGGCCCCCTATGTTCTCTTTTTTTTTGTGAACGTGAAATAACCATTTAGAACTATTGACCGTTAGAGAGGATTTATAACCGCATCTACTAGCATCCAGTTATAATTAAAACTTATCCTCGTATTTTTCTCTTAGATAAATTTTAATATGTAATACCTTATTTATTTATTACTTTTTTTGCAATCAGTTCAAATATCTTCATATTAAGTTATGGCACTAGGAACTGTACATTTTATCTTTACTTCTGTCATCATCAGGGTTTCTAAGGTTCCCACTGCTGGGACACAGGCCTTCGCTTATGGATGGAAAGAATATCGGGTGAATGGGTGACGGGTTAACGTGCCTTCCGAAGCACGGAGGTAGGGAAATATTTTTGTCACCCATTTCACAGACCCATGCAATGATCGGCCTTTGCCATCATTGCTAAGTTAAGAGGATTGTGAAGTGCCGATACGCGGAGGCAAAAATGGCTACATTTTTTTTTAATACTTATCTCGAATGATAACGTTTTCACTCCCTTAAACTTTACAAAATGAGATAATTTTGATTTTTTTTCAGATTCAGTACATATCTAATCAAAGTCTGTATTCTGTGTATGTTTCTTTTTAATTAGTTAAATTAAAAAATATATATGTATAATGCTCGAGGAAGCTTTTATTTCACAAATAAATTTTGACGCTAGTAACTTTTATCGTTAGCAATATTTCGTAAAAATAAAAACGTACGTTTTTATTTTTATATGAGCCTAGTTTTATATTATATTTACAACATTTCATTTCATTCATTTTGTTATGTATATGTTATCGCTTTTTGTACTATTTACAGCCTCACAATCGCAAGACTAGCGCAGTTACTATTAAAGAAGCTTGATAGCCCATTTATTTAGAGACCTAATTTAGAAGTCTAATCGACTCAAAATGGTTTATGGTACACAAAACACAGGTTTATTATTTTTAGGGTTTACCATGATACATTCTTCTGCTGGAAAGTCCTGACCAACCTATTGGTATTTCTTTGATATTTTAAAAAGCTTTTATTTAAATATTCAGGTACTTTAGTGAAAATTCGTAGAATAGATTATGTAAGCCATGAATACGCTCATGATAATAATAATATGTTAATTTCATAATTTAATGATGAAAATATAAATAATCAATTAAATGACCGAGCTGTTTTGTACATTTTTGTGATAAAACAAAACATGCGAGTATATCACTATAATAATAAAATATCTTTGATGTTTTAATACTTATTATTTTACTGAAGTTTGTTGTTTCTTAATTAGTACAAGATGTAAGTCAATCGCCACCTAAAATTCAGATAGATACCTACAGAATATTAGCAAAACAAACTTTATAATATAATAAAAATTAGAACTTAACAAACTATTTAAATCAGCAGATACATAATATATAAATCAGTATAAATTACATACGGAAACTCGGATATGAACTTTTAAAAACCTTGTACAATTAAATCACTCCAATAATGTCAAAAACTTTGCCAAGGAGACTATCTTATACTCGGCTCGTATCGCTCATAAAAAGCTCTATTTGGATAAATGTTTCGAGCAGAAAGCCTTAAAACCTGGTGATGACAGAAGTCGAAGACGGGCGTACGACAGAATGACAACTACTATTCTGCCCCATAAGCCAAAACCTTATTAATCCTGTGATTTTCAATTTATCGGTTAGTTTACTCAATTATCTATCAGATGCGCTAAGCCACAAATTACAGAAAATTCGCAAAAGATATTGGGCATCTCATATATTTAAAATTATTCCTCTATCATTAATATCGGTTAGACGTCGTCGAATCATCCACTTTCTTTTATATTATCCAACCCATTACACCAGAAAGGTGCTAGTGATGAATGAAAGTGGGTCCATCGAGGGACCGATGAACGGAGGGAGTTATTGGAGTGACAACATTCCAATCCATACTGCTCAAGGTTTTATGGCTTAGGTTTTACAGGCGGTGCGCTCCATGGGGAAGAAATGTGCCCTAGCAGTGAGTAAATTAAAGGGCTGATAATGAATACAGATCCTGTTAGTGAAATAACAAATATATTCGTTTAATTGCTATTTGCATTATTTTTGTTTAACAGGAACCGAGATACGACAATCCCATACATGATTAGATGGAATGAATAAATATATATTTTGAAACCCACGTGTTTTATAATACTTAGGTATAAGGCCAATGGTCTGACAGTCAAGACCATGGTATTTAAAATAAAAGGAAAAGATCGAAAACATTTAGGGTCACTGGTCTAACCTAACAACCTAACAGGTGTCAGTGGGCTCTGTTTAAAATAACATGTCAGAGGGAGACAGTATTACTTAAACTATCGGACAGAATATCGTGTTTTTTTTAATGTGTTGAGTTGACGAAGTCGGGTGTCTTGAGTAATTTTAAATGACTTACTGCCGCACTCATTACACATTACACTCACTATTTAATGTCAAAAATTTTCATTCAAATCTAGACCATAGACCCGGCAAGAATAGCGACTAGTTTTGAATTGTCATTTTTTGACGTTATGTACTCATTTACGTTATTTGACGTCTCTGAGTGCGGCAGTAAAATGATTAAAATAACGCATGAATATCTACTGAAGTAACTAACGACCGCTTGTTAATTATTTACACATATTTTTGGTAGTTTGGCGCTGAACACATTTAAGGTTTCCAACAATATAAGAGTTAATACCGTCGCGGCGCGTTAGGTGACGGCAGATCAGAATATAATTCCATCCTCCCGCGGGTGTCGTACAAGGCGACTAAGGGTAAAGACAGCCATGGGCAATGGGCATCAGTGTTCCTCGAACACCACCTAGCCATATAACACCATTTACCTGCCCGATAGATGGCAATAGGCTCGTCCACTATTACCTAACAACAAGTTACCGAAACATGGGTTTTTCATTCCTGCCTATCCCTTTTTTATATGTGTATGCATGTAAACTTATTCCAACCTTTAAACTAAAACTGTCGAATTTCGTAAAACCTCAATGAATCAGCCAACAGAAGGGTTATTCCAATCCGACTACAGAGTAATGATACATTTTTGCCAAGCTTTTTATAAGATTATTCTTGCAATATTCAAGTTCACATTAACGGTAATATCATTATGACGAACACCGAACGTAAGCGACTTTACCTTGAGTATCACACTTGCACAAGTCATAATAATTTTACGTACTTTTACTTATAGCGAGTAAAAATAGGAATAATGTATAATTTAACAAATGGTATGACTAAGAATCCACTAAACAATGAATCAATTTATTATACTGACAGATCGGAGAAAGATAAATAAAGCTTTGATAATACAACATTATGATATATTTGGGAATTATTTAGCCTTATTGATATGTATTTATTTTAGATAATTATTGAACAAAAAACCGGTCCAGAATGGTTTAGCCCGTCGATGATTAATTGAAGATATTATAATTTGGTTTTTAAAGGAGGATTTAATATAAGATCTCCTGTCAGAAAAGCTGAGCAACAAATTGTAATAATATAAAGTGAGTAGCAATTCAAATCAAGGCGCTGTCAAAATTGTGAAGTTGCTACTGCACAAATAGTAAAAACTAACTATAGTCTATCGGAGAATACAAAACTGTCCAATTTTTTTACTCGGGAATTAGACAACTTTGGACAACCTTACACCAACACTTTTATTGTTTTGACAAAATTGCTGGAATGAAGTTTTTTAAGGGCCTGTTTCACAATCGACAGGTAAGTTCTGAGTAGCTTACTTGGCAGATCCATTGACATATATTTCCTAGTACAAATGTCAAATGATCTACCAGGTAAGCTTTTCAGAACTTACGTGAAACAGGCCCTAACACTAAAGTGTATTTTTTTATCTCAGATAGTAAATTGACAGGTGCAAATATCATATTTTAATGTTTTTATTTGATTTAAACAATACAACATGACATTTACAGCTGTCAATTAACTAAACGAGATAAAAAAAATAGACTTTAGGACATTTTTTCTGTCAATTTTCATATTAAATTACGAGAAGTCTCTTCCAGCAAACACACCATCTGACTACACTAACTCCAACTAAACGTGGGGTAGATCTTCTAATATATAAAACGTGTCACAATGTCTGTAATGGAACTCCTCCGAAGCGGGTTGACCGAATGTTATAAAATATTTTGTGTATATTGATAGGTCTGAGAGTAGGTGGTTGGCTATTTTTTATACCTAGGTGATAAGAGACGGCCGTGTGATGACGGCAGAGTAGAATACAATTGACACAACCCCAAATCTCACCCGTGGGTGTCGTACAAGGCGACTAAGTATAAATAAGATATGAGGAATGGGCAGCAGAGTTCCTCTTATACCATCTAGCTATGTACCTACTGCGACTTTTGTGCCCGATAAATGGCAATAGGCTCGCCACCTATTACATGGGACCTAACATAATTGGCGGAACGTGGGTGCTAGTTCACCTCTGCCTACCCCTTCGAGGATATAGGCGTGATTTATGTATGTATGTATGATAAGAGATAACAATGTTTGCCAGGTGATCTAGTATGATATATTTTTATCTTGCAAACATGTACCTGATTCCACTCCATTGAACGGATGTAGATGTCCTTATGAGCGGAGAATAAGATCATAAGCTTGCTGATCTAGTTGCCCTTTGGCTGTGTTTCTACCAGAGATGTCCAAGAATGCGTTGAGAGGGATGTGCTTGAGGAGAACCAATAGATCACTCCAAGGAACAAAAACTGCTGCGTTTCTTGTCCGTTCTTCTCAGAACAAGGCCTCCTGGTAGTTTACGAACGGATGGTGTAGCTTATATCGTTAAATATTTGAAACCGTTTTTCTTTGACACACACGTTTCCAATGTTTAACGTTATTCCTTTGACGATTCATGAGTGTATGTAAAGATACCTTATATGAATAAACCATTTTTTTTCTGCTCAAACACATCTCTCGCAACGCATCTTCGCAGTCAGTCATATCTGGTGGATACGCAGCCTTATTCTGTCGGCCTGATAAATAAGCAAAAGTTAGCGTTGTATTGTATTGTCGGCAAGAGTCTCACAGCTTCCACCACGGCGGTATCCCAGTGAAATCCCGCACCTTACCTTAGGGAAGTGCCCCCTAGTAAGGTAGTTTACATTTGAATGGGACGAGTACATTACTGGTAGGACGCTAGACATTTTTATTAAAGCCCTTAATAAAGGAAAAGCGTTTCACACGCATACCTACTTGTACTTCTGGACAGGCTAGTAATGGTCTTAAATATTTATTTATTTAATTTTGGAAAACCAACAGCTAAGATACAATAGTAAATAAAATTGTTTAAATACATAAAGCCAATAATAGGTTCTCACGTTTATGAAACAGACTTTTTATTATATACTAAATTCTAAATTAAAATTATTGTTATTTAGTGCCACGTTTGAACTTTATCTACAATCCATCATAAAAGAATCTATTGCCCATCAATCTCCTTGCAGATTTTTCACTACAGTGGAATATATCAAAATTATCTGATTAGTTAACTGATTGATGCTCTTGAATTGAATTTTGGCGGTGATTGGATGAAACTACTGGTGTAAAAATGGGAGCAAAGAATCTCACTGATCTAGTGGGGATATTGAATTTAATTTTGGAAAGGAGCTCAGGACAATCGATTTTATTTTTAATAAAAGAATATATCTTGAAACAGAGAAGACGAAATGTGATTAAATAAAACACTTGATAATGTATTATTCTAGGAAACACATTAAAAAACAAGATGTCATCCAATTTGTTTATTTATAACGCATGTTATAAGACTCAGTGAATATTGTGGACATGTCATATTCTCACCTCTAAATGCAATGGAATCTTTAAGATAAACTTTTTAAAATAACGATATTAATATTAAGATAATAATTATCTAGTCGCTGGAGCGGGGGTGGTTGGGCAGGGACCAGCTCTCAGTAGGCTGACATCTGCAATAAAAAAAACATGTTAATATACGACAATAAGTATAATAATGTTAGTAGGTGGAGGTCTAGAGCCATCTATTTGAGTTCTTGTGTTATGGAAACTAGGAGACGGGCTTAGAATATAGAATAATATAATAGGGGATGGACAATTAAGCCTCACTCAAGCAGCAGCGGTCAGCGGTGACGGCCAGTTGTACCGTAGGTAACATAAGGACTTTATTCAAACCAGCGCGGTCAATGTTTGACCGTGTTCGCCACCGCCACCGTCCCGCCACCGCTGCTGTTTGAGTGAGGCTTTAAACGTAAAAAAAACAAGAGAATTTACGCTTCCTAAATACAAAAGAGATACAACTTAACACGTTCACTGCGGCGCTGAAATTTGACTATCTAACGAAACGTGCCTTATGAGATAGAACAACCTCAGACTGTACTTTCCCAGAAGTGCGATATGAGATCTTCCGACCTCATATCATGTCATTCACTTTTTATACGTTTTTTAAGCTAAATATGACAATTTATTTAAAAACAAATATACCATATTGTTTAAATGTAATATTATTATATAACTTTATCTTCGCCCTAGGTTCTGACTACATAAAATCGAGAAAATTAAGAAAATGTTTGTGGGGTCGAATAACCTCATAATGCACCCAAGTTATTGTACATATCCCTACACACTAGTGACACATAGAGAAGGATATCGATAAATTGAAAGTAAATTTACATTTTAAATAATATTATTAATTAAAATTACAAATTATGTATGTATATACCTATTACATGGGGCCTAACATAACTGGCGAAACGTGAGTGCTAGTTCACCTCTGCCTACTCATTCGGGGATATAGGCGTGATTTATGTATGTATGTATGTACATACACAAATCATGCCTGTATCCCCGAAGGAGTGGCGAGCCCATTGCCATACATCGGGAACAAAAGTCGCAGTACATTGCTATTGCTAGGTAGTATAAGAGGAACGCTGCTGCCCATTCCTCATCATTGATTTATCCTTAGTCGCCTTGTACGACACCCACGGGAGAGATTTGGGGTGGTGACAATTGTATTCTACTCTGCCGTCACCACACGGCACATAGTAGATTTGTGTATGTGTAAGTGTAAAATTACAAATGAGCATTATAAAAACATTCCAAAAACATACTTTTTTCACATTCCTTACAAAGGTGTATAGTATAGGTGCGGGATGGGGCGGGAGCGCCTCCCGCGCGTATGGGAAAGATATACCTCACGTTCGCAAGGCAATATATTTTTTTTTATTTCTATGCGACATGAGGTGTAACTACATCATATAAGTTTTTTATATACTCATAACTCATATAAGTTTTTTTGACATTTCATAGACAGTTTTACGAGGTCAACACACCTGTATATTTATTTCTTTCATACACGTAGTACTTTCATGATACGAGCTCCGCACTGGAGCGAGAAAGAAGCAGAATCTTTACGAGTGCGGGTAATTTAGTGAGGTTTTAAAACCTCATAACGCATTGAACATGTTAATAGTCCTTTCCTGCGAAAGTAAGTCTTATTGTCATAGAAATTGATCCCGAAATAAAAGTATTCTTTATTCATTTCTCGCTCTGTTTCATTTATTTTACTCCATGACAACTTTTGTGTTAGGAGTAGGATGTTGAACTTATGCTATGGTGAGAGTCTTCGTTACTTGTAAATACTCGAAACGCGTTGAACTCTAATATTGATCTGATACGATACTGATTATTTAGACGTCCAAACAAAAACTTATTCCAAAAACCTATTCCAGTAATTATAAGTCTGATCTCTACTATGGTCCCTTGGCTACCAACGCGAATGAGTTATCCTAGTGAGCGGGTGAATTATCCTTAACGTTTAAGTAACTCTATAAACAAAATATTAATTATACACGATTTGTTGACATTATTATTAAGCTAAATTTTCCTTCCCAATGAACCTCAAACATATACAGTACACATTTTTATACACGTAACTGATAAGTAAATTGTTTTATTTACGACCTCGGTAATTATGTGCGCTATTGAGATTCTATTTATTTTCCTCTTAGCCGCAATTAACAACATACACGGCCTGTTTATTTGTTACTATACTCCAGTCGTTATACAAAGATACAATGTAAACAATTTTAATATTTCTTTGTATACGAAATGAAGTTAATATTAATAAGAAAGATATATTTATTCTTTGCTCAGAGCCTTTAATGCACTTTTCCAGTGATAGAAGATTTTCGGCGCCGTATGATTTTTATTTTTAATTTTTGATATTTTTTAAAAAATATATAGGTACTAATATATCCTTTAAATTATTATTGAATATCAATATAATGATGAAGCTATATTCTTCTCTACTTTTGGACAGTCGTATGGAGGAGCTTTTAACGCCGCGCCGTATGGTTTTTATTGTAATCTTTTGATATTTCGTTATACTATTTAACAAAATAAATAACTAACACATACCCTTAATGCATACTAACCTAGTCATATAAATGGTATTAAAAATCGGAATTGATATTTTTTTTCTTTTCCGTACAAATTGTTCGGTCAGTAGAGCAAAATGTATGCAAAATTCAAAAATTAATTTTGCAATTTTGAATTTTTGATACCACCATAGATTTCATATGACTAACTGCCGCACTCAGAGACGTCAAATAACTTTAATGAGTACCTAATGCCAAAAAAATTCAATTCGATTTAGACCACAGAACCGGCAAGAATAGCGACTAGTTTTGAATTGTCATTTTTTGACATTAAGTACTCATTATCGTTATTTGACGTCTCTTAGTGCGGCAGTAAGTTAGCATGGGTAGTGTTTAAGATATGTGCTATTACTGTTACATCTTGCATTACTTTTAGGATAGACGATATAAGCGAGTGTAAGCAATATCAGTAACCGGTACCAAAATCGCATAATTGGTTGAAGACCTTCTTCTACCAAATAAACGATTTCGGTAAAGTATGGTGTAGAAGAAGGATTTATGCGATGTTGGATACTTATGTTCAAGGTAAACTCTGTACCATCTAACTTGTCTTATTTGGTAAACAATCTTGGCTCAACTTTTTTAAAAAGTCACCCATTTAAAAATAAAATAATTAATAAATTTAAAAATAAAATAACAAAGTCTATTAAACAATAAAACGTTATTATTGACTGAAACCTATTGAATCTAGTTATCTGTTGATTTTGAATGCTGCATTTTCAATAAAAATGGGTGCCAAGATTATTTACCAAATAGACAAGTTAGATGGTACGGACTGTATACTCACTTATGCCACAGGTCTGAGCGCAGAGCAACCTTCCGGGGTTGGGGTACATAATGTTGTTGTTGCCGCACACGGGGTTATACTCCGATGTCACTGGGCAGCTGGTGAGGCAGGCTTGCACTGCGCTCGACACCGTAGTACTTCTGTAATGGCAAAGATAGGTTGTAGAGCGAAACAAGACTGAACATACCATTTTCGTCGACAATGCGTATACAATTCATCATCATCATCAGCAGCAGCCCTTTAATGTCCCTTCTGCTGGAGCACGGGCCTTCCCTATGGATGGAAGAATATAGGGAGATTGGACCATAATACAATTCATAGAAAATGCATAAGTCACGGTGGAGCTCGCTAGCGCAGTGGCATAGCGCGCTCGGCCTGCGATTGCGTAAACTAAGCAATGTTCGCTAAGGCCGGTCATTGGATGGGTGACAAAAATTTATTATCTCGAGTTCCTCCGTGCTTCGGAAGGCACGTTAAGCCGTTAGTCACGGATGCATCCGCAGTTGTTAATACCCGGTACAACGACATAATCACAAGTAAAAAAATACAAAAATTCTAATTAGTCAGGAAAATTGACCGAAAAAACGTAAAAGTCCGTTTACTTTGTTGCTGTTGTTGTTGTTGTTGAGTGCGCTGTTTGTTGTTTTAGCAATCTATTAATTAATTTGCATTTTATTTTTAACAAACAATAGTTAAATATAGTATATTTTTATGACACACCTGATCATAAAGTGGACTTTTTCGCCCGCTACGCGTACAAAAAATCCCAATTCCTGATCAGAGGGGACATAAAACGATAATCTTACCTCGGGCGATTAAAAAAGAAGCCTCAGATCGCATTTTAAGCGCCCTCGCTTTATGCTCGAGCGTTAAATACTTGCGATCTGAGACATTCTTTGTTTTATCGCCCTTGGTATATAATCTACTATTTTGAACAGTAATAATCGAAGTACCTATACCTATATACATCCTTTCACATAATATATCCTTACCCTGTTGGTGGGGCCTGTGTAGGCTGGACAGGCAATTGATTTTGGTCTGGGAACTGATTCTGTCCTGGGAACTGGTTCTGTCCTGGGAATTGATTCTGACCTGGGAACTGATTCTGTCCTGGGAATTGATTCTGCCCTGGGAATTGATTCTGATCCGGGAACTGATTCTGTCCTGGGAATTGATTCTGACCCGGGAACTGATTCTGTCCTGGGAATTGATTCTGACCCGGGAACTGATTCTGTCCTGGGAACTGACCAGGAAACTGTCCTGGAAATTGGTTGGGGAACCGTTGTGGGCGACGGTCTGGCCTTTGGAATTGAGGTCCCGGAAATCCGTATCTGTCTTCTACGTCTTCGTCCTCATTTTGCCTCTTCTGGCGGTAGGTCCTTGCTACAGCAATCTGAGCAATAAGTGCTGAAAAATGATAATTAATATTTGTAAATTTAGGCGAAGTAATTTTGTCATATTAATAATTATAAGGACAACATTTCTTGCAAAATAGTCTTCAAAAACTGCTTGTAGATGTAACATTTTACGAAAGTCTTCATAAATAGTTTTTTTTCATATAATTTACTAATCACGTAATGAGTAAATTATCTCTAAATCGAAATTTCTATCTATCGCAAACCTAAGAAAACAACTTCAGTCTGTGGATTTTGTCTCAGTGCATATGGCAGTAATTAATACTGATCGCTATGATAATCCGATTTGGACATTGCAATAAAATATGAAGTGACTATATATATTTGTTTGTTCTAAATGTCGTAAACTTTACCAAACGATATTCTTATCCGTGACACCATAGGGGTCAAGGATAATAATAATCTCATTTGGTTGACACTTAGTAGTAGGTACCTACCTATCTCTATTATCATAACATTACCGGACACGAAATTTCCAAATTAACTATGTTTCGTCGTCGTTTAAGATCGGCCATTTTGTGTATTGAATGTGTTTAGCAAAGCAAAAATAATACAAAGAAAACTAGGTCAATATATTAGAATAAAAACTTGTCCTACGTTATCAGTTATTACATACGTTTATATAGCATTTTTTGTACAGAATACAGCACGTCAAATTTTTGACCACAATAAGTCAAAATAATCTCATAATACTACCAGATACTATGTACCCACTGTTGATTGTACTATAATCATTCTAGAAATTTTTCTTATATAATTAATTTTATCTAAAAACTTCTTATTAAGATTCTTTTAAAATCATATTATTAAATTAAAGTGTACGGCCATCAATAATAATACACCAAACCATCAGTACTTTAAAAGAATGGTGCAAAAAATGAACTGTAAAATATGTAACGGTACTTTGTGATGTGTATCTATGTTTTTCTAGTTCACTATTTAAAAAAAACAAACAAGTAAAAGACAAAAACCGGCAAGGTTAAGAGATCTCGTCTTGAAAACCGGATTCGCTTAAAATAACACTGAAAGACGAATACGAATACAAATTATTTTATTCATTATTTAGTTAGTTTGTGATAAAAATATTGAATTTTATTTACTTTTTCTTTTCGATTACAATTCTGTAAAGGATTCCTAAACATAGCACTTCCCTATAGTGTACGAATAAAAAATACGCTATGACACATAACAATATGTTTGTTTGAGAATTGAAAACTACAATATCATTTTAAATAAATGTCAAAACCATTATCCCAATATCAGTCTCAAAATAATTACTGCTATAAAAACATAACAACGCTTCTAGATTACAGATATGACATAATAAATATATGTTACAGCTATTAATTATGCACCAACCACTGTAAATTATAGCAAAATTTTTAAAATTAAACATTAATTTATCAAAATTTTTCAGTTGATTTTCATAAATATTTGAAATTAAAGTAAATTTTAATACAAAATGTAGTTTTTATTATCAATTTTAATATCTTACTACAAATTACTACTATATAATTTTACATTTTATTAATCTTAAGTTATTAAACTAGTGGGTAGATATATACCTAAAAGCAGCATCTATGTATAAGGTAATTAAAAATATTGACTTAAATAATATTCTTACCGATCAGTAGTACCACCAATAACTTCTGCATTTTAGTTAAGCTTAATTAAGTTACTTAAATTAAAAAAATATATAATTTAAACTAGTTTGCCAGTCGTGGCGAAGAGCGTCACGTCACTGACCGGTGACCAGAGCGGCAAGTGTTTATAACTATGCGTATGCGCACCGACGACTTGCTGTCTTGCCCATTGGTAGTGACGTGACATCTTACCGTCACGCGGGGATTGTCCCACACTCAATAGTGTTTTTAAAGTATTTATTATACACACACTCACTATTTAGCCTTAAATACTTAAAGCATGTATCAGATTTTTTGGAGATACGAGTACTTACTGACGATGTTATATAACCTTCATTGTGCTCACTCTGACAGAGCGCAATCAACAGATGATTTGAACACACTTTTTAAAATAAAGTACCTACCTACCGTAAAATAATCATGTAGCTATTAAGTTACTTATACTTTTGTGTGTGTGTATGTTCTGGTGTATTTAAATAAAAAAAAAATTAAAAAATCAAGATTTAGAGAAAAATATTAATAACGCCCATCTGCAGTGTCTGCTATTTCTTTTATCCTTATCGAGATTACATTTTACAGAATCACTGATTTATTTATTCCCAGAAGAGAAATGAAAACAAAGATGACGTTACACATGTTTTTTATGTCACACCTGACCATAAAGTGGACTTTTCCGGTCAGGGGGTGACATAAAACTGTGATCTTACCTCGGGTGATAAAAAGAGAGCCTCAGATCGCATATTCATTATATGCGATCTAAGCCTTTGCGATCTGAGGTTTTGCGATTTGCAATCTCAGGCATTCTTTGTTTTACCGCCTTGCTATATAATTTCCATCAAGTCTCAGTATTGCGATTATCAAAACTTAGTTATACCTTTAATTTAGGTAATCCATATTATTTGAAAAAACAATGTGAAAAAAAAATCAGACATGATAAATATAAACCTACAGTATCCATCGGACATCCCTACTGACAGTGTATGCAGAAAAGTTTATTTTGTAATTCCCCAACAGTACACATATTTATAAATCGTATGTATTGAAGAGGGTGGGACTTGCAAAACGAGTTTGAAGTACAGCAACTTTTATGCAGAAATGGATTTTTACCTTATGACTTACGACCTTAAAGTCTACCAATTCAGGTGCCCTTCGTCGACAGTCATACGATCATAATTACATATTTATTAGTTACGAAACATTTTACGTTGGATCTGTTATTTTATAACTATAACTTTTAATTTCACTTTTGAGCCTTTGTCCCGTAAATGTCCTGTAACTTTGTTTTCGTCTTTTAGGACCAAACTAATTTCAATACTTATTACATATTTTATTTTTAATTCGTAATTTTTCTCAGATATACCTAATAGGTCTTACTTACAAATTGTTATATGAAAAACGTCATTAGTTAATTACTTACTAATTTACTTTCATTTATTTATTACTTATCATCATCGTCATTAGTGCGCACAGTTTTTTTGCAGATATATCTCCTAAGTGTTAGTTAGTCTTACTCGGTTTCCACGTGACTTCAGCTTCTTTTCTTATTATCTTACGGACGTATTCTCATTTATCAGGCACTTGTGCAATTTTCTGTTTGCCTCTAAAATTGTACAATAGTAACCAGTATAAAATCTAAGACATGTTTGCAGATTGTTAGTGGTTAGGTACTTATTTTTTATTAGAATATATTTATGAAATCATAACTTTTGCGGATTTAACGAGTGTATATTTAGGTGATTCGCATTATTTTTATTTAACCTGACGGTTCAATTACTTTACAGTGACATGTAAATCAATGGCAAACACCTAAATTCTTCTCCCTGCCCTGTTCCCAGTCTATCTGGGGTCGGCGCAGTTTATTTCCTTTTCCATTCATATCGGTCAGACGTCATCAAGCCATGTTTTTCCCATCCATTCCACTCCTTTTTGATTCATATCATCCATCACACCGTAAAGGTGCTAGTGATGAATGAATGTATAGAAAAGAGACGGAACGGATCATGTCGAGAGACCGATGAACGGAGAGAGTGATTGGAATGACTATATTTCAATCCATACTGCTCAAGATTTTGGCTTAGGTTTTACAGCCGGCCGCCTGCCTGACACCAACCATCTTTGGGCAAACACCTAAATTACAAAAATTAAATGAGGCTACGCACGGTTCCCGAGGTTACGCACACGTAAAAATTACTATATTTCTAATGTGGTAGTACTCGTGCAAATACATATGAAAACATTATCCAATATTTCTATTAATGTCAAACATTCAATGAAAATGTTCATCTACGGACTTTATTTTAAGAGAAATAAAGAATCTATCCTAATTTCAAGAAATGAAGCTCGATGTTAGCACTCTATTATACTACTACTATGCAATGTTAGCTAACGCTGGTTATTGGATGGGTGTACAAAAGTTTATTATTTTGAGTTCCTCCGTGCTTCGGAAGCTATATTAGGTAAGCCGTTGGTCCCGGCTGCAGTCGTTAATACCCACCAATCTGCACTGGGTCTGCATGGTGGGTTCTGGCCCATTCTGCTTATTATAATATTCTTCCATCCTTATGGAAAGCCTGTCCCCCGCAATGAGGAAATTAAACAGCTGGTAATTATGATGATGATCCTAATTACTAGTCACTTTTAAATCTATTACCTAACTCGTTTTTTTTGTTATTTGAAAGACAAGTAAATTATAAACCAATGCTTCAGTAGATTTAGGACTATATTCATTGATATATCAAGTTACAGCAAGTAGGTAACAGTAATAGTTAACACAAATCTCTTGTAAACAATTTTCAGCATTACGCTATAGGCAGCGTATCAACGGTGAAACATCCACTTCTGAAAGAAAAACAAAATAAATGTTTAGCTGATAAGAATTTGGCTTGAAATGTGATCGTTCGGTAAATTGCATTTTTTTTTATCGAAATAATCGAAGTAAATTAATATTTTAAGATAAAATATTGTTCGAATAGTCGAATTGGTAAGTACCTCTATACATCTACGTCTACTATAATTGTCTACAGCTACAGAAACTGTTACAGATATTACATATTTCACGAAATCCATTTGGCTCCGGTTATGTAGTGACATGTAGCGATTAGCACGCTTGCATGTGTTGGGGTCGAAACCAAGCTCCTGACTCCCAAGGTTACGCACACTAACCCCCGAATACTGAAATGCTACTCAAAGTATGAGTCCTGCTTAAAATTTAAGTATTGTCAAAATTGACGTTATTCCATATAAACTCTGGCAGGTATTAATTGTACACTTAAATTTTTAGCAGAGCTCAAAATTTGAGTAGCGTTTCTGTATTCGGGGGTAAGACACGTTAGTACATACATGCCTTACTAAAACATTCATAAGCAAACGGACTTTGTTAGTAAAATATCTGTAACAATTCTGCGAAATAAACCTAACATGTATCCTGTCATGTTTTTCCTTTATGATTCCAAAATATTTTTTTTCTTCCTTCCTTTATGAACAAAATTTTCTGAAACACTTAAAGATGCACAAAGGCAATTGCGAAAGATGTACTTACTTGCTGTCTACTATTACATAGTGGCTTATATTGAACAGATAAATAAAGTCTCACCAACACCGCAGAACTGCGCACATTTGAGGCGCGATAGATTGTAGTAAAGCTGTTTATTGCTGCCGCAGACAGGGCTGAACTCGGAGGACTTTTGACAGTGCTGAACGCATTCATTCGTTGTATTTATCAGATTGTTGTCATCGCTGTCATAAAAAAATATTTTATTACTTACATAGATACATTGTCATACATCACACCTATTTATCTCCGAAAAGGTAGGATGCAGATGTGAATTAACACCCGCGTCTCGCCAATTATGTTAGGTACCCAATTAATAGGGAGCCCTTCTTTATTTACCCTTAATAAAAAACACTGCAGGTTTTTTCAGTATTTGCAAGTCCCTAAACTGTTCAACTTAACCTATTGCTGATTACTCTTTATTTGGTATAAATGTTTCAATCGAAGTAAACAGGAAATAAGCAAAATGAAAATGAGTAACGCTAGTATTTCTATGAAAACAAAGGTGTTATTGTCAATAACTAATTATGAACTGCAATAAACGTTGCGTAAATCTCAGATATTATTTGATTTTTATTTGAACCTTATTATTCCCAGTGTTGACATAAATTCTATCTCAATTAATATCGTGCTGTTTTACTACTAAATGAAGGTACGGTTCAGTGCACGCGTTACAGATGTGTTAAAAAAAACACCAATCGGGATTTACAACTTGTTAAAACCATTAAAAATTATGCAGACATTAATCTACTATTGAGCGTTACAAATTGTATTTTGTCGGTGATAGGCCAAGGTCCAGTCTACCTTGAACAAGCAGGTATCAAAGCCTTCAATGAAAGAATCTAAAGGAACCTATGGAAAATATTTCTCACAAACGAACCATGAGATTGGAGAAGCTGTTGCAGCGAGGGAGAAAGAGAGAGCTTAACATTTGTAATAAATAATACAAGCATTTCAAGATGATCATCTTAACACTAGATTTGATTATTATATTGACTGAATTTATTCTAAGACTAGGTATAAATGTATTTTCACTTCTCATGCTATGAAAGTGCTCTATTGTGCAGGATATACATACATACATACATAAATCACGCCTATATCCCCGAAGGGGTAGGCAGAGATGAACTAGCACCCACGTTTCGCCAATTATGTTAGGTCCCATGTAATAGGTGGCGAGCCTATTGCCATTTATCGGGCACAAAAGTCTCAGTACATTGCTATTGCTAGGTGGTATAAGAGGAACGCTGCTGCCCATTCCTCATGATTGATTTATCCTTATCATTGTGCAGGATATAGGCTGCACAAAATCGAATTTTGTGCTCTAGAGCATTAACGTATCTACTCATAAATGTGTCTTTATTAAGGCAAAGAAAATTAGCCATGCAGCCAAACACAATGAGAAATTCAGAGATAGAATTTGTTATATTTTAATATTTACTTAAATTTATTTGCCTAATGTGTTTTTTAAGATATAGGAGATATTAAAATTTTAATTCAAGTAGGTACGGTAGGTTATTAAATTAATTTACGAAAATTATTATTTCAAAATTAATTGCCGTGTGGTGACGGCAGAGTAGAATACAATTGTCACCACCCCAAATCTCTCCCGTGGGTGTCGTACAAGGCGACTAAGGATAAATTAGTCGTGGGGAATGGGCAGCAGCGTTCCTCTTATATCACCTTGCAATGTACTGCTACTTTTGTGCCCGATAAATGGCAATAGGCTCGCCACATGGGACCTAACATAATTGGCGAAACGTGGGTGCTAATTCACCTCTGCCTACCCTTTCGGGGATATAGGCGCGATTTATGTATGTATGTAAAATTAATTTAATACTTGGCTGTATAGGTCTGCAGCCCAAACCTAATATTACTGGGAAAACTTTTCCTTCGGTATCCAAAACTGTACTAATTTTAGTTTGAATTTTAAGAAATGTTATGATAAACTACTGTTTTATTTCCTCGCAATCGATGTGAAAAGCAGAGTTACTAACTCGTCCACAAAACCATTTTTATCCTCGACATTACTATCAGCCCTCGCCTTCGGCTCGGGGCTAAAAGTCTGGGACAAAAATGATTCGTTTTGTGCACTTGATGGAAAATCTCCTATTGCCTAGCCTCAGATCGCATTTTAAACTCCCTCACCTTCAACTCGAGTGTCCAATATTATAATAAAACAACTGTGTCTTTTATCTCAAAAGCACAGACATTTTGATGAAAACTTTAACCATTGTGGTAAATGATTTTCCGTAATGAATTGAGCGAAAAAACACGAATTACCTAATAAGTTTTTCCTTTACCTTTCCTCTGGAGATGATTCAGTTGGCTGGTTCGGTGGGTTACAAGGAGGATAGTTGGCGAAATTCACATCTGAAATCAAATTTATATGTATGTAATAAAAATATACTCCTACAAATAATACCCCTTACTGTCCTTATCGCTCTAGGCGGGGTTTCATTGAAATGCTTCTTGTGTTATTCATTACATATTATAATATATAATTTTTCGAAACACTATTTCCTACAAACTTGCTACCCTGACAGTGGTGTATTATGGCCCATTTTTCCTATGGATGGAAGCCTTAGCAATGGCGACTTTCAAAGGCTGAATCCTTGAGTGTTAATGATGCTTAACTTAAGTCTTTTTAATTTTATTGTCAATTTGTACCAGCAAACCTCTTACTGCCGCACTCAAAGACGTCCTTTAATGAGTATTTAATGTCAAAAACTTTCGTTCAAATCTAGACCATAGACCAGGCAAGAATAGCGACTTGTTTTGAATTGTCATTTTTTGACTTTAAGTACTTATTAGTACCCAAAGAGGGTTGGCGTCAGGCAGGCGGCCGGCTGTAAAACCTAAGCCAAAACCATGGATTGGAATGTTGTCATTCTAATCACTCTCTCCGTTCATGGGTCTCTCGACATGGTCCGTTCCGTCCTTTTCTATACAATCATTCATCACTAGCACCTTAACGGTGGGATGGATGATATGAATCAAAAGGGAGTGGATGGCTTGATGACATCCGACATATGAATGGAAGAGGAAACATACTGCGCCGACCCCAGATAGACTGGGAACAGGGCAGGAAGAAGAAGAAGAAGAAGTACTTATTAACATTATTTGACGTCTCTGAGTGCGGCAGTTTGTGTATTTTTTATTAAGGATTTCCTTTACTTTCTTTTTTTGACAGCCAGCATAAGGCGCTATTACTTATTAACTTGTAGTATTAGGTGCATGATGGGGCTATCTATAATTAGTGCATGTTATTTATTATCATAATTAAGCTTAATTTGTGATCTTCTTCTTCTCCCTGCCCTGTTCCCAGTCTATCTGGGGTCGGCGCAGTATGTTTCCTCTTACATTCATATCGATCAGACGTCATCAAGCCATCCACTCCAGTAAAGGTGCTAGTGATTAATAAATTTATTGAAAAGAGACGGAACGGACCGTGTCGAGAGATCGATGATGAACGGAGAGTTATTGGAATGACAACATTCCAATCCATACTGATCAAGGTTTTGTCTTAATTTTTACAGCAGGCCGCCTGTTTGACACCAACCCTCTTTGGGTATGCTGTTGTTGGTGGTTTGCCCTCCACCATTCGTGTGCCTCGAGGTGCTTATTTGTCTACACCGGGCAATCTCCCTTAGTCGACTTTTACGACACCCAGGGGATGAGTCTGGGCTGGCACATTCTACGTAATTTTTTCGCTCCCATGCCAGCAAGGGAAGTTATAAGCTTGTAATGTATTACATAAAAACCAGTACCTCTATCGATGTTCCTAAGGAATAAAAGAATAATAAAATTCTCACCAACGCCGCATTGTTGCCGAGCACAAGTAAGATATGCCGCATTGTTGTACTGGATGCCATCGGTGCCGCACACCGGGTTGTACTCCGATGTTTTGGGGCAATTAATGATGCATTGTTCTACGGTGCCGAAATTTTCACTAATAATCAATTAAAGTGATTGTGTGAGAAATGGCATGAATAAATTTGAATGAACAGATGACAAATAACAGGGGAAAATTAAGTCGAAAAAAAAATCCGTGCCGATAAAAAAATAAACTTTTTGCTTATGTATGTAAAAGAGGCTATGTCGAGAGGATGATGAATCATACATACTTACATACATACATAAATCAAGCCTATATCCCCGAAGGGCAGAGATGAAGTAACACTCACTTTTCGCCAATTAAGCTAGGTCCCGTGATAGGTGGCGAGCCTATTGCCTATTCTATCGGGCACATAAACCGCAGTAAATTGCTATAAGGTACAAGAGGAATGCCCTGCCCTTTACAAGAGGAATACTCATTACTGTGTTTACCCTTAGTCACCTTGTCACCCATGGGAGAGATGGGGGTGACAAATGATGATGATAAATCAATTTTAGTTATAATAATATTAAGGGTCTGTTTCACAATCGAAAAGTAAAGTTATAAGTATTTACTTAGCCAGTAAATTACATAGAGGTTAAATCCTTTCGGTAACTTTCTTTGCGTTTCACAATCATCCAACTAGTAAATTAAAGTGAAGATTAACTAATAAATACTTACTTAGGAGTATGCTGGCAACTTTAGAGTTTACCGTTTCGTTTCAAGGTAAGAATTATTTCTGTATTTGTAATAAGTACAGTAAATGCAGCAACCAAATTACAAATATTTTTCGTTATGATTTTCACATAAAATAAAGATGTATTCACATGAAAAACATAGTACATTGTGAGGTTATTAAGTGATTTCACCTTTTCTAAAATCAATGTTTCTGTAAGAATGGAACGTACGAGTTGTCAACAAAAGATCCATGTCAAACGTTTGTCAATGAGATAGGTTTCAATGGTGTCAGTCAGATTATTTTCAATAATTGTTTCAGAGTGGATTTTGTGCAGTGAAAGTGGTGTTATTTTGCTGCACAAACATCCGTGTTGATGTGCAATTATGCAGAATCATTGAAAATAAGTCTTGTGATGTGTTTTATGTTGAGAATTCTATAGTGGTTTTCACCACCTCATCAGTCATTATGAACTTTTACTAGAATTAAATTCACGCCAAGCAGTAGATGCGTTCAAATATCTGACTCCGGTGATTCGTCTATCTCTGTCTGGGCCTCACGAGGATATATTTTCATATACTTTAGCCAAATGAAAATTTCTTTAAATAAATAATTTCCTACTTGTTTTAGGTAAACAAAAACCAATGAGACCTTTTGAAAAGGTGGCGGAAAGCAAACTAGAAATCGCAGAAACAAATTATAGAAGAGGAATGAGAGCATAAACGGAAACAGTGGTTGTTTGAAGAAGAAGACTGGTTGCAAAATAAAATTGATAAAAATTTGTGAACATTTTATTTTAAATAAATTTATTAACTAACTATATAATGTTTTCTTATAATAAATAAAACATTACATTGTGTAGTGCTCATGCAAATATTATTTGCACGAGCACTACACAATTGTAGGTGTTCCGATTTACACAAACAGAGCTTACAGTAGGTATCATTGTTTTTGGCAGTATGAGGACGGTGTTGGGATGGAGGTGGTATATTCCAATCATTATCCCTATTGATGTTTGGATGTTTCTTGATCAGTAGCTGTGCAATCGCATGTGAAATTAATTTAACAATTCGACTAGCAGATGCCTTATTTACACCAGTGAAGTCACCAACTACGCTAAGGAAACTTCCTGTTGCATAATATCTTTGTGTTAATAATAGACGATCCAAAGGTTTAACTGCATAATTCCTAGAACAAGGACATAATATATTAATAAAACTAGGTAAGTAGTAGGAGTAGGATGCAAAAAATAATGAAAAGTGTAAATTTTACGTACTGTCGCTATAGATGTAGGAATACATAACAACTTACCTCGACGTAGGAGCAGTTATTGAATGCTCTATTAGAGAAAACCTATAATTAACACCCTCTTTAGAAAGTCGGAATTCTATCTTGAAGTCAGTATCATCATATTTTTCCATGTTGTTTACACCATACCGAAATATTGGTTCCCTACGCGGTCCCGTCATGCGACCGAAAAAATCGTCAAATTCATCTTCAATAAGATCAAAAATTTCCATTTTAAATGACAATAATAAACATTGTTGATGAATCTAGAAATGTCGTATTTGAGGTTATCTTGTCATAAATAGATTTACTTCTCACAAGTATACGGCTACTTGGTAGTGCATCCGATGATTAATTTAATCTGCAGATTACGTTGTAATTAACCCTACTCAGAGATTGTGAAACGCAAAATTTTGTTTACTGAGCAGATAAGTTCGAAGTAGCTTACTTCGAACTTTACTTTTCGATTGTGAAACAGGCCCTAAGCAAAAAAAATTTTCAACAGTTTAATTGCCCCCGTTCAAAATTGCTGTATATAATTTGTTAGGAGCCGCCGAGCTTGTGATGAATTTTTGCCTACTACAAATTATGATAGAATAATGGATACATAATTATATTTTGAACTAAAACAAATAATAAAAGCAATAAACAAATAATATCAATGCAAGGTTTACTGTTTTGAAACTATTTTTAATAATTGTGCTTAATCATCATGGTCACATTTTCCAAATAAACTTTTTTTTTTTTTTTGCCATGAGAATGCAAATTTTAAATTATTGAATGTTTTATCAACGTATAATTAAAAACTGTAAATTGTTACATCTTTATTTTCATGGAGTCGGTCGTCAGGATCAAAACTGATCGACTTTCGAGGTGAATCTGGACTAGATAAAATAGCCCTTAATATTTTTCTATATACCCATGCTAGAAATCCTCTACTATAAAAGTTTTTGACCTACAATAACTCAACCAGTGTCACAATAACCATTACAGTTTGTTTTATTAGATACTCAGCAATTAAACTATCTACGAAGGACATAGAGTTCTAGTTCTTTCTATACTGTACAGTATATAATACAATACTACATAATAAATATATAAGGCTACATAATCTTCTATAAATTATAATATATCTACTATTCACATCATGAGGGTTGATGATAAAATCTTGTATGCCAGTGTTCATAATTAACAATTAAAACACTCATATTATTACGATGCTACCATCACACTCGGATTGGATTATATGACAGTGTTGCATAAATAACTACTAAGAGCATACAAAAAAGAGGCACAGATTATGCCTGTTTGACTATAAATAGCGATTAAATCTTTGAAGTGGGTAAACACCAACTCATCGCTAGAGATTATTAATATTAAGATTCATAACAATATTTGATTATGTTAATATTAAAAGCAACCATACGGATTCTTTGACCCCGAGATGGCGAATAAAATACACATTGTCAAGTATTTAAGAAAAACAAGACTGTTGAAAACTTTGTACCTGTTATTGGATTGAAAACTGATCTTCCACATAAGCCAGTCCGCCATTATGTTTTTTTCAAAAATGCTTTATGTTATTTACGTGTAAATTGGAAAACACGAATTTTAGTAATTTTTTACTTGGCCGTGTGGCAGAGCAGAATACAATTTGTCACCACCACAATCTCTGCCGCGGGTGTCGTACAAGGCGACCAAGGTTAAACAAAAACAGATTATTACGGAAAAGTTACAACTAAATATTAAATTAAAAAACTAACCTTCTTTTGGGCTCCCTGTAGTTAAAATTGTGATTGTAACCTCCGAATACTCCGTTGCACAGGACTAGAAGAGAAATGAATTGAAATGAAAATTAATTTCATCACTAAATATGATCACTAAATATACTTACGTAAAGTATTGTTTCATTCATGCCGTGTGGTGACGGCAGAGGAGAATACAATTGTCACCACCCCAAATCTCTCCCGTGGGTGTCGTACAAGGATAAATCAGTAATGAGGAATGGGCAGCAGCGTTCCTCTTATACCGCCTGGCAGTGTTCTGCGACTTTTGTGCCCGATAAATGGCAATAGGATGGACCTAACATAATTGGCGAAACGTGGGTGCTCCTCTGCCTACCCCTTCGGGGATGTAGGCTTGATTTATGTATGTAAGTATTGTTTGAAATAGAATTAAAAAGGATTGATACCAGGCTGGTAGCCAACCGACATACTGCGCCGATTCAAATGATTATTTAGGAGCAGGTTAAGTAGAAGAAGCACAAAAAGACAAAAGCGAAGTAAACATAAGCTAAAAAGAGAGCTCAATACTCGGAAACAATACGTCTTGTTTCCGAGTATTGAGCTCAAGGAATCAATTTCATTGATCAAGTGGTTTAAATTGTAAATGTGTGTTTATATTTGGTACTTAATTCTGCATTCGTTTTAAATACTTAATGACATAATATAGATATGGCTTGTTACTTTAGTGACCTATCATAGCAAAGACAGCATTTGCAATATCGTAGAATTAGTAGTTACCATAAAATTTTATTAGAAACCCACATGATGCATCAGATATTGATACTTTTTATAATTTAATTGTTTAACAAATTGCAGCTCTAAACATTAAGCAAAGTAGGAACTACACAGTGTATTTATTTTAGTGTGATTAATTGACACAACAATATTTAGGTGATTAAAGATGAAATATAAATCTCAGGAGTCTTAAGTATATTATGAATATATGTACTATATCATAAATTGAAAATATGTAAAGTAAAAATTACATTCGTACTATAAATAACGCTGACCTAGGGGTAGGCAGAGGGGTACAGATACTAAAACCCATATTTTTGCCATTTACTATCGGGCACATTAATCGCAGTATTGGGTACTTGGTGGTATACCACGCTCGCTTTCCTCATCATATTTTATTTATAACTTTGAGTCGCTTTGTACACCTACGGTAGACTTAATTGTATTCTGCACTGCCATCACCGCCCGCCGTTACTTTAAAAAAACGCAAAAAGTTTGCGTAAATAATGCAAGGTTAAAGGGAATATTAATTTTCCGAAGATATAATTTAACTATTTTGGCCAAGTAATCTTGAGGGGTTAGTAACATACGCGCTCGATATTAAGATAATAAAGGTGGCGATTGTGTGAATTAAATAAAATTTGCAAAGGCTCATAGGATGGGTGAATAAACCTACAATTTGTCGAGTTCATCCGTGCAGGTGCAGGCTGCATCTGCAATAATTATTATCTACCAACCCGTATTAGATCCAATGGGCTATAGCCGCCCATTCCCCCTATTATATTCTTAATTATCCACAAGAAAGGCCTAAGCCCAGCAGTGGAGCCATTAAATGATTGGTGAGGATAATGATGATGAAAAAACCTAGGATATATTGAGTGATTAATATCACTGTATAACAGACGGAATGTCAGGCGACAAACGAGAGTGACCTATGGGGAAAGTCACATGTATTTAGGACAGTTAAGATGTTATTGGAAATTTTGCACCCGTACATTTATTTCCCCGTGACGAAGTTTACCGCAATACAAAATTGGAACAAACCTTTTTTAACTTTCTTTGTTTCAATTTATTGTTTGTTTAATTTTGAACGATATGAGGTGCATATCGGTGTTTGTCACGAAAATTAAATATTTTTTTAAGATGAGATCCCATGTGTGTGGATGGCTAGCCTATTGCATATTTCAGGCACAAAAATGGCAGTATATTGCTAGGTGATATAAGAGGACCGCTGCTGCCCATTACTGATTGCTGTACTGTGTCGCCCGCAGGAGAGATGGGGGTGGTGACAATTCTATTCTGCTCAGCTGTCACCACACAGCACAACTTAATAGGCAATGAAAATATACCAATGGCATGCTTTGCCACGCCTCATTATTTCTGCACTAGCCTAAATATTTAATTCGATTTACTTTGTAGCAACAAACCGTTGTAATCACGCGTAGTTTTTATTAAACAATTCGATAAGACTTGCGTTTACAAGATGACCTTTAACGTACAACGTCAATCCAAAAGTTCAAATGGCTTAAAAGATCAAACGGCCATCAGATTTTTGAGAGCTCTTTACTTTGTATAAGAACCCTCAACATCTCGAGAATGCAAACCACAAAAAGTAATCAGCTATTTCTGAAAGAAAAGTTTGTGCTTTTCTGGATTGACATACATTATGTATCTAAATCACACCTATTTATCCTCGAAGGGGTAGGCAGAAGTGAATTAACACCCACGTTTCGCCAATTATGTTAGGGTCCCATGTATTAGTTACCTATGCTATTTTTAACCGACGAAAAAACGGAGGAGGTTACTAAATTCGTACCCATATGTTATTTTAATGAAAAAGTAATACATAGTAAATTAATAACCACAGTATTCAGACAAAAACTTAGTTGGTTACAAAATAGTAGAAACCTATACAGAAAAAAACTTGGTTGGTTACAACATTTTGCATACTATAAGAAATAGCTTGCTCCTCTTGCCTGCATTTAGAGTTGTAATTTAAATATAAAGTAACTTATGTGTAGCCTTTGCCTTTTCCATTTATCAAAATGGGAAAAACAGAACCAAAAAAAAAGTAACTAATGTATACAAACTACCTATATAATTTCTATTAATGTAAATTTTTACGTTACGGAAATTGTAAGCAACTAAGGCATTAAGCACATAATTAATAGGGTATCAGTTATTGATATGATTTTTTTTATTTAGAAGTTTACACCTCATTATAAAAGAAATATAAAGTTGTAAAAAGAGAATAATGTGCCTAGAAAGAATTTTAATTAAAGCCAAAATTTGAGCCTCATTTAAACTGCATTCCCTATTCCGCCATTAAACAAAACAGGAAAAAAAACTGATAAATCTAATTGTTTTGCAGGGTTTCGCGACTAAGCCACAACAACAGTTAACGAGTGTTGGAAATTAAAAAAGTACCTACTTATCTGAGGCGAAAGAATGGCCGCTCTCATTTGAAAGTCGGCGCGTTATCTGTGCCTCAGTCCAGCCAGCGGGCCTAGCACGGGGACGAGGACAAGTCTCTCTCCACCACTTGACAGTGTTTTGTCTCGGGATTTAGTGGGAGCTAGAGCGAGAGGAAAATATTTTCTTTCCCCCGAGGATATGTGTCCACGTCCCGTGCTACGGGGCAGGGGTTATCAGTTATCGGAGTCTTCCCGCCCGCCATCGGCAGCGCCCACGATGCACCAGTGAAACGATAACCACGCTACCAGCAACTCGTATCGACACCACAACAAACAATAAAACACGACAACACTATCAAATGTGGATGTAAAACTGCGCTTTAACCGCGAGTGAGGACAGTGCTTATTACATAGTTCGAATTTCGTTCCAACTGACTGGAAATGCTAAGCTGGAAGATTATTTTGTGCTCATTAATAGTTGGTGGTGAGTTGCATTACTGAAAAGTTTACTAGTTTTGGTCTTATTCGAAGGAGATGTTTCAGCCTGGCCCATGTACTTGTAGACTATCTCAAAAAATTGAGAAAATACAAAAGATTCTGGGAAAATTGCAACTAAATACAAAATACAAATAATGTAAAGTTTTTTGGCTTAAAAACCTTTGAAAACTATTAAAATCACTTACATCTGTAAGAGGGTATCATCTAATGTCAAATAAAACACGTGCGCCAATGTTATTTAATAACATCTTCCTTCCGCCATGACGTTAGGCTAGGCTGTTGTGTTGCAATAAAAGCCTAAACATAAATACAACATAAGCCAAAAAAAGAGCTTCAACATAGGACTTTAACCCTCAAGAACTGTTTTATAAATTATTGCCTACATTTTGAATAACTGTACAAGTACCTTCTTCTTTGTCGAAGGTTGTCTGGAAGAGATTGCTTTAAGCGATAAGACCGCCTAAATTGTATGTCTTCATATCTATGTCAACAATTTTTAAGAAATTTCTAGTACAATAAAGTGTATTTATTATTATTATAACCCAGACTCCATACATACATTATCGAACATATTTAATACATCAGTTATTCATATTACGAACGTTAATATACCGCTTGTGCTCGCACACAATCAGTGAGTTCTATCTAGAATATTCTACGAAATTTAATAATATACAATCAATGTTTTGTATGTTAATTAATTTATTAAAAATTATTCTAATTAGTATTCATTTAGATGTCCATAGATACATGATATAGATCATTAGCAGGAAAAAGAACACTTGCATAATTTACCTATAACACACAAAGCGAACCATTTATATATCAATACAAAGCAAATCATTTGTAACCGCAATTATTGTTCTCGTGACAGCTCCTTGAAATATGTACCACTATTTCGTTCGATACTATTTAGAGTAAATCTTACGACATTTATCATTCTATAAATATCACTCGACGATAGCCCAAGACATCGTACGATATTTATAACAATTTTGACAGATTGATCGACAAATGCGACCTATTATTAGACGACGACTTCAAGAGACAATGCCTACGTGGTTTATAGCATCTAGAAATTAATATCCGTCAAGTATTATAAGTAAACAAATTAATATGGGTACTACGGTAGTAAGATCAGCCATACTCCCACATAATAGTTTATAATGGACAGATTAATACTTACTTAAATACAGTACTTAATAAGTGTCATTCGAAAAGAAAATATTTATACTTTCTCTTTAAAAAAAACCTCTTCTCATTCCTTTTTCTTAGTGTGGCTGAGCAGTTGTACAATTTTGTTTTAATTTCATTTTTTCATAAATAAGTATTAGTTTCTTCTTTAAATTTTCATATCAGTTTAACTTAGATTAGATGGATTAAATGGTCCTTTAGGAACTTTTATTGTAAATTTTCATTTACTTTTCTTACTTTTGGTTGAATGATAAAATGAATGAATGAAATTAATGCATAAAATATGGATGAAACACATTTTAACGCATCTAGGGAGTGTTTGGCGCGAATCGAATGGTAACATAGTTCATGACGGCGACTGAAGAGGTGGTGAAAACCTCTATAACATTCTCAACGTCAAACACGTAACAACACTTTTATTTCAATGATTCCTCATAATTGAACATCAACACGGACACTGCACAAAGTCCACTCTGAAACAATTTTTTAATGATTGAAACAAAAATAACTAACGCCATAGAAAGCCCGCCAAGCACTCTGAACGGGCCAAATGGAATGTCGAATCAAAAAGCCCGTGAAATCAAGGAAAAATATATATTTTAAAATTAGTTGTCTATAGTGCGTTTCATCTTATAGTTCCTATGCCGTGATGGTGGCTACAATGTCTGTCATCAGCGTCATCACGTAAGTCATATTTGCAGGTTTTTTTTATGTTTTATACAAAATCTTTGAGAAAATCATGTCCAAAACATTGTGGTGAACAAAGTGATGAAAGATTAATTTTGTTATAAGCAAAGGTCTTTTGTGAGCGTGAAAAACGTAAGGAGGGCCCGCATAATCGATATTAGTGTGTACAATTTCAGATTGCCGCCATTAAATTGGATTACCAGTATCAGTTTTATTAAGTGATGATAAATAAATTTAATGTAGACATGTTAGATAAACACAATTATTGTTAATCATAATAAATATAATATTTTATTATAATTTAAACTTTTTTTACTTAAGGAATCTATCCTTCTTACGTCACTACAATTTATATTTATCTATCTAATATCTATCTTACTTGTAAATTTTCACGACCTTTGGCTTATTATTTTCATAAAAAACACAAATATGTAAGTACTACTTTGTACCGCTAGTAGTTATAAATAACAAAATAAGATAGGTGCATGATTGTTTATAGTGTTAATTGAAAAAATCTCCCTGAAAAAAAGTTGACATGGTATCATTTTCTAGCATTACTACCAACTTGACGGCATAGGAACTATAAGATGAAACGCACTCTAGGTCGAATTCATCTTGCTTCTCGTCCGTCTTATGTTTTCCGCCTAATGTCAGTCCGTAATCGATGTCATATCATGTCACGTCCGTCTATGTCTCTGTTTTAATAAAAAGGAGGCTGGACGCCACGACACACTCCTTCACGTGCTGCTTTTTTGTTTATTTTTCTTTTTTTTTCAATTTCTTCTCCTATTTGGGAACGCAACAGGATTTAGGATTTATGTTCAGACATGATTATAGTATTTAATTATTTTCACAATAACATGAATCGTTGGTGTCTTCCTAACAACATCTACTGGGGGTATTGGGGGTATGCTCTGCCAACACTTCACGGCTAATGTACCTATCGTTATTCACGACAATGCCTGTCTGACTAATTAATTGTGTGTTAGATTTTATTGAAAGCAGTCTCCGAATCGTAACTGCACATAGGTATATTTCAAAATCACTAGCACCTCTTCGGCGTGTGGGATGATAGGAATCAAAAGTAAGTGAGTGAGTGACTTGATGACGTCTGACCGATATTAATGGAAGAAGTAAACATACTGTGCCGATTAAATAGGGCAGGAAGATGAGGATTAAAATTTAAATGACAATTCAAATCTAGTCGCTATTCTTGCCGGGTCTATGGTCTAGATTTGAATGAAAATTTTTGACATTAAATACTCATTAAAGTTAATTGACGTCTCTGAGTGCGGCAGTAAGTGTTATAATTGATTTGCGTCTGATTAGAGTTCTCTTGAATGAAGAAAATTGGGTTTATGGTTCAAGTTGAGGTCAAATTGAATTTTGGTTATTTTATGGATATAGAGTTAAGAGTTGTGAAAAGAAGGGTTTTTTTTTAAAGAATGAGTCCTTTGTTTATTAAAGTTTGTCATCCATAGCATAAACTATGGATCTTATAATATAAATTGATCTAATAAATATAATTTAGACCTGATTTTATAATTTCATCAACTTTTAACATAAGTATAGCAAATATATGTAGAGTCATGACTCAGTTGAACCCAAAAGACTAAATAAACTCTAAAGACTCATAGAATTGGTGACACATGAAGATATTTAGTCTTAGTGCATGTGAAATATATCTCTACTTCGTAAATAACTGGAGAAATCTCGTTACAGTGCAAATTATAATTCTAAGGTTAATAAAACATGGTTGGGAATATTTATTATTATTTATACAGTGGTAACTTCACGTAAGGTCAACCATACACACCTCTCTAACACCTGCCTACCTAAGTCATACCGTAATTACAATAATTTTAAAATAATCGGTTTATTAGTTTATTTCTGTGTTAAAAAATACCTACCACAGTGTAAGTAGGTAACCCCTAATTTGATAGTTACATTGTAAGTCAACTCTGAGTGATTAAAATATGTATGTGTGAATATACACAATATAATACAACATGGTACGTAAAAGTTTTAATGTATTGATAACTGAATACAAGTCACGTGTAGTGGGTGACGGCAGGAGATATCATACTTAATATAGCTATATGCAGATTACTTACTGTGATAAAACTTAAAATTTTAAATTAACTCTGCAACTTTTCAACATTTCATTAATGAATTATTTAAAAAGCGACTGATGACATTATTATTATACTTAAGCTGGAGTTCACCAATCCGTAAAACAAGCGATTAAAAGGTAACCGATAAGTTCTTGACAGTTCTTCCATACGATAAAATAGCAAAAACCGACAGTTAAATAGTAATCGCCTGTTTAAGCGTTGGTGAACTCGGGCCTTAATATAGCGACATCTTCTTCTTCTCCCTGCCCTGTTCCCAGACAATCTGGGGTCGGCGCAGTGTGTTTCCTTTTCCATTCATAATCAAGGCATCCACTGCCTTTTGATTAATATCATCTATCACACCGTCAAGGTGCTAGTGATGAATGAATGTATAGAAAAGAGACGAAACGGACCCTGTCGAGATGCCGATGAACGGAGAGAGTGATTGGAATTACAACATTTCAATCCATAAGGCTCAAGGTTTTGGCTTAGGTTTTACAGCCGGCCGCCTGCCTGACACCAACCCTCTTTGGGTACCTTAATATAGCAACATCACAGCATAAATTAGCTTTATAATAGCTACGGTAGCTACGCTGCCGCGCTTACGAAAAACACATCATGGTAGATACTTTTACAACTCTGAGAAAAACGTTTAAAGTTTTTTTCATAGTTTACTTATATGGCCGAAACTTAGCTAATTGGTGTGAAAATGGGACTAGGAATACATAATATTGATATGGTGTGTATGGGAAATTTACAGAGCTTGTTTTCCTGATTTCAAATATGTCTATAACTCAATTCCGCCAAAAATCGTACATAATGTTCTTCATAAGCGCGGCAGTACGGCTGCTTTCACATTGTCACGTATATCTTTCCTTTTGTAACACTGTATACTAATAAAATTTATCACTTCTCATGAAATCCTTATTGTACGCACTTTGCATTAGTAGCCATCATGAACTCTGGTATCATTCAATTCGCGCCAAGCATTACCTAGATACGATAAAATGTGTGACACCCATTTTTTAAAGGAAAATTTATCTCATACATAGACATGTCTGTATGGGCTAGACCCTTTGCCGTCCCTAAAAAAAAGGAAGAATTAAAAACAAATTAAAAAAATATGTTTTGTATTCACAAACTACACGATGTTCTAAATTCAAATCTAGAGGATAAAAACGGCTTTTGCACTCAGCTATCGAGGAGCAAAAACGCTTTTTCCGAGATGGGGGGATAAAAATTAATTTTGTTATAATAATTTTCTTAAATTAATTTAAAAACCTACCGTAGGTACTTGAATTACAATTTTAATATCTTTTATGTCTTAAAAAACACATTAGGCAAATAAATTTAAGTAAATATTATCAAATAACAAATTCTATCTCTGAACTTTTTATTGTGTTTGGCTGCATGGCTTATTTTCTTTGTCATAATATAGATACATTTATGAGTAGATACGTTAATGCTCTTGAGCACAAAATTCGATTTTGTGCAGCCTATATCCTGCACAAATAAGCACTTTCAGAGCATGAGAAGTGAAAAATATATTTTTCATCCCCCCATCTCGGAAAGAGTACTTTTGCTATTCGATATCTGACGCAAAAGCCGTTTTTATCAGCTAGAGGATAAATTAAATTTGAATTTAGAACATCGTGTGCACTATGTTTGTGAATTCAAAACATCATCAAACCTATTTACTTCTACCTCCATGGTGCCGAATTTATCAGGAAACCTTTATAATTTGTTAAGAACTCACACTCGGAACCTTCTTGGTGTATTTTTTTTTATTTTTCGACCATTTTTGTTTTCTAGTATCTTGTTTTTAACCTGACCGTCTCGAATGCCCATTAGGTTAAAAACAAGATAATGGAAAACCATTGCAGGTACCTAACTGTTAATAATGTGATTGTAAATGTTTTTTTTTTTCATTTAGTCATTTCTTCGGTGAGGGTGGATGAAAAGATACTGTGTTGCACTCGAGTACAAAGATGTTTCACCTTGTGCTCTTTTGATCGGGCGTTATTCCACTCACCGGCCCGGCTGCCGGGGAAGCAAAAATATATGAAATATATGGCCATGTTTTTCTTCTCTCTGACGCTGGCGCGGCACGGCGCGGCGGGCGTTGACTCCCACCGGTGCCGTCGCTGGTGCCGTCGCCGGTGCCGGTAGTTCACTACCGGCCGGTAAAACTGGATGTGTATTGTGTATGTATTGTAGTCGTGTACGTTGTACCCAAAAACAAGCGTAAACCGGCAGCGACACCCACCGGCGCCGGCGCAGTGGAAAAACGCCCATTCCCTCGCTAACGCTCAGGATTTTAATTTGAATCACTCGCTACGCTCGTTATTACAATCCTGCACTTGTTCGGTCTTCAAAATTGAGCACGCGGTTGAAAAACAACTTTCCACTCTTGTATTACAAATAACTATTTTGGACGCAGAGTTAGGTAGCGAAGCGAATGAGCAAAGAAAAGCGTAGATGTGCATTGTTTAGTTGCGACAGAATGCTACACTACATCTAAATTACGCAAAATAAATCACAATGATCGCGCACCAGAAACGGGGTGTTACCATCAGATCGGCTGACATCTTGAACCCAGGTTATCTCCCTACGCCCACCCTGCCTTAATATAGGCGTGAGTAATCGACGCACGGACAGACATGCGGACGCGGACGGCAATGCAAGGTGCATGCATCACAACATATTATTTACTATCTGTGATCAACACTGCCATTACGCATTGTTTGTCAACTTACACTGGTCGACGTTGGACTGAATTATGACCTGACCTGGACTTCCGGGACATTAAATATTACACTTGTTAAGTCTTTATCTTTATACATTGAATGGCATGGTAGTTTTCCACAAACCAAAACACACAATTACACAAACTGACAAAATTTTCCAATCGAGCTAACCGACCAACCTTATCCCCATCAAATTAAAGTCGGAAATTGGACAGTTGGTCCGTATGATTGCTTGATTAAAATTGGGTTGAAATGGAATGCCAATTTTCCATACGCTAATTAAAAAATCATTGACTGTACTCAAATTAACTGCGCTAAGCATCCCCTAGTGCGAGTATTAAACAAGTATTTTCTCTTACGTTCCTACTTGGTAACAATTAAAGCAATAAAAAAAATTTATACATTACATTCTAGTCATGTAAAGATCCAAATAATGCGATCATTAACTTAATCTGATCATTCATTTAATAACAATTTGATTTATTCATAAGTATGGTTTATTTGTACACTTACAGGGAGTTAAACAGCGGGTGGTGAATTGTATTCGCTCTGACGTCACCACAACTTCCCCTATCCAAGTTAGGCAATAATCGTAACTGCGATTAGCAAGCCGTGGGAATTGTTTGATATGGCTCTGTATCCTGAGATGACTCATGCAAACGGTCATTTGCTTATGTTATCTAGATCGGTCCTCTTTCTGGAAACGAGGGCAGCGGTGACGCGCAGTAATGGGAAGATAAAAAATATAATAGTTGACGTTGCTAGAACTATCTACTGCGCAGTACGGCCGTACAAACGAAAAACGCACTAACTTAACATAGTGCATTGTTTGATTGTAACCATTTTTAGGGATTTGTAGATAAAAAAATGTCTGCTAATTGGTTTATTTAATAAATAATACAATTTTTAAGGTTATCTTATTTTTATTTATAACATAAGGAGTCGAGATATAATAACTATTCTTATACATTCAAATTAAAGTTGTTGAAAGCTGTTGAAAGTTAATATTACAAATCACTGCATTCTTCATTAGCATGCGGCAAAGATGGCATCCTTGCTTCTAGTGCAATGATTTCTATTTCAATATAATATTTTGGTTAACTGTCTAATGTCTTCCCCCAAATATTAGGTATACAATTTATCATAAAAAATACTTTTAATACTAACATTAGTCCCAGCACATGCAAGTTTTTGTGGGTGACAATAAGTCATTGAGAATGAGTCTCTTTTCAAGGTAAAAGAGATCGAAATACTGAAACTTATTTACTAAAAAACTAACAAGCTTAAAGTTCCTCTATGGAACGCCAGTTTTAAGCCTTCGTGTAATGTAATTTTATAACTTTGTAATATTTACCAATCATCACTGGTTTCCTAACCGCTCTCTTCCGTCAGAGAACTCTTTATCACCAATAAAAAATTACGCTAAATGATGACAAAGTACGTGTATGTATTGACATAAAATTAAATGCGTAATAAGGATGAGTGCCAAGGAAAATTTTAGGAAAATAAATAACACTGATTAGATTAAGAGAGGTCACGAGCCCAATAATCTCTTCGTCAAAACAATTATGGAATAAAACAAGAATAACTGCGTCCAAGTGGCCGTTGTTTGTTGTAAATGAAACAATTCTATTATCATAGTGATTGCCCACCTTTTCAAATACATAGGGGAAGATTTATTACCCGTATTAAAATTATTCTAGTAACTGCCCGCCTTGAAGGTGGAAATTCTATATTCGGGGACGTAATTCGTATTATATTGCTAGGTGGTATAAGACGAATGCTGCTGCCCATTCCTTATCACTATTTAAACTCTTAGGTGCCTTATACTACAACCATGAGAGAGATTTCGGATGGTGACACTTGTATTCTGCTCTGCCGTCACCACACGGCGTGAAATTTTCAACTGTCTAAATATCATGGCTTTATGAGATACAGCGTGGTGACAGACACCCGGACGGATGGACAGCGGAGTAATACGGATACGGACCTTTGGATACGGAATCCTAAAAATTAAATAATTAATACATACATACATAAATCACGCCTATATCCCCGAAGTGGTAGGCAAAGGTGAACTAGCACCCACGTTTCGCCAACTTTGTCAAATCCCGCATGTAATAGGTGGCGAGCCTATTGCCATATATGGGGCACAAAAGTCGCAGTACATTGCTAGGTGGTATAAGAGGAACGCTGCTGCACATTCCTCATCACTGACTTATCCTTAGTCGCCTTGTACGACACCCACGAGAGAACTTTGGGGTGGTGACAATTGTATTCTACTCTGCCGTCACCACACGGCCTATTGTATGTTTGGCCTATTGTATGCCACAATGTAATGATAATATATTTTAAATAAAATACCATTGCCACAATGTATGTTTCTTTTATCGCCCTTGGTATATAATCTTCTATCATTTATATATTGCAGCGTTGCACGAGACTCAGTCAGCGAGCCTGCCGCTCCCGCCGTCCCGGGTGGGCTACGACTATGAGGTGGTGGAGGAGGTGGACCCCCGGCTGCCCTCCGAGCTGAAGGTCGGGGAGGGGGTCCCGCAGCCGCTGTGCGTGGGCCGCTGCGGGCTGCCGGCCGCCGGGCCGGTGTGCGCGCTCAACGCGGCTGGCACTTCCAGAACGTTCGCCACCCTGTGCGAGCTGGAGGCGGTCTCGTGTAAAGAGAGCACGTGTACGTATTTTTTTTAAATATTTCCTATGCTCAGACCTATCATCTGGTAGCCTAAACTTTGGACTACACACACACACACACACAAACAACACACAAGTGCTTATGCTATAGAAGGGGTGAGTGGAAAAGGTGTTATCTAACATTAATTAACGCTCACACCTATCATCTGGTAGCCTAAACTTTGGACTACATACACACACACATACAACACACAAGTGCTTGTGCTATAGAAGGGGTGAGTGGAAAAAGGTGTTATATAACAAAACTAAGAAAAACTACTTTTTTGAATTAACAAAACCTCTATCTTCTTCTCCCTGCCCTGTTCCCAGCCTGTCTGGGGTCGGCGCAGTATGGTTCCTCTTCCATTCTATCGGTCAGACGTCATCGAGCCATCCACTCCCTTTTGATTCATATCGTCCATCACACCGGTGTGATGAATGAATGTATAGAAAAGAGACGGATCGGACCATGCATGTCGAGAGACCGATGAAAGGAGAGAGTGGTTGGAATGACATAATTCCAATCCATACCGCTCAAGGTTTTGCCTTAGGTTTTACGGCCGGCCGGCCGCCTGCCTGACACCAACCCTCTTTGGGTATGCTGTTGTATGAGTTATAGGCATTTATCGCGTTGAACTGTCAAAACTCCATAGATTTTTGGCAGTCATAAAAGACTATATCATATCGTGTTTCGATGATCATACTAGCCGAGCTGGCCAGCATGGAAGGCTGAAGACTGCACATATCGTAGACATATATGTATCCTTCGTTAATAAAGAAATCTATAGTAATTTACATACATACATGAATCACGCCTATATCCCCGAGTCATTTAGCCAGAGAATTTTCATGGCTAAGCGCGCTTGACCTGCGATTGTGTAATTTATGCATTGGATGGGTCGTCACCCATCCAATGACTGGACTGGCTATAGACCGTGTGGTGACGGCAGAGCAGAATACAATATTGTTGAATATTGTAACCACCCCCTAATAACCGCAGGTGTCGTACAAGCCAATTAAGGGTTAAGACCGCGTTGAGTAATCTGTTCGGATTGCGGGTTCGATTCCGGCATCCGGAAAATAAGTTTTCGAAAATTTCTGATTTATTTTTTTTAGTAAGATTGCATAAAATACTTGATGAAATAAATCGCATGTCTATTCTGCTTTTCAGATTACGCGATTACCAGTCTGGGCGAATGTTGACAGCGGAATGGTGAACTCCTGGACATTCCTAACTTCCCAATATTAGGCATAAGCTGTATAATTTACTTTAATTTGCTTATTTTTTCTTGTTAATATATCGAAATCGTAACACTAGCTATATGTTACCAAGTTTCTTGCCAAATACTCAAAACTCGGATACCTACTTTAAGTAAATGCAAACGTGTAATCGATTACACATACACGGCATATCTCGAGAATTTTGAAGGTTTTCCATTTTGCGCTGTTCTTGGTATTCACATATCTCTTCGCTTGAAGAAACTCTGTAGATTTACATCCTCGTTTGTAAAAAAAATACAGGCCCATGATTATTATTCTGGATAAGAACGCCCATAGAGGACACTGTAATGTATAAAATCATTTTTTGATATTCGTGAATTCTTCCCCACCGTACCTAAATCTCCACCTTGTACTTCCCCACCGTGAAGTACAAGGTGGAGATTTAGGTACTTACGTTACCTTCCCTATCGCGAAAGTTACACATGAAAATGATTGAAGTAGGCATTATGTCCACATTGAAGATAAAAATTAACCAATAATTAATTATTAACTTTGGCAACATTACAGAACTTTTCACGAAATATATTTAAACTGAAATGATTTCATTCGACTGCAGTTGAAGTACACATTGGCAAATGATGCTAATATTACTGAGGTAATAATAATAAACTGAACTTTAAACAACAACAAAAGATAAGGATGTCCTCTCATCGTCCAGTGCTGTTCTGATGTGTATATTTACACTGGGGATGTTAAGATCAATCATTTCGTTACAAAATTAAATGTTCCGTCATTATTGAACTTAAATGGCTCTAAGTAAATCAACTAGAGAACGAAAATGCTCATTTTCCCCGTGATGTTGTCCCCATCATGGGCAACGGAAGGCCAAATAAATTCCTGACCATTATCCATCTTAACAATGGGGTCAACGAAAAAAATTTTTTCGTGAATGACATGGTTTAGACTTTAGATTATTTTCTCAGTTGCTTACTTGTTCAATTCACCTTGAGCGATAAGCGATGCTTTGTGAAAAATTCTGGAAACTTTTAGTCTTAGTATAAATTTACTTCGTCAAAACTTACCTTGAATACCAGCACAGCAGACATGTCGTAAAGGTTAATTGAGCGTAAAGTTAAAATCTAGTGTAGCTTTAGAGTTAAGTTTATTTTTTACAAAGCTTTATATTGTGTAAAATTGTAAGAATTTGCCATGGTTCCTAATTTAAAAAAAATATGAAAATACTCGATGTGAATAATCATAAGTAAATAAGAAAAGATTCTGGGGGGCGTATCTACTAAAGAGGGTCTATTATTATGGAAGATGGCGGAAGGTCAATATTAAAAATATACTAAATTATAGGCCTATATTTTACGGAAGTCGCATAATTACTCCAATGTAGCTGAGACTTTTCAAACTAAAAGAACTGTTTAGCTTAGGGGTATTATTTTATTGTTTTACAAACCACCAAATATTTGCAAGTTCTCCAGCGTTACAGCATCATTTTTATCATGTATTTTAAGAATATTATATTGTACTTAATCACTATAGGTACTCAGTTCCATTGGAAATAAAAGGCCTATTATCATCATCATGAATGAAGTACGCTTCAAAACCCACTACCTACTCAAAATACCCTTCTGATGATGCCCTTTTCAGGTTTTAAATTATATTACCTGCCCCGACACTTCTACGATGGTATCAAAAGTTATTTTTATGTGCAATATTGCAATTTATATTGTTTATACGTTACCTATGTACTAAATACATACATAGATAATGTTATAAATTACCATAACCATTCATTTGTTTTTTTTATTTTGTAAGTTTTCAACATTATCGTCTTGTAAGTCTTGTTATTTGACGTAGTAATAAAAGCTTTGGGAAATATTTTGTTTTTTCTGTTCTTGGAGTCATAATGATTTTGTCATAATGACTATTGACAACAAAGTATTACGAAAAAACATCACATCACGCAATACCTACCTACTGCGATTGACGTGGTCTGTTGAAGGCAAAAACTCGCTTCCCGGCGAAATGTGGTTGTCAAATATGCTACACCGCTACATATCGCTGTTTGGTTGAATAGTCTGATCACTGACTATCGGCAAAGTTGTCCCAGAATCCTGGTTGAGTAAATGTTTGTGGTGAACGCAGACCTATGTTCTTAAGTCATGTTTATCTATGGAGTATATTAAATACATATTTAGACAATTATTAATTATGTATTATATTAAATTTTATCGGTCATCTAATATCCATAACGCAAGTGCTTGTGGCTACTTACTAGTCTGGTAGACTAGGCTGGTAGGTGTAAGGGTAAAAAATCAGAAATATAATTAAATATTCATATTGTCAAATAAATATAATACTTCTAGAGAAAAGTTCTTTCAAAGAAAACAGGCCATAAAAATGTGGGAAATTTACATTACACTGCAGAACTCAGATTCGCCAGATTCCGATCACCCAAACATTTTCTAAAAATAACCAATAGGGGAAGGTGCCCTAAGGCAGGCATACTACATAAACCGAGTATTTTCGTAAACTTTTAAATTACCAATAAAACTGTACTAATTTACCAATACGTTAGGCGAGAGTTTCTACAAATTTAGTTCCTTCTTGCCTCCTTAAGGGAACAGGCAACGAGAAATATCGTAAATTATTCCATTTTCAAAATTATTTTGCAGACATGTGTTTTAGGTAGTAGGTACCTACTATCCCACTCTGGACAATCTTCCTACGGTAATATTTTGTATAGGTGCCTATGTAATACACAAATAAAATACATACATAATTCACGCCTATATCCCCGAAGGGGTAGGCAGAGGTGAACTAGCACCTACGCTTCGCCAATTATGCTAGGTCCCATGTAATAGGTGGCGAGCCTATTGCCATTTATCGGGCACAAAAATCGCAGTACTTTGCTAGGTGGTAGGTATAAGAGGAACGCTGCTGCCCGTTCCTCATCACTGGTTTATCCTTAGTCGCCTTGTACGACACCCACGGGAGAGATTTGGGGTGGTGACAATTGTATTCTACTCTGCCGTCACCACACGGCAAATAAAATTATTGAGATAAAAAGCTAATTGAATAGGAAATTAGCGTCATTAGTTCGATGGCAATTTTCTAAACAGTTTGTTTACTTACAATAATAATATGAGACTATACGAGCGTCAAGCTGTCTCCTTGTTTATCATCCTTTTTAGGTCAATCGATAACTTCTATTGAAACTATGTTACTACACAAACTAATTAATAAACAACTGAGAATTAATTAGTATATTAAATTGAACTAATCATACCAACCTAATAAGTAAGCAGTATATATGTATGTATATAAAACAGTAATTATTTTATGATGCTGCAATTCTACATATCATATTTCAGACCAAAGTTTGCAGCCACTCGGTTTGCGAAAGACCGGTGTTCCCAACCAAGGCATGATTTTTCGAAAATTTCCTATACCTTTGTCTTTGTAAGCTTGTTTCTTCCATTTAAGCAAGTATACACAGAAAGACACCGTACTTCTATTATATGTTATCGTCGTATAGGTCCATTATGACGGTTAACTTCTTTATCATCTTCCAGGTTTATCCTCTTCCGTTTATATCCTGTCAAAATCGTGAAGCCATCCATTCGCTTTTGATTTATATCATCTATAACACTGAATGAATGTATAGAAAAGTAATGGAAATGAACATGTCGACTCCCGATTCATAAATTGTATTGGCTTAGGTTTTACAGCCAGCCGCCTGCCTGTCATTTACAATTTTTGGGAATGCTTTCTGTTGTTGGTGGTTTGCTCTTTCCCATTCGGGTGATCCAAGGTACTTTTTTGTGTTACACTGGGAAAGCTCCCTTAGTTGCCTTTTATGACACCTCTGAAGTCGGGCTGGCACATTCTACGTATTTTTTTCTTTCCCAGACCAACATGCCATTAGGCAGCTAACTTGTGCAAACAATGAATAACCTTTCGAGCATCGTATGTACAAGTCAATGCTTAACACCTCAGAGAGCCTAGTCAAGTGGCTTTTCTATTCGAACGCATAGAATATAAATACAATTGGCCACTTGGCTAGGGCCACAGTTCGGGCAAATTAATGACGAAAATAGTAAAATACTCCTTTATTTAGCACAAACAATAAAATCGGTATAAACGTACAAATGAAACAAGATATAAACACACACAAAATAACTAACGCATAATTATTGTATAATTATGTCTTTTACAAAGTAATTGCTAAGCTAAAATGAAAACAGATTAATCAGCGTCAAAAGCTTCTAATCTAGAGCACAAGATCACAGCTTCTTTGAAAAGTGGATTACAAAATGTCATTCTATACTACACATGTCTTAAAATTAGGCACAAGAAATTAAACTTTATTATTAGTACGAATAAAGTCTTAAAAAGCAAATCAGTTACAACTAATATAAAATAGAAATAGTAAAAATGTGTCATATTAATTTGTGTAGAGCTAAAATTCTGCTGCAGGTCTGGAATGCTTGAAGTTTTAGCTTAAGACAGACGAATTCCATCGGAGCCAGGGCATTCACCTTTGCTTATTTTGTGGAGAGCTGCAAAAAAAAACACGAGTTTTAGGAACATTTTCTGTAGTATATAACATTAAATATAGACGATTTAATTGTTATGTCAGTGAAAACATTAACAAATGGTGCATATTTGGATTTTTTTTTTTGGATTTTTACAATAAGGAAAGTAAGGAATGAGTTTATATGAATTCAGATAGTTTCGAATCCATATAAACTTATACAAACAGATTTGAATTGTCATTTTTTTGTATTGTATGGTACACTGCAGTTTACTGCGTTTAAATTTCTCGATTAATGGCTATATTTGGTGGTAAATAATGGTCAGTGGCCATTATTAATGCAATATTGCATCATTGGCATTGAATGTATTAATATTGTGTTCTCGTTAGATCGGAAGACGGAAAAAGCCTTCGCTCAGATTTACGTTGTTAAAAATTTACGTGATTTAAGGCCTTTTAGTAGTGTTATGTTTTATCATATTATACGAATGTGCCTAGATAGCTGCTCTGCAAGATAAGTATACGATCTATAAAAAAATTAGAGTTCTTTATAGATTTTTGTAATCGTTGTTTAGGTGACAAAATAAAATTTAATACATTTTATTATCTCAGTCATTACGTCGAAGTGCATGTGATCTAAAATAGAAACTAAGGTAACTACATGCATACATAAATCACACCTATATCCCCGAAGGGGTAGGCAGGGGTGAATTAGAACCCACGTTTCGCCAATTATGTTAGGTCCCATGGAATAGGTAGATAGCGACCCTATCGCTATTTATCGGGCACAAAAGTCGCAGTACATTGCTAGGTGGTATAAGAGGAACTACGCTGCTGCACATTCATCATCACTGTTTTATCCTTAGTCGCTTTGTACGACACCCGCGGGAGAGATTTGGGGTGGTGACAATTGTATTCCACTCTGCCGTCACCACAAGGTAACTAACCTTAGTATAAATTCGGTATCAAAGTTAGAACAACGACCTACGATAGGGACAAACGAAACAAAATAAAATCCTTTCCAAAAGCAAAGTCACACAGAATCTAGGCAACAGCTATCAGGAAAATCCACATCGAAAAAACCAAGCGCCGTGACTCACAGTCCGGTTTGCCGCACACAATAGCAAACAACGACTGTAAAAAATGAGGTAGAATATTATTGTACTGTCAACGGCACATCAGACTAGCCAAAACAAACTGTAAAACCTCTATCCATTGTCAACCTCGACTTATTGGTAGTAAATCACAAAGTCGATTGAGAATTTTTTTTATGATAGCTTGACGTGCTGCTGTACCTACGTAAGCGAGATAAACAATCCGCTGACACCGCAGGCATCGTGTGCAATACATACGAATATATGTATATACGAGTACACGTGAATTAAATGTAATCAGCTAACTTCTTCCCACGCGACCCTACTCTGCGAATTTCGTTCATTGCGCGTCTGCAAGGATAAGATACTCGGTTTGCTAAGCCAGACAGTAAACATCTTACAAATAAATTACATTCATCAGCATCTGGTCTTATCACATTTCATTTGAGGTCAGCGCAGTGTCGTGTTTCTTCCATTCCCTCCTGTTTGCTGTCATCTCCCCATTCACATTCGTGTCATTTCTTAAGCAAATGCATCCATCTCTTCTGCGATCTTTCTCTTTAATAAATATGAGATTTAAATAAATGCATGTTTTAAACACATGCATTTATTATCTTCTCATAATATGGCAACACCAAGCCAAACGATTTCTTTTTATCTTCCCTCTCTCTACCACTTGAAATGCACTCAACTGTAATTAGAGGTCATTTATACATACAGACATATAATAAAAAAATAGAAGCCCATGACTAAAGCTTGTTTCCGATTGCATAATGGAACTAATCCAAACAGGTAGATACTGTGACGAAAACTAGTCAATTCACAATTCAGCTCGCTTTGGGTTCCATGATTATGAACCATGACTTCAATTAAACATGCATGTGGAATTGTGGATGTGTCAACATCGTTTCACCTCCAAATTACACCATAAATCAATTTCACCAGTGAACAATGAGTGGAAACGTGTCGGCTTCTAACTGTTAGATCTGATTCATTTGATTTTTGGATATAAGCGGGCACGGGGCAAGTCGGTTAGTACATAATTTTGTTGCCTGTATTAAAATTTAAGCTTACGTACATGACATGACTAAACTCTATCGTTCGAAAAGTATGGTCCATAAGATAGGATATAAGACTATCCTATAGCAAGATAATTGATCCTACTAAACTCTATCGTTAGAAAGAGATGGTCCATATAAAAGAGGACAGAAGCCTATCCTAAAGCAAGATGATAATGGATTCAACCCGTCTTGAGGACTCGATCTCTGCGTTCTACACTCTACCCCTACGGCTGAGAAGAGTGCTCCCCATATAAGGCGAGATCGAATTATTAAAATAGAATCTAAAATTGTTCATTGTTCACGCACCACCTTTGTCTCATTTAAACGAGGAAGCTCAATGGCTAACGCGCTTGGCCTGAGATTGCGTGATGAGCAATATCCGCTAATGTCTTTGGACCAGTGAATCAACGCTGGGCCAACGTGGTTGGTTTTGGTTCATTCTCCCTTCATACTTCCATCCATAGGGAAGGCCTGTGCCCCACCACATTGGGAACATCAAAGCCCTAGTTATTATGGAATTAAACATTAAATTATGACTAAACTGACCTATCTAATGGATAAATTGCCTTGGAAAAACCTTCTGCAAGATGGAAGAATTTGTGCCAAACCTTCCAAAAAACATCAAGCAAGTATTTGAAGCACTTTAGCTTGGTATTGACATGTTATGAGACGGGATGGCATGAATGTGACTAAAAAGTGTCCATAACTTTTTTAGTCACATTCATTCCATATGATGGAAATTAAAAAAAAAAATCCATATGAGGAAGGACGTCGAAGTAGAGGAAGATCACTGAAAAGATTTTTTTTATGCGAGACAGGGAAGCTCGTGCATAAAAAAAATTGTCCGAACACAATCATTAAAATGCTGTTAACATTATTATTATGACGACAGATTTTGATAAGATGGTAGTGGCTGGCCAGGCGGAATTGTAAAAAGTCCTACCACCAACCAAACCGAATATACAAATTAGTACTCCCCTGGGATCTTAATTTAGTTGCGCGAATCACGGAGGCGGTTAAAGATGGGTGTATTGTGTGAGGTATGATATGAAGATTATGGGTGTGGATGAATAGAATAGAATATTACATATTTTATGTCACACCTGACCATAAAGTGGACTTTTCCGCCCGCTACGCGTACGGAAAGTACCACTTCCTGGTCAGGGGGAAACATAAAACTATGATCTTAACTCAGGCGATTAAAAAGAAGGCTTTAGATCGCATATTTATCGCATCAATTACTTGCGATTCATTCTTTGTTTTATCGCCCTTGGATATATTGTTTGTACATACATCAACATTTTGAGCCTAAAACTAATGACATTATGTTTAACGATTGTACAATGGGCAATCTTATCGCTACGAGCGAGGAAAATGATGAGGAGTTGATGAGGAGGAGGAGAGGAGGAGAAATTGGAGGAGGAGACGACGAGTGACAGAATAGTGGAGAAAGAGACGACGGCTTAGTGTCTTTCTTCTCGCAGTTGTAGTTGTAGAGGAGAAGGGGAGGAGGAGAAATTAGACGAGGAGACGACCAGTGACAGAAGAGTGGACAAAGAGACGACGGCTTACTGTCTTTCTTCTCGCAGTTGTAGTTGTAGAGGAGAAGGGGAGGAGGAGAAATTAGACGAGGAGATGACCAGTGACAGAAGAGTGGACAAAGAGACGACGGCTTACTGTCTTTCTTCTCGCAGTTGTAGTTGTTCATGACGCACTCGCTGCCGAAGGACTTGGACTTCTCCCCCTGCTTCCCCGCGCAGACGGGGTCGAATTGCACCTTGGTGCAGTCCTGCATGCACGCCTTCTTGCGTTCCGCCTCCGCCTTCAGCTTCTTCAGGTCGCTCTTGTCGGGCCTGCAGTACACCGCCACCAGCAGCATCGCTGGAATTGCACACATTTGCGTATTTTTACTACTTAAACATTTTACTTTCAAAATTTTTTCTGACAATAAACGTACAAAGATTTTAGTGTTTAGAAAAAGTTCGAAAAATCCCCGCATCAACTGCAATCCGGGCAGGTGCCTAACCGCTCGGCCAACCAAGACGCTTGGTTAGCGTTGCAGTGGACGCAGGTTCGATTCCGGATCAAGACCACTTTTTCTAACCACTATAATATTTGTACTAATTTTTCTAACATTGAATAACTAATGTTGAAGTTAAAATCAAATCGAATAATCAACATACATACATAAAACACGCCTGTATCCCCGAAGGGGTAGGCAGAGGTGAATTTAAGTCTGACAATAAATATTTCGACAGTTCTAAGCGATAAATGGCTATATCTTTATTATGTAGCCTTAGAGGCTTATTCGATTATTAAATTCAGGCTTATTATAGTGTTAAAATCCAATTAATTTTGTCTGTTCAACGCGATAAATGGCTATATCTTATCGTGTTTCGGTGGTCATGCTAGTCGTACTGGGCAATAATTTTTCGAGATCATGTTATAAGATATTATTAGGACATTACTAAAAAGTGATGTCCAATCTACTCTAGCTATACATACACAAAATAAAAACAAAAATGTTTTTATGTGTATTTTTACTATGGCATTGGTGCAAAATAATTGTGCGATTAACATTGAACTAACTATTTAAAACGTGATACTCTGTAATTATACCCAAGTTAACTCATTGTAATTTAAGAGTCCTTCTGCCAGTTGATTTAGTGATAACGCTCGATTCTCTAGTGATATAGTAATTAAAATAATAATGCATTTGCCACATTAATTATAACGAACTAAATAAGAAATAATTTGCTCCTGGAATACATTTCTTAATTTTCCTAATGTTCCGGTACCCATTGAGGATTGTGTAGTGCCGATACGCGGCGCGAGAAATGCCTACATTTGCTATCATTTCCTTTTGAAAACTTGTCTCGAGATGTAACATTTTCACTCCCCTAAAACTACGACAAAATGAAAAAACTATGGCCTTTTTAGATTGAGTATATCCTAATCATTTATCTAATTTCATTTCAATTAATTTAGTTTAGTTAATTTTTTATAAAATATACATAATGATATATATACATAATAATCATTTCGATGGTAAGAGCTTTCATGTAGGTAAGCAATATTTCGTAAAAATGAAAACTTATGAACCTAGTTTTATACATATTATTGTCGCGGCGTCCAGCCTCCTTTTTAACAGAGACATAGACAGACGTGAGATGACATGACATGACATCGACGACTGACTGACATTGAACAGAAAATATAAGACGGACTAGGAACAAGACAAATTTGACCAAGACAATCAGTTTTATTATAAATATATTATTTCTTGATTTCACGGGCCTTTGATTGACACGTTATTTGGCCCGTTCAAGTGGTCCTTCGAGGTAACTGAACTGGCTCTATGGTGATTACGCGGAGTCAGGTAAAGGCAATGACATCGACGCCGACATCGACCGCAGTTGTTCCGGGAGAGGTAGGAGACGACCGACACTCCGTCCGGAATAGCCGCACGCCTTCGCCGACCCCATCCGCGCGCTCCACCTCGAGCACCGTATCGACAATACGGCGACAAAGATTACTAGACCTACAAATGGAAGCGGCCGAACAACGGGCCGCTATCGAAAGACGACTCCTGGACGAGAAAGTTGCGCTGCAGATGAAAGCACTCGAAGAGGCGGATGAAGAAGTCGTCTCGACGAGACACCGAAATGTTTCCCGCACGCATTCTCAATCATCATTACTTCCATCAAAAACCGACAAGCTAAGTACAAAACATATAAACCATCACGACCAACCATCAACATCATCACACGATTTCCAGCGAGACCTCACTAAGATCTTAGCCAGACAGACATGTAACAGAGAGCTACCGTATTTCTCTGGAGAGCCGGAAGAGTGGCCGCTGTTTTATAGTCAACTTATGTCAACCACTCAACTTTGCGGCTACACAGATGACGAAAATATAGCGCGTATTTCAAGGTGTCTGCGAGGGCGCGCACGAGACTCAGTTTCGGCTCTACTGGTGACGGCCACTAGCTTTGACAAGATCATTAGCACATTAAAAATTAGATTCGGCAGACCTGATCACATCATAGAAATTATGTTATCCAAAATTCGCAGTACAAAATTTATACGTCATGACGACATCAATCACGTCATTGAATTTGCTACGATGGTTCAAAATATGGTTGCTACAATGACAATAACAAAAGAAACCGGTCATCTTTCGAACCCAACTTTGATTAAAGAAATTGTCAATAAATTGCCGTCTAATTTAAAATACCAATGGGCATTCCATGCTGCCAACATCGCTAAACAAACGACGTTGACCGACCTGTCAGACTGGCTCATGGAAATAGCTAACGCCGCAACTATTATAGCACCGTTATATGGCAGTGACAATAGACAGCGGCCACAGCAATATCAAGACAAGAAAGTCGTACTCGCAACGACGTCATCGAGTACGAAGCAAAGTTGTCATCGTTGTAAGGGCGACCATGGACTACGAGACTGTCCCGAGTTCCGACGACTGTCCATAAACGAACGATGGAGCTTTGTTACTGACCAAAAATTATGTTTCTCATGCTTATCACACAGACACCAGCTAAAGACTTGTAAATACAAACAAATATGTACAGAAGACAGTTGTGAGAGAATCCATCACCCTTTGCTACATGCTCCACCGCTCAAACCTGCATGCGACACAATGACGCATGAGAGTGTTAACACTGCGATCCCACCGGCAGCGAACCATTGCGACGACACGAAACGGCGTGTATTATTGAAGGTGGTCCCTGTCGTGATATCCGGTCCCAATGGAGACGTCAGCACTTTGGCGTTGTTGGACGAAGGTGCTGCAGTGTCGCTCATCGACTCATCGCTGTTGCAACGAGCGGGCATCAAAGGTCGTATCTCTCCGCTACACATTCGAGGTGCGACTGGCATGACGACGGAAGAGACGACATCCCAAATCGTATCCTTTCATATTCGTGGACTCAATGAGAGTGAACTTTTCTATATTAGTGATGTGCGTTCTGTAAATAATTTAAATTTATGTGTAAATAGTTTTAGTTATAAACAAATTGTAAATAGATACCCTTACGTGACTGACTTTGTACAGGACTATGATGACAGACTCGGAAAAATTGAACTGTTGATCGGACAAGACAACGTTGAGCTTATAGTGACGAGACAGATTATTAATGGCAGCACAAACGGACCGCTGATTTCGAAAACTAAACTTGGGCATGTCGTACATGGAAACGTAAGTATTGGCAGTTTTCCACGTAACGTTCCGATCTTACACCTCTGTCACTGTGACGAACTTAACGACCTTATTAAGGAATCTTTCTCGACAGAAGCCTTCGGCTCTCAGTATCCGACTGACACTCCTCGGTCCCGGGAGGATCAGCTTGCCTTGCAGACGATGGAACGCACGACGAGGCTGCTTCCCGAGGGCCGCTACGAGACAGGCTTACTATGGAAGTCCGACACGCCTGAGCTTCCGGACAGTCTACCGCAGGCCAGAAAACGCTTCCATAGTATACAAGTCAAGATGAGTAAGTCAACTGATTTCGCTCTTAAGTATAGGGAAAGGTTTTTGGACAACATCCACAAAGGCTACGTATCTAAATTAGGACCGGATGAAGCTGCCATCCGGACAAAGAGGACTTGGTGGCTGCCGCATTTTGCCGTTTATAACCCAAATAAGCCTAAGTTGCGTCTTGTACTGGATTGTGCAGCAAAATCAGACGGAAAATCGCTGAACGATTTTCTTATGACCGGACCCGACCTTCTTACATCTCTACCTCGCGTGCTTCTGGGCTTCCGAAGAGGGAGAGTCGCTGTGACAGGAGACATACAAGAAATGTTTCACAGAGTTATGATACGACAAGAAGACAGACAAGCGCAGCGACTGCTGTGGGAGGATGGCGAATACGTTATGAACGTTATGACATTCGGAGCCGTGTGTTCGCCCTCTTCCGCACAGTTTGTAAAAAATTTGAATGCTCGTAGATACGAAACTGTTTACCCTCACGCCTGCCGAGCGATTATCGAAAACCATTACGTTGACGATTTTATTTACTCCCTTGCCGACGAGGACGAGCTGTTACAGGTAGTCAGTGACGTCATCGCCATACACGAGTCTGGTGGGTTCTACATTCGAAACTTTATGTCGAACTCGAAGCGACTGCTGGCACACATACCGGAAGATCGACTTTCCTCTGCGGCGGTGAAGGTCATCAGTGACAGTAATGACATTATCGTGGAGAGAGTTTTAGGTGTCAAATGGAATCCAGACGATGACCACTTCGTCTTTTACTTAAACTTTTCAAAAATTTCAGACGAGCTCAAGTCAGGTTTTAAGAGGCCGACGAAGCGCGAGGTGTTGAGGGTAGTCATGTCAGTTTTTGACCCTCTCGGCTTCCTACTTCACATCACAGTCAAAGCCCGTATCCTCTTGCAAGACATTTGGCGGAGTAAAATTGGGTGGGATGATGAAATTGAATCTGGTCACTTTCGGTCTTGGAAGATGTGGCTACTTGAGCTCAATAAGGTGAACGACATCAAGATACCTCGGTGGGTACTGACAGAAGAATGTGACGAGCTGGCTGAGCTACATGTCTTCTGCGACGCCAGCTCCAGAGCGTTTGCCAGCGTTGCCTACCTGCGGTCCCGTAAGAAGGACGGGACCTGGCATGTTGCGTTCCTCATGGCCAGAGCCAGAGTGGCACCCTTGAAGGTCATGAGCATTCCGCGATTAGAGTTACAGGCAGCGGTCATGGGAGCGAGACTTTCACACAACTTGCGGCATAGTAACGTAGCTACTCTCTCGAAAGTTGCGCTATGGAGTGACTCAAGGACGGTTTTGAGCTGGTTACGATCGGAATCCGGCCGCTTCAAGCCTTTCGTTGCTCACCGCGTGAGTGAAGTGACTGAGCTCACGGACGTCAGTTACTGGCATTGAATTCCGACTCATTTAAATGCAGCTGACGACTCAACCAGGGACTGCCCGACTACTGAAAACCAGAAGTGGTTGAATGGACCGAGTTTTCTGATCGAACCAGACAACCGGTGGCCTGACGAAGTGAAGTCTGGAACTGAAATCGAGCTAGACCCTGGTGACATAGAAATGAAAAACGTATTTACGTTGACAGTGAAACCTATGAGAGAACTTCCTGACGTCAAACGATTCTCTAAGTACTGGCGGCTCATCAGAAGTACAGCATGGTTCTTACGCGCCGCCCACAACCTTAGAAGAGGGCCGAGAGAAAAGACTAAAGGTGAGCTCTCAGCTTTAGAAGTTGCCGACGCGGAGAAAGTATGCATCGTAGAGAGCAAAAAACGATCGTTTATGGCTGACTTGAATTATATTGAGAAAACTGGACACGTTGACAAGACAAGCTCTCTACGTCAATTGAATCCCTTTTTAGACTCAGACACCATCCTCCGTGTTGGAGGAAGAATTGAGGCGGCGAACATAGGAGACGATGCAAGACACCCAATAATTTTACATCCCACGGACCCTTACGTAAAATTACTTCTTCAACGATACCATGAAGACTCGGCACACTCAGGCCGCGAGAGAGTACTTAATGAGGTAAGGAAGCGTTTTTGGGTTCTCAATGGACGTTGTGCAGTCAAAAGGACCTGGAACTACTGTGCCGTATGTAAAATTAGTCGCGCCAGAGCTATGCCACCGATAATGGGGCCACTACCAGACTTCCGGCTACAGGGTGGATATCGACCGTTCCATCAAACTGGGCTGGACTATTTTGGCCCTATGCTAGTGAAAGTGGGCCGCAGACAAGAGAAAAGGTGGGGGGCCCTCTACACGTGCCTGACTATCCGTGCTGTGTACGTAGATCTAGTTAGTGACCTGACGACGGGCGCAGCTCTGCAAAGTCTTCGAAGGTTCATAGCGCGTCGCGGCTGTCCAGCGGTGATTCACAGTGACAATGCCACAACCTTTCGAGGAGCCGACCGGGAGCTAAAACTAGCGGTGTCTGCCATGGACCGAGACGAACTTCTCCGCTTTGGAAGCACGAATCAGATTGAATGGAGGTTTATACCCCCGAACGCCCCTCATATGGGAGGTTGCTGGGAGAGGCTTGTGCGCAGCATTAAAACATCTCTCCGCGTGACGTTGAAGGAAAGAGTTCCTAGCGAGCAGACCCTACTCACCCTTCTAGCGGAAGCTGAATTTTTCGTTAACAGCCGGCCTCTCACGTACGTCCCTATCGACAACGAAGATGACTTGCCTCTAACCCCCAACGATTTCCTGATGATAAACACCAAGGGTGTTGACCGACCGTTCGGACGATTTACCGACGGTGATTTACTACGGCGATCTTGGCGTGAGTCTCAGCGGCTAGCGGATTTAGCCTGGAAACGCTGGGTTAAAGAATATATGCCTAGTCTTACGAGGCGAGACAAGTGGTTCCGCACGGACGTTGCACCTTTGACTGTGGGTGACGTCGTGGTCATTGTGGACGACCAGCTACCAAGGAGTCAGTGGTCACGAGGCCGCGTCGTAAAAGTGTATCCCGGCAAAGATCGCCAAGTGCGCGTGGCTGACGTGCAAACCCAACACGGTCTTTACACTAGACCAGCCACGAAACTGTGTAGATTGGACGTCAGCTCCCAGACATTAGTATCAGTTCCCTGATACTAGGGGTGGGAATGTCGCGGCGTCCAGCCTCCTTTTTAACAGAGACATAGACAGACGTGAGATGACATGACATGACATCGACGACTGACTGACATTGAACAGAAAATATAAGACGGACTAGGAACAAGACAAATTTGACCAAGACAATCAGTTTTATTATAAATATATTATTTCTTGATTTCACGGGCCTTTGATTGACACGTTATTTGGCCCGTTCAATTATATATAAAAAAATATTAAAATTGTACAATTTTTACGGGGTGAAAAATATTATTTTTTTGTACTAAAATTAACACGAGCTTCACAGGTCTCTTAATGGCTGGGGGTTGGGGAAAAAGTTTCTTCGCATTTTTTAAGAAAATTCAAAACATTTTTTAATATAGTTTATTTACATTTAACTAAAGTATGTAGGTACCATTTTGTTCGATAACTTTTTGCCATCTTGTAGGTAGGGACATAATCCCATTGCTATAGAAATTTTGGGACTTCTGGTCAAAATACCGCGCCAAGTGGTTTTAGCAGTCCTCTCGTGATGTTAACCTGACACTGCCTAAAGAATTCTGAACGGACCGAAACAGGTGGAAATCTGAAGGTGCAAGGTCAGGACTATACGGCGGATGCATTAACATCTCCCAGCCAAACTCTCTTAATTTTTGCTGAGTGGCTAAAGATGTATGAGGTCTAGCGTTATCATGATGGAAAACCACACCCCTTCTGTTGATTAATTCCGGCCGCTTTCTCTCAACTTCTTGCTTTAATCTCATCAGTTGTTCGCAGTAGAGTTCAGAATCGATGGTCCTGTCTGGTGGTAACAGCTCATAATGAATAATGCCCTTCCAATCCCACCACACACACAGCATCACCTTGTTGCGAGTTAACCCGGGTTTCGCCACAGTCTGTGAAGCCTGACCGGCCTTTGACCACGACCTTTTTCGCACGTTCTTGTCGTACGTGATCCACTTTTCATCACCAGTTATCAGCTTCTTCAAAAATGGTTCGGTTTCATTATGTCGTAATAAAGAATCACAAATGAGTACACGGTTCATTAGGTTTCTTTCAGTGAGCTCGTGAGGTACCCAAATGTCGAGCTTTTTTGTGTACCCAGTTTTTTTCAAATGCGCCAAAACTGTTTTGTGGTCAATTCCCAGTTCTTCAGCTACGTTGTAACTACTGACATGCCGATCTTGCTCCACTTTTTCAAAAATGGCATCCATTTTATCTGTAATAGGGCGACCAGAGCGACGTGCATCTTTGACATCAAAATTTCCGGATTGAAAACGCTTAAACCAAATTTGTGCTACTCTCACAGACACTGCACTAGGTCCATAAACATCGCAAATTTTTTTCGCGGCTTGCGTTGTTTTTTTACCTTTTTTGTAGTAAAATTTTAAAATGTATCGAATTTCTTCATTAGATTCACTCATCTTGGCGGTACGAAAAACAAATGAAAATCACACATTTTCCTAATTTGAATTTGGAATTATGTTCTTTAAAATTTAAACTTTCAATGATACCAAAACCAGCCAGATACAAATAGTATAGCCAAAGAGATTTTATTACAAGTTTATACATACGATAATGCGAAAAGACTTTTTCCCCAACCTAATATAAAGCCACTATAACTAGCCCAAACCACAGCATCTCGGATTGCGTAAGACCCGGGTTCGCAATTACACAAGATAGTCGTTAGTGCCTACCTACACATAGGTACTTTAAAGCAAATTAAAATATAATATGAATAATGGGTGTTCCAATTGCGTTCTTCCATATTCAATCGACGATTGGCGACATGGCCTATACGCCAAGATGGATGTTGATAGTTGATCTCATCATTTAATAAAGCACAAAAGATATCTTGCCCGCCGGATGACCTCAACAATGAAAGGTCGGTAGCTCGTCGCCAAGGTATTATCGCAGAAAGAGAAGACCACTACGCTATAATAATATTAACATTCACTAGTACACATAAAAGTAAGTACCTAACTCTATAACGGTACAGAATTACATTAATCTTTAAATCATCCGGATAATTTTGTATTAAACTCCCACACATGCTGTCCTGTTACACAATCTAAATTACACAAATTGATATCAAACGGGTTGTAATAACGTAACCAGATACTTCTACATAAACTGTTATTTTTTTTTTTTTTACAATTATTAATTTATTAAATCACTAATGACTTATACCAAAAATAGTCATTACACTTCAAATCAGTTTATAAAAAGATACGTTAAAGTATCTTTTTATAAAGTGAAAGTTATTCTACAAATTTATTTTTCAGGAATAGTACCTACTTGATTTTGATTCTTTGTTGTTTTTATATATTTTTTTTTGTTTTTCTGGCAAGTTTATAGTTCCTTTGCCTAAAATAAAGGGACGAAAATTATAACGGGATACACCAATATTACCCATGCACGCTATAATATATTTTACATATATGTATTTTTAATGTTTATTGTTATTGTTGATAAACATTATTGATAAAATCTTATGTATCTAGAAAGTCATTATTTATATTTTTACAAGTTCTTTTTAATGTTTTTATATGCCCTGTTAGTTTTGGTGAAAATAATATTGAAATTTAAACAAGGCCAACCATTTTTTATTTAACGTCAATAGAAACATTAGTCTAAAGACACTCATCGTGATGATTCATTACCACTTCAAACTTCATAAGTATGGTAATCATAAACTCATCAGAACTTGCTTTATAATAAAAACAACTTACCGAAAATAGCCAAAGTCAATGCCTTCATTGTAATAATAAATCTGATACGATACGTGTGCACCGACAGAGCTTGAACTGACAACCAAGCCAAGAGTGGGGGGTCAACCTCTTTTATACTCCAATATAGTACGGCCCCAACAACTAACTAGTCTGCATTTTAAAACAAATTGTATCCATTGAAACGTTTCTCCAACCACACCTGCGCTATTTTGAGCAATGACACCGATGTATTGAAAAAGTTAAAGAATTTCGCCAATCCTTTTATAAGACAAGTTCGCTGAGTAGCCGGACATGGGTAAACAATATAAAAAGGAATATAAATTTGCTTGTTGCTGAGACGAAATCATAATGGACGCTGACCTGTTTACATAAGAGAATACAAACTCATGTTTTAAGATAAAAGTGTAATTTACAAAAGCTGCAGCTTTTTATTTATGTCCTGGTTGGCTGCCATTGTGTTTTGAGAACTAAGCGATACCAATAGTTAACCACCAAATAGCAAAGTTTTATTAATTACAGACATAGGTAGGCAGTACCTACCTATATGGTAAAATTAATAATATACTTATCGTTACCTACTTTAGACTTACGAGTCACTAAAATATAATAAGATAAGACAATATGCACGCGCAAAGTCGGTTAAGCTATTGTATTTTATAGCCATTAGAAATTTATTAAAGACCATTCGTTGGTAAAGTTATTTCGGGTAAAGTTAATTCGCCATAGAAAAAGTATATTATAATTCGTCACAGTTGTATTTTTATATGTAAATTCGTCATACTACTTATTTCCGTACAGATAGCAGAGAGATCAAACAATAATTAAATTAAATGTCTTCTATGCTGGCGTGGGAGCGCACAAATAACGTAGAATGGTCCAGCCCCGATTCATCCCGTGGGTGTCGTAAAAGTCAACTAAGGGAGATTGCCCGGTGTAGACCAATAAGCACCATGAGGCACTGGGATAAACGGTGGAGAGCAAACCACTAACAACAGCATACTCAAAGAGGGTTGGTTGGTGTCAGACAGGCGGGCGGCCGGCTGTAAAACCTAAGCCAAAACCTTAAGCAGTATGTATTAGAATGTTGTCATTCCAATCAATCTCTCCGTTCATCGGTCTCTCGACATGATCCATTCCGTCTCTTTTTTATACATTAATAATATTGCGGTACAATATCTGATCTTCCTTTCATTCTAAATTCACTGGCATCCTTTAAAAATATTATTTAAAAATAACTTCGCGTCAAAATTCAATTTAGATAGAAATACTTTGGCATTAGATTCGGCATCTCGCTCATTTCCCAATTTACTGCTGACTTGCTGCTGCCTGTCGGAGGAGACGGAGGTCTCCGAATTCCATAATTTATCCATTACTAGAAATAATATGAAAATTTAATAAATATGATATTATAGTATGTCAGCTAATGCTAGATGTAGATTGTGCTGATGAGATTTTTAAAAAAGAAATTAATGACGCCATATAAAGAAAACTGGCTACAATTAGAAACAAAATTAAATTCGCTTGTAGTTATAAAATCGAATATTCAAAACTACGTTAGTAGAGTACAGCGCAATTTTAGACTACCGGCTATCGAGCTTAAATAGTTTGACGGGGACATTAAAACTGGTTGTCGTTCTGGGGCCAATTTCAAAAAATTGACGCTGAATCCAAAAAATATTTGATACAGGCCATGACCCCATGATACATGCGGCATGTGTTTTTCTTAGGTCTGAGGCCGAAGCTAAAGTCGCGTTACGGGTAATATCGGCGAAATCACGAATAGCACCTATTGGTAACATAAGCATTCCCAGGCTCGAGTTGTTAGCAGCGTTAATTGGTTCTAGGCTATTAGAAGGAGCTAGGAAGGACCTAGAAATGCCTTGTATTGAACGTTGTTGGACTGACTCCAGTGTTGTTCTATGTTGGACAAAGAGAGAAAGTTATCATTGAATACGTACGTAGGCAATGGTGTAAAAGAAATACGACTAAACACGAATATTAACGATTGGGGGCATATTCCAGGGACACAGAATTGAGCAGATTTAGCTTCCAGAGGCTGCGATGCCAAACAGCTCTATCTATCGCGGTGGGTAGAAGGCCCAACATGGTTGCTTATAAAGCAGGAGCAGTGGCCGAACTCCCATTATGATGTTGACATAGACGAGGTAAATCGTGAACTCAAAGTTTCAATTGCTAATAATAATGTCAATTTGACATCTGGTATCTTATCGCGCTTTACATATTTTTCGAAATACTCAAAAATAGTAAGGACGCTGGCGTGGATATTTAGATTAATCAATAATTCACGGCGTAGTAGTAAGAGTATGAGTGGCAAGTTAAGTTGTGAAGAATACGAAAGTTCTGAGCGAATATTATTAAAATGTGTACAACATGAGCACTTCGACTATATGAGTCAGAGGATTAAAGGTTGGAAACACTTTTACGATGAAGAAGGCACATTGCGATTACAAACAAAGCTCCTATTAAGTGATGTATCAGAGACTAATAAATTTCCAGCTGTGCTACCTGCGATTTCTGTTATTGATTCAAAGATTAGTGAAACAGAGGCACGGGCAACTACAACATGCGGGGTACAATATCATGGCTGCTGATTTACGTGGTAGTTTTTTGATCATAGGAGCACGCAAGATACTAAAGTCTATTATATCCCATTGTGGTGTTTGCAAACGATATAGAAGCAAGCCAGTACAACCACCGACGCCACCCTTACCTCAAGAACGTACTCAGAGTTCAGCTCCCTTTGAGAATACATGTATCGATTTAGCTGGGCCCCTCCAGTTACGAGATGAGACGAAATGCTGGATCGTTCTTTTTACCTGTGCCGTGTATAGGGCGGTACATTTGGAGCTCACGAACTCGCTATCTACGGACGCATTCTTGATGACTTTATGGCGATTCATCGCACGAAGAGGACGAATGTGTGTTATTATTTCTACTAATAATGGCACGAATATTATCGGCTTGTGGAATATTTTTAAAGATATTAATTGGGATGAGATACAAAATCGGATTAGATGGAAACTAAACGCTCCGGCTGCGGCGTGGTGGGGTGGTTTTTATGAACGGTTGATTAGGATGTTAAAGGATCTATTGAAACGGGTGTTAGGTCGCTCTTCTGTGTCATATGAACAAATCCAGATTATTCTATGCCACTGCGAGGCTCTAACCTATATAGAAGACGGCAAATGTGACTCATTGGAACCACTAAAACCATAATGTTTTATACAACCATAGGTGTTAGATACAAGAAGTATGAATTGACGTTTACGTTATATGCAGAAGTTAAGAACAGATTTTAGAGGGAGGTTCAAAAATGAATATTTAACTTTTAAAGATCAAGTAGAATTAGTAGAACTCTAAGCATTGGAGATGTAGTTTTAATTGAAACCAAAAAGAGTAAAATGGCCTCTGGGTGTAATCGTGGAGATCTATGTAGGGAAGGATGGAGTTAACAGAACGGCAAAGGTAAGAACATCGACTGGTTATAAAGTACGTCCTTTTCAGCGACTTTACCCCATGGAAGTGGCTTGCCCCGAGAAGGACATCCCTGTCCAACAGAAGGTAACACGTTCTGGCCGAATTTCTAAGTTACATAGTCGGTACAAGCTGTAAATAGTTCATTGATTAGGGCACGTTACATCACATAAATTTAAGGCACCTACACACATTAATTTTACACACTTTATTTATTCATTTTTCTTTTTTTCATAAGCATTGTTGAAATTATTTGGAAATATTTTATTCATTTGTTTACAAGTACTACAAGTGTGTACTTGGTAGGTGAAATAGTACTATTGTTTATTTTTTACATAAAATGAGATCTTTTCTTTGTTTTTTTTGTGTGGTGTGGAGGATGTTAAGAACTCTACGGTATTTATAACAGACAATATGCTTTGATTTGAGTGGTCAGTGTTTTTAATTGTTTCTTGGTCTGTCTTAATATCAAGCTCGAATATTTTATTTAAATAGTAAAGTCTATGCAATATTAGGGTCAAGTCTGACATGATTCTCTAAACTTAAAAAAAAAATTAATATCAGTCTCTCCTCTTCATTCTGTATTGAGAATGAAAGAGAAACACTGTTGTCAAATTAATCTTTGGTTTGGAGAACGATGGTCAGAATCGACCAAATCGTGCAAACCACCAACAACAGCATACCCGAAGAGAGTTGATGTCAGGCAGGCGGCCGGCTGTAAAACCAAAGCCAAAACTTTGAGCAGTATGGATTGGAATGTTGTCATTCCAATCACTCTCTCCGTTCATCGGTCTCTCGACATGCATGGTCCGTTCCGTATCTTTTCTATGCATTCATTCCTCACTAGCACCTTTACGGTGTGGTGGATGATATGAATCAAAAGGGAGTGGATGGATTGATGACGTCTGACCGATATGAATGGAAGAGTAAACATACTGCGCCGACCCCAGATAGACTGAGAACAGAGCAGGGAGACGAAGGTCAGAATCGACCCTATTATCCATTATTTTCTCCATCCATTCTCAACAGTACCCCTTTTGGTTTCTATTCGTCCCTTATTGCATTTCTATTCACCCCATACTACGTATCTATAAGACCCTTCGGCGTATTTATTTACCTCAGATATGAATTAAAATTACCTACTTCGGTTAATAATTTTGAATATATTTTAATGTTTAAATATTAATTATACGTACCACCTTTGCATAAAAATCAATGATAAAGAACCACTGAAAAGTTCAAGCACCACAAGCAACTGGGTATTTTTAGTTATGATTTCTAATTTTCAAAGTTCACTATAACCCAGTGTTGTTTCTTAAAGAATAAAAATGTCTTAGTTTAAAATAATACATAGTTTAGTTTATTTTTCCTTAAAATTTATTCAAGATTCTGCCAAGAAAAACTTTTTGTTTTTGTGTCTATTCACCACGCTATTTCTATTCGCCTCGTTTTACGGTACCTAATTTTTTGTTTATTTTATAACAGAGCCATCTACCGTCAAGTAGTAACAGTTTCAGAAAGTATACTTTTTGGCATAAGTTTATAATAGGGACCAAATGATGGCGCTTATATTAGTTTATTTAATAACAGAGCTATCTACTGTTGAGTAGTGGCAGTTTGGGAAAGTATGCTTTTTGCTTAAGTTTATAGTAAAGACCAAAAGATGGCGCTTAAATGTAATTTTAGTTTTAACAGAGGTATCTACCATCGAGTAGTGGCAGTTTCAGAAAGTATGCTTTTCGGCTTAAGTTTATAATAGTAACCAAAAGATGGCGCTAATATTTTATAGGTACCGTAAAACAGGGTGAATAGAAATTGCGTGGTAAATAGACACAAAACCAAAAAGTTTTTCTTGGCAGAATCCTGAATAATTTTTAAGGAAAAAATGCTAAACTATGTATTTTTTTTAAGCTACATCAACTAGGGTAGGTCCGTAGGGGACAAATTGAACGAATCTGTGCATCTCTAATCTTAACTTCATACTCAAGTTCATCTTTTAACAACAAATTAAAAGTTATTGGTCTTTTCTCCATGATGCAAGATAACCTAATGTAGGTTTTATTTATGAATGAATGTCAATATGATTTTAAAAGATAAAAAAAGTGTAAAAAGTGTGGTAAGGCAGGCAAAGGAACTAAGATAATGCACTGATAAGCAAAGGCACAGTTTAAAAATATAATAAATTTAGTAAAGTCATCTGCTAATTATAGTAGCTTATTATAGCAATCAAATTGCAAAGTAAAATGTAGTACAAACTACATCAAACAGTATGGTTGTGTTCATAACAACTAATTAAAAACGAGTAAAGTTCCAAATTATGTCTATTCACCCCGTTTTACGGTATTATTTACCTTACAAAGAGTAAAATTTTGAGATTATACTAAAAGGTAAAATATAATGCACTTTTGACTTTGCTCTCGGTAAGCCGAAATGCAGTCGTAGCCACATAATTACGTACGTAATAGCACGTACGTACGTAAGCCGCAAGTAAAAACTTTGGGAAAAAATATTTTTATTTTATGCAGTTAACCACTTCGGTCTCTCGATTTGGATTAGAGTGGAGCACTGCGGCTCAACGCACGGCCAGCCGGTTATTGAGCGTACGACGCGCGGATCGGATAGAAGTAGTTTTGCGGTTTCCCGCCATTAACGACGCACGTATACTGGTGTTCACTTCACACCCTCGATATTATGAAGGTGCTTACAAACGAAGACACTATGAACGTCGATAAAGAACAGTTTTTAATTTAAATACAAAATAGACCAGCAATCTGGAATAAAAAATCCCCAACATGTTCTGATAAAATCTCACGTCTAAAAGCTTGGGAGAAGTTATTTGAACTTTATCCCCCGAATACAGAAACGCTACTCAAATTTAGGGGACTACTTAAAAAGTTAAGTGGACACTACCTGTCAGAATTTGTATGGAAAAACGCCAATTTTGACAATACTTAAATGTTAAGCGGGACTCAAATTTTGAATAGCGTTTCTGTATTCGGGGGTAAGGATCTCATTTGCCAAAAAATAAAAAATACAACTTGGTAAGTGCCAGTGAGCTTTAATTTATTAATAATGAATGATGTTTTTTATATTTTATCCTGCCAGCTTACTCTCCCTCATGTTGCGAATAAGCGAATGATTCTTGGATCCGCTCTCCAGTACTAAATACTTGAAGCCCCATTTCCTTTCCTACAGAGACGTAGGTATATATGGGGAAAGCAGTACCTGCTATTAGATTCTGAAACCGACACAGGTTGAGAAATGTTCAAGCGATTTTCCTTCGATTGATGATTCATTTTCTTTGTAATATTTTGCAAACTTTTAAACATAATGTTCAAATATTTATGGAAAAGGTACTGGAGGCATCCTTTACCAATTGTTAAACGACAAGCATTTATTATTTGAAGATTGCTTGCCTCTTCTATTTCAATTATAAACTTTTCTGAATCGAAATCCATTTTCGTTATCAGTAAGTAGGTGGGTATATCATTATATCGAGTGCTCAAACCCGTGCGTTCTCAACAAACTACTTACATCCGCATAGTGAGAGTAGTTACATCCTTAGCCGTCCGGTTGACCGCGAGCACCCGTGGGTCCGACTCAGAGCTAAATCAGACAAGTTCGTGCGCGACCCTCCTGCGGTATGAGGGGTAGTTGCGGGGAATTCGGGCAGCCGGCCAACCGCATAGATTATCTTTAGAATTAATTTTTCTAAATATTCTAATGTAATATTTTATAAAAGGCCATTTTATTATTTATGAAGAGAGAATGAAGAGTTTTGAGATACAGGCAAGGACCTGATTATTGAACAGATTAAAAAATGAAAATGGATTTAATTTTTCTGGTATTATCAAGTAAAATATACTTTCAATATAATGTGTATTATATCTCGTATAAAATGACGGAACAATGATGAAGATTTCCTATAACTAGCGTACAAGAACTTGCACTTTATGAATGAATGTAAAATATTACTATGCTGCATTTTAGATCAATAAGTTGTGCCAAGATTGTTTACCAAGGACAAGTTAGATGGAACAGACTTGTACAGTGATTAACGTTCCCAGTTGATGATAGCTATTATGGCACTTACTGCCGCACTCAGAGACGTCAATCAACTTTAATGAGTACTTAACGTCAAAAAAAATCATTTAAATCTGGACCATAGACCCGGCAAGAATAGAGACTAGTTTTGAACTGTCATTTTTTGACATTACGTACTCATTATCGTTATTTGACGTCTCTGAGTGCGGCAGTTAGTTCCACTTCCTAGAACCTAACACCTCATTTATATATGTAAAGTAGACCATATTTATGCATGTACGTAAGTACACAAGGGAAATTAAAACACATTCTAATATAAACATCTTTTTTATTCCAACTTATAACCATACATAATATACACAGTACAAAAAAAACTTGCTTTCATCTAATACAGCGGATACGGACAAAATGAAATTGTCACATACTTTAACTATCATTTGTAACATACTAAACAAATTGAGAAATCTAATAATAGGAGAAACTTATCTACACGCCGTGTTTAATGTACAATGCTTCGAGCGAATACGTTTTACTCAATACAATAACTTAAAAGTATACACTTCTTAATATGTACTCGATGGAATTCGAATTAAAAATTTACACAATACATACATATCACTATAGCTACAATTAAGCTGTAATAAGAAGAGTTTATTTGTATTTCGATTAAGGAACATAAAACATATCCACATCTCAACGATATCACCGTAATCAGACTAATTTACATTGCACATACTCCGATCGCGACCATCGGACTAAATCACATTTCGAGTACATTTACACACACAACTGGTACACAATCCACTCGGGACGCTTAAAATGGCATCTCACACACGAAACGGCGCACAGCGCGCATCACACTCGCTCCCAATCTTACGTTAAATGCGGAACTTAGCGATTAATGTTAGGTCGAGGTTGAGATCAAACG